>LPNX010805703.1:1673-195942 GCA_001517045.1 Pseudotsuga menziesii
CCCTGGATAACCTCTCCTTACCTTACCCCTTGCATGTTTTTAGAGCTGAGGTGCAGTTAGTGATGTCTTTGGTCTGTCAGGTGTTGGGCCTAGATGACGATTGTCATGTAGGTCATGTTATCCTTGGTTTGCTGCTAAAAGTCAATTTTTTGAGTCCCGAGTCCCAGTCAGCCCCTGTACATAATTTGGACGAGTATCTGGAAGAGGCAATCCACCTCCAGCTGACTGAGTTTCCCAAAGTCCAGTTTTTCAGATTCCAAACACATTTGCTTCATATGCTAATATGCTCCAATGTTACTGAATTGAGGTTCTTGAGTACTCTATCCTCTTCTGATTTGCCAACGCAAATCCACCTGACCGAATTCGCCAATTCGGTCATGTCCGAAGTATACAGGTTGCTGTTCGATGGAGAATTTCCCAGGGTTTCCGACGAGATGAAATATTTGATGCAGTCTTCACCCGAAGGGAGGGTGGGAGACTGGTTCTTGTACAAAGATTTCACGGTTTTAAGAGTGTATGGTTATACTGGTCAGCCCTACAGGTTGCCTTCCTTTCTAACTCCAAGAATTTTTGCATTGGAGTTTATGAGACAAAGGTTGTTGTCAGAAGAGGAGCACTTCGGTGCTTTCAGGAAGTCTTTAAATATTAAATTTCCTTTTAAAGTCGGCCCTTTCATTTTTAAAGGCAAAGGTGCCCTGGCATGTATAGAAAGGTTGATGGAACCTATGGATTTTGTTAAAGATGTAAATATGAACTATGATCCATACCAGGTGATTTCGTTAAGAAAGCAGGCAAACAGAAACAAGCCGATTGAACATCAGGCCGTACAAGGATTATCTGAGATAGCTAATTTGCTCACATTCGCTGACGAGTCCCATGCTGAAACAGAGGACAATCCTGCATCTCATTCAGAGATCCAGATCACAGAAGGTGTGAGTGTCGCTGCCAAGAGAAGTTTGGCTGAAGCAGAGAATATGGAAATAGATGAGCAAACATCCCATAAGAAGGCGAAGCTGTTCAAAGGAAGTGAGATCGTGGAGAAAGGGGTGTCTGGAGTTTCCAAAAAGGCTTCTTTGGTTCCCCTGAAGATAGTACAGGTTAGTCAGTTTTCCTTTAAAGGTTCAGAAGATGATAGTAACAGTTTAGAATCCGGTTCCCTGTTCAGATCAAAAGAAGAGCTCAGGACGAGCTACCTAGAGAAAAGGAAGCAATCCCTAGAAGAAACAAGGAATTTGCTTCCAAGAGTAAGGAACCTACAGAGTTCTAAAATGTCTCTAGTCTCGGCTAGAGACGCGGAGAAAAATACTTTCAAGATGGCTATAGGGAACGATAAAAGAATGTCCGAAATAGAGATCCGTCTGGATAAGATAAGTACTCCAGACAAGATACAATTACATAAGCAAACAAGCGACATTCTTTATTCGGACCTGTTGCAGGCTATGATGAAGATCAGCAAATTGGAGGCGTTGGTTGACAAGTTAGAAATCCAAGTGAGACACGAGAAAGTGGAGAATAAGGCGAATGTTGTTCAGCTAAAGAAACTACAGGCAGACATCGCCGGTTCAGAAAACACCCAGGCCGTGAAGAGATTGTTGGAAGAAAAAGATAATGCCCTGCAAGTTCTGAAGAAGAAGTTGAAGATGCCAGGCTCGGAACATGTCCAGTCAGCTGAATTGATAGCCCTCCAAGAGGAGAAAGATAGACTCTATCAGGAAATGATGGAGCACAAAGGGAAGGCTGGAGAGCTACAAGAGGAAAGGGATGGGTGGAATGCCGAGAGGGAAGAACTACTGTCCCAAATTGCAGAGCTGAAGAAAGAGCAGAATGTAGAAAATGAGATTATGGACAAGCTAATAAACCAGACCCCTACCGGTGACGACTTATCCATTGTAGCTATCCGAAAGCCATTAGCTGATTGTTCTGTCGATGACCTATTGGAGTCTATGTCCCAAATGAGTTTGAAGGAGGAGACTATTAAGGAGTTGCAAGCCGAAAATGAGAAGGTGAAAGCCGAGTTAGCCAATATTAATGAAAGCAGAACGCAGCTCTTGCAGGACAAGAGCCAATTACAACAGAAGGTTGAGGAATTGAAAGAGAAATGTATTGGAAAAGGCCCCCTTCAGGGGGCAAAACATATCATTTGGGACACCATAAGTATTGAGGTTACTAAGTTCAGGCACTACCTTATTTACATTGATGATTTGTGTGGATTAATAGATGCAGCTCAGCAAAGATTAAAAGTGGTAAACGAACACACGGCGAAGAGGCCTCTCATTACAGCCCAAAATACCCTGAATTTCCTGAATTCATTAACATATCAAAAATTGCATGACTTGGGTATAAAGGACAGAGTCTCAATAGTCCTATCTGCAAAGAAAATTATTCACAAGCACCAGTTAATGAAGATTGTTCAGGATAAATCCGAAGAATTAATGGTACAAGTCAACAGGTTCAAAAGGGAGTTTGAAGGGCTGATCGACGACGGGTTGCCTTGCTTCTGGAACGAGAAGGGTTGAATGCTCTCGCAGGAACATTATAATAATCTGATTTTCAGGGCTCGTATGGACCATTCAAAGTTTAATGAGTTAGAGAAGAGCCTGTCTGGACAAACCATTGTGGACGTGCTAACTGAAGATTTCAAAGTCCTGCAGAAGTTCACGGCTATCAGAACCAGGTTGCCTAAGAAGTCCTACGAAGCCTACATGGAACTCGAGGTAGCCATCCGGGAGATGATGGAAAGCGACACCCCAAGTGTCGAGCAATGGAGGGCTGTAGAGCGGCTGGGGAAAACAAAGCTAAATCTTTCTCAGTAGGGGACAGGTGGCATATACCAAAGAGCTGATGAAGCAGGGACGTGGAGCTGTGTGGCCAAGTTTGTTACTCAGTTGATGTGATACTCTATGATCTGTTAGGAATGGAGTTGTAACAACTTCCTAGTGGTGTAGGAAATTAGTTACAAACTCTAATTTACGCTGGTCATTCTGTGGTTCATCTGTTGGGGGCAGACTTATTATTTGATCTATATATTTGTATCTTTTTATGAGATGGGGGTTGGATCCCATCAAGTGAGTTGCTGGTTTGGAAAGACATATCTGTTTTGAGAAATAAAGTGAATGCATGAGAAGTTTCCTGTCAAAGATTCATGTGTCATTGATGTTGCAGTCTGTGCCATTTCCTTTATGTGCTTGTTATTTCCTTTGTGTAACACTCCATTTTGTTCTTCCTTCGTATCTGGAATGCAGTGTTGAATGAGTAGAATTCATATGTTTATGCTCTATTCATTATTTCAGATATTATATGATTTTTCTGCTAAAGTCGATATGGAATTCGTTTTAGACGCTCTGTATTGATGGATTGTTTTCTCATCTCTTCCGTTTCACCCAGATCGAATTTGATGACTGTAATGATGTGATTATCTTGCCTTTGGTAGTTCTCGTGTATGTATCTTTATGATCTTTTACCTGTATATGACTCCATGCCCAATGGATATGTGAATGGTTCAGCCAAATGAATGAATGCTTAAATATTGTTTATCATTTGATTTTGTGAGATTTGTGTCGAGAGATCCCTCTCTGGGAGAGAAATATCAATATCTTCCTAAAGTGGTTTTGCTGTTACCTCGGGGTGTTCCTCCTACAACCTGGGTACATTCTGAGTTATGGATGTTATAAACACATGATGAGATATAAGGAATCATTCGTCAATATTTCTGAACATGAGTCACCACATAAGGTGAAACTTGGGGATGATTATGAATACCCCATAAAAGGGAGTGGAGAAGCTTCATACAAACTTGATTCTGGGAAATCATTAAAGATGAAGGATGTGCTATATGTTCTAGGATTGAATAAGAATATTCTCTCTGTATTTGCACTATATGAAAATGGAAATAGAGTTGCATTTGTCGATGGCCAAGTTCTAATGTGGCCTAGAGGGAAGATGATAGAGGATGCAACAATTATTGGAGAAGAATAAGGAGGCTTGTACAAGATAAAGGGACAACCTGAACAAGCACTAGTTCATGATTCAATTGAACAAAATGAACTATGGCACTGAAGGCTTGCACATGTGCACTACAGATCACTACCAGTGGTAAGAAAAGTAGTCTCTAGACTACCAATATCCAGGAAAATAATGAAGGAATTTGCAAACTATGTGCACTAGAAAATAATGTGAAGAAGACATTTCCCAACAATGAGAGTAAGGACAAAGGAATACTGGAGATAGTACACTTAGATGTATGTGGACCCATTTCTTATAGCTCATTAATAGGGTATGTGTACCATGTTTCCTTTATAGATAATTTATCACGTAAGACTTGGATATATTTCTTGCAAGGGAAAAATGAAGTTTTCAGTAATTTCAAGGAATATAAAGCCTTGGTCGAGAACCATACCGATAGGAAGATAAATACTCTATGGTCAAATAATGGCAGAGAGTTCACTTAGAAATAATTCAAGGAACTCTGCAGAGAATCTAGGTTTAAGAGGGATTTGAGCACCCCATACAATCCTCAGCAGAATGGGATTGCAGAACGAAGGAACTGAACCATCATGGAAGAAGAAAAAGCAATGTTGCATGAATGGGATATTCCTATGCACCTTTGTGTGGAGGAAGCAAGGAAAGTTATGTATGTATAGAACCATACTCCTCATCGATTACTTGACAACAACACTCCTGAAGAGGATTTCTCAGGAGAGAAACCAGAAGTCAGTCATCTTAGAACATCTGGTTTCATGATGTACCTATATATCCCAAAGGAGAAAAGCACCAAGCTTGATCCTTTTGGGAGGAAGGGTATATTCGTAGGATACAGTGATACATCAAAATCCTACCGAATATAATTCCTAGGATTCAATAAGATTGACATTAGTAGAGGTGTAACTTTTGATGAAGACTCGACATACTTCCGATCCAGGAGGACATATATTCAAGTGGTCGAGGAACCTGAATATATGACAGCCCGAGGTATGGAAATTGGAGAAGCAATTCCATAATACCATGAATATAATGACATGGAAGAAGCATAAGAAATAGTAGATACAATCCTTAAGAAGGACTCCCACAAGAGGAAACCAGCATGGGCATGTGAGCTCATACGAGAAGTAGAAAGGTATGGCGCTCCAGAAGGAATACATAGAGAGAAAAAAGGGAAAATACCTACAATATCTATTTGGACCTGATGTGTGACATCATTGACAAAGAACCTTCCACCTATGAAGAGGTTGCAAAAAGAAAGAATTGAAGGATGCTATGATCGAGGAATATTAGTTGATCATGAAGAATGATGTCTGGGGGATAGTTCTGAGACTGGAAAAGAAGTCTGTCATAACTTCAAATTGGATCTATAAGATCAAGTATGCTATATATGGAAACATCAAGAAATACAAGGTAAGGTTCGTAGCATGAGGCTTCTCACAGAAATAAGGCATAGACTATGAAGAGACATTTGCACCCATGGCGAGGTAAAATTCCATTAGGACCATACTTGCATTGGCAACAATTATGAGCTAGAACTAGAAGAATTTTTTCAATGCGATTGTCGCTATAGTGAGGATGAGCTCCAAGAAGTGAGGTGGGAGGTCCAACAGAGTTTTTAGTAGGCCATTTCAGCTTGGTATATTTCTATGGTAATGGTGGGGGGGAGGTTCCCCTAAAGTGTCGTCCTCCTGACCAATGTAATTTGACTATTGGAGAAATTTTGATACCAATCATTCAAGGTGAATTCCTTGTTTCTACTAGTATGGATCGTAAACCTGGTCAATTCTTTCCAAAAACATCAACTATTCCTTCTATGCTAGTTAAGTTTGCCAATTTTAGGGAGAAAATTTAGTTTATAACGAATCATGCTTTGATTGGTAAATTCATTGGGTTACAGCCATTGGAGAAAGCTCTACTTTGGTGGATTAACTCGACATGGAAACCTAAAGGTAATTATGATTTACATTTAGGATCAAAGGGGTTTTTTACTATTTCTTTTATCAATGAAGAAGATTGGAATCAGATTATCGATGGTGGTCCATATTTCTATTATTCTATGGGTCTTTTCCTTCGTCCTTGGAAAGAGAAATTCTGTCCAGAAAAGGAAGATATGCACATTGCTCCAGTTTGGATCCGGTTATATTCGCTTCCTCAGGAATATTGGGATGCTGGAATATTAGAAGAATTGGGTAACTGTTTGGGTACCTTTATTAAAATTTCGGAGCAAACTAAATCTCAAAGATATACTTCCTTTGCTCATATTTGTATCGACATGGATCTATCCAGGGCTCTTCCGGAGGCTATCAAGTTGCTTTGGGATGATGATGAATGGATTCAAAATTTGGACTATGAATAGGTTCCCTTTAGATGTCTTCGATGCCATGAGTATGGTCACTTATTTAGGGAATGTCCTCTAAATCACCCCAAACCGCTGGTTAATAAGGTTTTGAATCCAACGGATCCTGGGTTTTCTAAAGTATCTTCTCGCAAATGAGGAAATAAAAAACAAGATCCTCAGGACTTTGCCAAGAAGATAAATAGTTCTAATTCCTTTGAAAATTTGAGTAAACAGGCAGGACAATCGGTGGATTCAAGAAGTCATGAGGGTAATTTTTCCAAATCAGAGATTGGTCAGCCTTCAAGCCCTCCCTCATGTCAAATTTTAACCCATGATCTCCATATTGGAATTCTGGAACAAGTAGCTGGACCAGAAGTTGAAGCAATGGATACTTCCTTGCAACCTGATTTCTTGGAAGAATCAGAAGAAATGGATATAGGTGTCTTATATATTGAAGGAATTGAGAAATCCTGTTCGGATAAAGTGAAAGGCTATGTTCCACAAGAACAAGTTAGTCTTTTAAAAGAGGCCATTCTTAAAGCTAAATTCTCAAATTCTCTAGGCATTAATTCAGGCTCTTTTAAAGAAACAAAAAAATATGGTGAAGACAATGGCAAGAAACTGGGACGCAAATCCAATAAACATAGTGTAGTGGATGTAGGAAGGCGGTTGGTTGAATCGAGTCAATATCCGACAATCAGAGCTGCTCTTGGTCTTTAATTTTGTTTTTAATGAAATTCCTTTCCTGGAATACTCGAGGCATTAATAGCCTGAGAAAAATGAAAATTCTATGCCAGAAGATTAAGAAATCTAATCCTGCTATTGTTTTTTTACAAGAGACCAAATGCCAGGCTAATTTTATTCAGGAATGCAAGAGTAAAATATGGACGCGTTGTGAGAGTATGGATATTGATTCTAAAGGTTTTTCTGGAGGTTTATGTATTTTATGGGATCCATCTTGGGTTTCCCTTTCTGATTTTTAAGGAACCCGTAATTCTATCTCTGCCATTTTTAAAGTGGTTGGTTTTCCTATCTCGGTTTTTCTTACGAATGTTTATAGTCCTCAGCATTCGAGTGATAAGCACAGTTTTTTAAAAACCCTCTCCAATTTGAAAACCTGTATGCCTTTTGAGCATTGGGTGATCAAAGGTGATTTTAATCTTATCACTTCTCTGGAGGAGAAAAAAGGTGGTATGCATTGTTTGGAGGAGGAATGCAATCTTTTCCGTGAGAATATTGAAGATCCGGGTCTTGTTGATATTAATCCAGGGGTTGGGTGGTTTAATTGGAATAATAAACGAACAGGGGACGGTCATATTGCTTCCAAACTTGACCGTTTTCTAGTTTCTGAATCAATCATTAATTTAGGAAGTGAAATTCATAGTTCAACCCTCTCTGGCCGAGGGTCCGACCACTGGCCAATCGAGCTTTTATTGAGTGGTCTGGGGTCTCAATTCAAAAATCCCTTTCATTTTGAGAAATTTTGGATGGTTAATCCTGAATTCAATGATAAAGTTAAAACTTGGTGGGACGAATTACATTCCGATTAGGTGGCTAATATGTGGTCTTTTCAACATAACCTGAAGGCTCTGAAATCTAAAATCAAGAAATGGAATAAGGAAGAGTTTGGGAATATTTTCTGGGAAAAAAGTAGATTGGAGATCCGTCTTCAGGAGATTCAGTCCATTGGGATTAATGAAGGTTATTCCTTAGCTTTACTTGAGGAGGAACGATTGGTCGAAAAACAACTTGAAGAATGAGAAAAACAAGAGAAACTCCTTTCGTGGCAGAAATCTCGTATCAAGTAGCTTCGTGAGGGAGAAAAGAATTCCAAATTCTTTCATCATTCTTTCATCCAATCTAGGTTTCAGAACAAAATTTACTCCCTTAAAAATGAAGCAGGCATCCTTTTGGAAGGTAGGGAGGAAATTGAGGATTTACTCAATTCTCATTTTTCAGATATTTTATCTGATCCTCGAAGGGATCGTTCTTCTGACATTGAAGTCATTACTAACCGGATTCCCTCCTTGGTTTCAAGGCAACAGAACCGAATGTTAATGAACTCCATTTCTCTCCAAGAAGTCTAAGAGGTTGTCTTTCAGATGAAGGAAGGAACCTCACCTGGCCCTGATGGTTTTACTGTTAATTTTTTTCATCACTTCTGGGAGATGATTAAAATTGATGTTTGGAATCTTGTAGATCAATCTCGTTTATCTGCGCACATTCTTCCAGTATTAAATGCTATTTTTTTAACTCTGATTCCTAAAAGTGAGGGTGTTGATTCTCCTAATAAATTCTGTCCTATCAGTCTCTGTAATGTGATTTACAAGATTATTACTAAGGTAATTGCTAATCAATTAAATCCTATTCTACCTTCTCTAATCTCCTCAGAACAATTAGGGTTTGTGGAGGGGCGTCATATTTCAGATGTGATTATTCTTGTTCATGAAATCTTACATTCAATCAAAAATAAAAAGTTGTCGGGCATGTTGGTGAAGCTTGACATTGCCAAAGCTTATGATAAACTCAACTCGCAATTTATCAGGAAAATGCTGGTAGCATTTGGTTTCAGTATGGCCTAGGTTAACTGGATTATGAATTTGATCTCATCGGCATTTTTTTCAATTTTAGTTAATGGGGTTCCTTTAGGTATCATTACTCCAACTCGCGGTATCTGTCAAGGGGATCCTTTATCACCTTTTCTGTTTATTCTTATGGCTGAAGGTCTGGGTCGATCTATTTCTGCTTCAAAGGAGGCCAATTCTATAAAAGGTTTACATGGAACTCCAGATGGGGCTAGCCATTCTCACCAACAGTTTGTTGATGATACCATGCGTTAGCACCATTTTAGTTTTGCCAAAGTAAGCCTCATTGCCTAAAAATTATGAGTTTCTCTTGAGGATCAAATGGTTTTCAAACATTCCTCATTAAAACAATTTATAAAAATTCCGAGGTGGCGTGAGACAAACTTAAAGGCTTTTGGTTAAGAAGGAGATATTTTATAGAGACAAATTATTCATTATGAATAATGTTTACAAAAATTCATGAAATATATTTTGTAAAAGGAGGCTAAAGGTTATGTTTTATAAAAATAAACGAAATTTATTTTTATAAATCCAAAAAGAATTTGGATATTTTATGGAAAAAGTAAATGGGATATTTTACCAAGAGGTATTTTAGGCAAAGCCCAAGCCCTCAAGAAATTATGATGTCACTTTGTTTCTTGGAATAAAGTCAAATTGGGCTCGCACACCAACCTGCCACATTTGCAGCAAAATTAAACATAGATCAATGTCTCATATCAAACACAGTCACATCCAACGGCCAAAAGAAATTTCGCATTGTAAAGTTGCACGGAGCAATTAAATTTTTCAATTTGCGAAATGATGTTAAATGGTAGATAGGTTTTGACGGTCAGATTGGCAGATGAGGAAAATCCACGGATAAAATAAATTTCGCATTATGAAGATGCATTATATAATGAACTTTTTCAATTTGCGAAATCATTTAAAATCCTGCATATTTCAATGGCCATGATATGGCTGGGAAAGGATGAACGAAATGAATGTATTTCGCATTGTCAACTAGCAAGAAGAAATGAAGTTTTACAATTCGCGAAATTTTAAATGGTGGGAAGCTTAGGGCACATGTTGAATTGGAAAGAAAAATTGATGGTTGTAAATATTTTTGCTGGATGGAAATGCTATTTAGTTAATGGTTCAATATTGGACGGAATGAGCAAATAAAAACATGTGTTTTTATCCCATTCTTTGAGAACGAGATCAGTGATCCTAAATGTTTCCGTTCAAAGAAAATGAAGAGTGTTTAGAGTTCAATGGTTCTACACTTTTTTTGAGTCTGGTGATGACAATTTTCAAATAGCATATTTATGATAAAGAGCATTTACAGGCATTTTTTTAAGCGATCGACAAATTTTTCCCTATAAATGGTTGTTTTGGTCATTATTTTAAATCAATTGTTCCCACTGAAACAAGATGATTTTTCAGAAACTGAGAGAGGTTTTCCTTCATAACACAACTATATACAATAACCTCTCTCATGTTTTACCCAGGTGTTGTGGATTGAGATAATCGAAGTCATCTTCAGAGAGAAAATGTCCAGATTTTTAAATGACTGTTTTAGTCAGTTATTTCAATCAATTGTTTCTGGAAAACTAGAAAGAATTTTCCAAAATTGAATGAGGTTTATCTTAAGAACAGGATCATGTTCAGTAAACTCCTTAATTTTTTACACAGGTCCTATGGGTTAGGAGAAACAAAGTGATTTTTACAGGCTATGTTTTAGGTTTTCAAAATGACTGTTTCAGACATCAAATTCAAAGATTTGTTTCAGCCAAATGGAGTTGAATTTAAGGAAACTGAGAGAGGTTTGTATTCATATCAGGAATACCTTCAAAAAACCTCCTTCATTTTTACACAAGTATCACAGGTTGGGATAATTTAAAATATGTTTACAAGGTATTTTTCCAAAAATTAACAGGTTTACTATCTAAGTCATCAATTTCAAAATCATATATTGAGGAGCTGGAGCTGAATAGGAGGAAACGAAGACATGGGTTTTGTTGGGAACATGTCCAAATACAAAAACCTCTTTCAATTTTCACACAGCTATCACGATATGGGATATGCAGGAGGGAATTTTAATCCTATTTTTCTAGCAGTCCGCATTTTATTTTTGTCTTATGTGAATTGTGGTGTGTAGGCCATGTCTGGAGTTTGTTAGAAGATGTCGTTCTAGGAAGTCCAAAATGTTATAAATATACCTCCTGAAGAAGGAGAAAGGGTTGAAACCAATGTAATTTTGCAGTATATGATTTCAAGAGTATTTTAATAAAGTTGGAGAGCCGAGGTCGACGTTTTACATAGGAATTCATGTGTTGTCCGTATTGCAGTCTGTTGCTTTCTTTCTCATGTGAATGTTTTTCCAGTTTTTCTATTCCATTATGTTTTCTTTCATGTATGAAATAAGTGTATAACAGTTTGAAATTCATACATACTGTGCTCCGTATGTTGTTTCAGATATTCACCAAAGATTTCTTCTAAATTTAATACAGAATTCATTTTCCAATGCTTTGTGTTGATGGTCTGTTCATGTTCTTCTTTTCCACCAGACAATTATAATTTTACTGTTATTGAATGGCTATCTTGCCTCTGTGATTGAAATCGTCTACATAAGTTCTGTTCATTTCTGTTACATTTCTTGACTCCATCGCCCAATGGTTCTATGCCTTGTTTCAACTAATTTTACAAACAATTTATAGTTTCACTTGTACATATTTGGAATTGTTAATATTTGGTGAGAGATCCCTCTCAAAAGAGTAGAAGGCCAGTTCTCTCTTCGAAAGTGGTTCTGTTGTTACTCGGGAGCGGGCATTCCGCAACTTTTGGGCTCAATTTCGGTGCTAACAAACTGGCGCCGTTGCCGGGGACAAAATTGAAGATCCTCCCTGGGAAGAACGACAAAGATTCAAAGATAAAAGGTTTCTGTGGGAAAGCAAAGATTTTTAAATGTGAAAAAGTTTGTATCATTTTCCTTGGAGACTCCACTGAAAGATTCTGGAAGGTGACTCCACTGAGGAGACCGGTGGTCAAAAAGAGAGAGACATGGAGAGATCTCAAATCTTCCCTAGATTTGAATGAAAGGTTTAGATCTTACTGTTGATGGTGAACAATGGTCAGACTACAAGAAGGTCATGTCTCTTTTCACCTGGCGACTCCATCTGCTAAGGATCCATTCTTCATAATGTTCTATGGTAGCTCGACTATCAAACGAGGTTGCAAAGTTTGAGGAGCTGATTCAGTTTCTCCGTCATCAAGATGACTTATTGGGATGCAAGGTATGATCCCATGAATCTTGCTGCCATTCCTGTTTATCCCAATAAAATACCTCTGGTAAATTGGAAAACATATCTTCCAAGATTCAATGATGAAAAGGGTGATGATGCTGCCATACATTTATTTAGATTTCATAAGCATATACATAAGTTGGGAGTGGGATGGCATGAATATTCTTTAATGAAATTGTTCATGAATATTCTTGGTATGAGAGATTTCTAGCAGGGAGTTTATCCTCCCTTAAAGACTTTCATTCCATATTTCATGAACATTTCGAAAGGCATTATCCTTCTTTGTTGTTACTTCAAGATTGTTGCACACACGATAGAGAGTTCATTGAAAATGTGAAAGATGAGTGTGGTGATGATAAGTATTTGGATGAAGAGGTTTTAGATATCTTACATGAATATTCATCTAAAAAAGAAAGACAAACCAATTGCCATGATATTCAAGAAATTTCTCAGCAGTTAGTACTGTCTTCCTTGACTGAAGTTGACATGGACCAAAGATCAGATTCAACCAGTTATATCTCTCTTCCTGAAATTGATGATGATTTGCAGCATTCTTATCATTCTCTATGTGACCAAGAGAGAGGTTACGACTGTTAATCAAATTCTTCCTCGTATTATTCAACTTTTGAATTTTTGTTACAAGAAGAGGCCTCCCCTTCCCAATCAGAAAATTCCTTTTCGCAACTGCATTCTCTTGAAATTTACAATGCTTGTGTGATTGATTACAAAGAAGATGATAATTTTGGAAAATCTCAGTCTTGTAGTCCCTCCACATGTTCATTTTCTGAAAATGCAAGTAAAGAGAAATCAGATTTTGAGATAGTGGTTGAAGGAATACCTCTGCATTTTGATCAAATTCATATTTCACCTAAAGATTTACATGACCATATGAAGATCTCCTTGCTTGAAGAAGATGACCAGCCTAGTGATTTCAAAGGAGATGGGTGTACTAATTTGTTTTTTGAAGAATGCAATAAGCCTGTCACAATTTATGTTAGTGAAGAAAATTTCATTGCTATCCAAGATCAATAGTATGAAAACATTGTGGAAACTAGACATGTTGAAGATGATTGTTTGCAATTGTGTTTTCCTTCATTTGAGTGGTTAAAAAAGAGACTTAAAGTTTCTGATCACAAACATAAATTTGATATTGTAGATCAATGTATAGATTTTCTTGGAATGGATGATGAGCAAGAAGGATAGTTGTGCAATCAATCCCAGCCTTTAGAAAAACCAACAATATGCAATGAAGAGTTGAATAACGAAGAAGAAGATGGGGGTTCTCAAATGGATGTTTCTTTTTGTTTTTCAAATTCAGAATTTTTTTGTCAAGAAGAAATCTATTTGCTCCATCCTATCGAAGAAATGAATGATGTTTCTGCTGAAGCATATAAAGAATATGAAATTTTAAAATCCGAAATTTTAGATGAAGTTGTGGATGTCTTGCCTGAAAATTGTCACGAGTTTTCCTTGCATGGTTCTTTTGAAGATTAGTTTGACAGCGTGCAAGGGAATTTACAGTTGGGACAGCCTTCTCATGGTAAGCAAATGACACATTTTTTTGAAGGTTGTCATGTTTTTTATGATCCAGTGGCAGAGTACATGGATAATCTTGGTAGTGGTAATGGTTGGTTATATCTCTACTGTAAAGATCAATTTATTTATTATAACTTTGTGCCATTAGGTCTTTCAGTTCTGTTTTTTGTCAAGCATGAAGAAAAAGTTGGTTTATGGGATCATTTGCTTGAGTGGCTTCATTGGAAGTCATAAGCTAATTGATTGGACATTGATGCTTAGTAATTAGGGTAGGTAAGTAAAGATGAATAAGCTCGACATGGTGAGCATTCCATTCAACGACTTTCAGTTCATTTTCATTTTCAGTTTTGATTTCAGTTTCGGTTTTAAAGTTCAGGTCTACAGTTACAGCTGTCTTCAGTTTTTAGAATGTGGGCAAGTGACAGGTTACAGGTTGAAAGAGTGGGATTTGTTTGCAAAATGGTTTCAGTTGATTGTTCAGTTCAAAACAGGTAGAGGATTTCAGAAAATTTTGGGAGCCGCCCAATGGATTCGGCACTTGGTCTACGGGGTTCTTTGCTACCTCGCTGGGAGGATAGCGTCCCTTGTGGAGCCAGTTGTTAGCACCATTTTAGTTTTGCCACAGTGAGCCTCATTGCTTGAAAATTCTGAGTTTCTCTTGAGGATCAAATGGTTTTCAAACATTCCTCTTTAAAACAATTTATAAAAATTCCGAGGTGGCACGAGAAAAAGTTAAAGGCTTTTGGTTAAGAAGGAGATATTTTATAGAGACAAATTATTCATTATGGATAATGTTTACAAAAATTCATGAAATATATTTTGTAAAAGGAGGCTAAAGGTTATGTTTTATAAAAATAAATGAAATTTGTTTTTATAAATCCAAAAAGAATTTGGATATTTTATGGAAAAAGTAAATGGGATATTTTACCAAGAGGCATTTTAGGCAAAGCCCAAGCGCTCAAGAAATTATGATGTCACTTTGTTTCTTGGCATAAAGTCAAATTGGGCTCGCACACCAACCTACCACTTTTGCAACAAAATAAAACATAGATCAATGGCTCATATCAAACTCAGTCACATCCAACGGCCAAAAGAAATTTCGCATTGTGAAGTTGCACGGAGCAATTAAATTTTTCAATTTGCGAAATGATGTTAAATGGTAGATAGGTCTTGACGGTCAGATTGGCAGGTGAGGAAAATCCATGGATAAAATAAATTTCGCATTATAAAGATGCACGAGAAAATGAACTTTTCAATTTGCGAAATCATTTAAAATCCCGCATATTTCAATGGCCATGATATGGCTGGGAAAGGATGAACGTCATGAATGTATTTCGCATTGTCAACTAGCAAGGAGAAATGAAGTTTTACAATTAGTGAAATTTTAAATGGTGAGAAGCTTAGGGCACGTGTTGAATTGGAAAGGCAAATTGATGGTTGTAAATATTTCTGCTAGATGGAAATGTTATTTAGTTAATGGTTCAATATTGGATGGAATGAGCAAATAAAAACATGTGTTTTTATCTCATTCTTTGAGAACGAGATCAGTGATCCTAAATGTTTCTGTTCAGAGAAAATGAAGTGTTTATAGTTCAATGGTTCTATACTTTGTTTGAGTCTAGTGGTGACAATTTTCAGATAGCATATTTATCATAAAGAGCATTTACAAGCGTTTTTTTTTAAGCGACCGGCAAATTTTTCCCTATAAATGACTATGTTGGTCATTATTTTAAATCAATTGTTCCCTCCGAACAAAGATTATTTTTCAGAAACTGAGAGAGGTTTTTCTTCATAACACACCTATATACAATAACCTCTCTTAGTTTTTACCCAGGTTTGTGGCTTGAGATAATCGAAGTCATATTCAGAGAGACAATTTCCAGATTTTTAAATGACTGTTTTAGTCAGTTATTTCAATCAATTGTTTCCAGAAAACCAGAAAGAATTTTCCAAAATTGAATGAGGTTTCTCTTAAGAATAGGATCATGTTCAATAACCTCCTTTAGTTTTACACAGGTCCTATGGGTTAGGAGAAACAAAGTGATTTTTATAGGCTATGTTTTAAGTTTTCCAAAGGACTGTTTCAGACATCAAATTCAAAGAATTGTTTCAGCCAAATGGAGTTGAATTTAAGGAAACTGAGAGAGGTTTGTCTTCATAATAGGCATAAATTCAAAAAATCTCCTTCATTTTTTACACAGATATCACAGGTTGGAAGAATTTAAAATATATTTATAGGGTATTTTTTCCAGAAATTTACAGGTTTACTATCTGAGTCATCAATTTCAAAATCAGATATTGAGGAGCTGGAGCTGAATCAGAGGAAACGAAGACATGGGTTTTGTTGGGAACATGGGAAACTACAAAAAATTATTTTGGTTTTCACACATCTATCACCATTTGGGATATGCAGGAGGGGATTTCAAGCTTGTTTTTCTAGCAGTCCACATTTTATTTTTGTCTTATGTGAATTGTGCTGTGTAGGCCACGACCGGAGTTTGTTAGAATATGTTCTTTAGTTGTAACAAATTTGATTCCCAGATGTCGGTCTAGGAAGTCCAAAATGTTATAAATATACCTCCTGAAGAAGGAGAAAGGGTTGAAACTGATGTAATTTTGTAGTGTATGCTTTCAAGAGTATTTTAATAAAGTTGCAAAGCCGAGGTCGGCGTTTTACACAGGGATTCATGTGTTGTTCGTGTTGCAGTCTATTGCTTCCTTTCTCATGTGAATGTTTTTCCAGTTTATCTATTCCATTATGTTTTCTTTCATGTCTGAAATAAGTGTATAACAGTTTGGAATTCATACATACTATGCTATGTCTGTTGTTTCAGATATTCACCAAAGCTTTCTTATAAAGTTAATACATAATTCATTTTTCAATGCTCTGTGTTGATGGTCTATTCATGTTCTTATCTTCCACCAAACAATTATAATTTGACTGTTATCGAATGGCTATATTGCTTCTGTGATTGAAATTGCCTGCATAATTTCTGTTCATTTCTGTTACATTTCTTGACTCCATCGCCCAATGGTTATATGTCTTGTTTCAACCAATTTTACAAACAATTTGTAGTTTCACTTGTACATATCTGGAATTGTTAATATTTGGTGAGAGATCCCTCTCGGAAGAGTAGAAGGCCGGTTCTCTCTTTGAAAGTGGTTCTGCTGTTACCTGGGAGCGGGCCGTCTGCAACCTTTGGGCTCAATTCCGGTGCTAACACCATGCGTATGGGATATCCCTCTCTCTAGGAAGCTTCTAGCATTCACAAGTGCTTGGATCAGTTTGGCAGTGCCTCTGGTTTGGAAGTCAATGTGCAAAAATCCCAGGTTTTTTCTTTAACACTTCTAGTATTACTCGTCGGAATATTATTCATATCTTAGGTTTTTTGAAGGTTTTCTTCCAGTTACTTTTTTGGGTACTCCTTTTATAAATACTCAGTCAAAGAAGAGTTCATGGATTGAACTAGTGGATAAATTTAAGAAGCGGTTGAGTAATTGGACTTTGAAATCTTTGAATTTGCCAAGCCGTCTGGTTCTTGTCAAATTAGTTCTTCAAGCTTTGCCTACTTATATGTTCTCAACTATGTTGGCACCTAAATATGTTCTTCGGGATTTGATTTATATCCAAAGAAAGCTCTTGTGGAGTGGTGCTCAAGTTCCTCATAAATGGGCTCTGGTCAATTGGGATACTGTTTGCAAACCAAAATCTATGGGTGTTTTAGGGCTTCGAGATCCTGAAAAAGCAGGGTTAATAGTGGGATCTAAGCTTTGGTGGTGCTGGCTAACTCATTCTCAGGAACCTTGCACTAAATTATGGGTAGCCAAATATTCCCCCCATTGGGATTTTCAGGAATTAATTAGGTTTTTTGAAGAAAAAGTTGATTCTCACATATGGAAAACGGCTTGGGCAGGTCATAGCCTAATTCAATAGCATGGTTTCTGGAAAATTTGTGATGGCCAAACTGCTCACTTTTGGGATGATGCTTGGAAACAACTTCCTCTATTGGAACGATCGGGGCATTGTCCTAAGCTCCAGGAAGCTTGTATCGCTAGAAGGTTATGCAAAGTAGCTGACCTTTGGGGGTTTCAACAACCGGGTTCTTTCTCTTGGTCCTTGGTGAATCAGAGTTGGTTGGACTGCCTAGGTCCATCCCAGGAATGTTCCTGGTTAAAGGAAGAGATTAATATGTGATGTATTCACAGATAGGAAGACAATGATAAGCTTCGATGGGGTTATGGATTGAAAGGGGCGTTTTCTCTCAAAGAAGCATATAACCTTCTCTTTCGGACCCCTGAAAACCTAGCAATTTCATCTTGGAGTTCTCTTTGGGGAAAAAATTATGGCCAAAAAACACTATTTTTTGTTGGCTTGTTATGCATCAAAGAATTTTAACCGGGGATAATTTAAAAAGACGAGGGATGTATGGACCTTACCAGTACCCTCTATGCAAGCAAGTTGAAGAAACATCTCTGCATCTTCTGGATGAATGTCCTTTTTCGGCAGCTCTTTGGGATCATGGTGTGGCTCTATTTCGTTGTTCTGCTTGAATTAGGCAGAACCCGATGGGAACTTTGATTTATTGGCCTAAGAACTCGTTCTAGAGTCAAATCTTGAACCGAATTTGGGAAATATTCCCCAATTTTTTGATTTGGGCTATTTGGAATGAACAAAATGCTAGAATTTTCCGCTCAAAGACTTCGTCTCTCTTTAATGTTTGGCAATGTATGAATTCCAAATTGAAGGAAACCATTTCCTTGACTAATTGGGATAAAAAAGATTCAGAGTTAGCAGGGTCGGAAAGGAAGATTCTAGCGGACTAGGGTCTGGATACTTATGAAACTTTTGTTCAGCTTAACCAGAAAATTCGTCCATTTAATCCAAGCCCAGATTGTTGGAATCCTCCTCCAAATAGTTTTCTGAAGTTAAACTTTGACGGAGCTTCTAAGGGTAATCTTGGAAAGGTGGGATATGGCTTTATTCTTCGTAATTACAGAGGTAAAATGCTTGGTTATGGTTATGGTTTCCTGGGTATTGAATCCAATAATGCAATAGATATTGAAGGCTTGATTCAAGGGTTAGAATGGGTTCTGGAAAATTTTCATGAACCGATTATAGCGGAGGGAGATTCCCAGTTGGTTATTCGTCTGGCCTCTAAACTGCATAATGGCTCTCAAAGTTCTAAAGTCTCATCTTCCTAGAGTTTGGAAAGTCGAATCGCAGCTCTACGAACAAGTCTCATTCAAGGGAAAGCTATCAGTTTTTCACATGTTCGTCGGAATGGTAAGAAGATGGTGGATTACCTGGCTAACATGGGGGTTGGTAGGTGTCAGCCTTTTAGAGCTCAAGAATGGCAGCTGCTTTTAGACATGACCGCTCAATCCCGGTGTCAATATTTTATATCTGGTGACTGTACTAGCGTCCAGATGGAACGCTGGAATACTTATTAGTGTAGGCTTATATTCTCTCGAAGCACGTGGCACTTAATAGATATAATCTTTGATTTTTAATTCTGACCCGATGCATGTTTTAAATATGATGGTTTGGGCATATTTTTTCATATATTTGACGGAGGCTGGTACACATTTTGTACTGTGCTCTGAGGATCAGGTGAAAGGTATTAATGGTGAGTCTGCTCTAAAGACTTGTGTGAGGGATTGTGAATTTAATTTGTAGATCATGGCCATCATGTCGCATCCCAATATGAGGTTATATATTCTGGTGCAGGGTGGCGAAAATCTCCTCAGCTGCTTATCGGGTATTCTTGTGAGTTATTATTGTGAGTGTTTTATCCGTGGATCGACTAGTAATCTCTGGTTTATCAAGATGAGTGACAAAGGAAAGAGGAAAAGGGAGCATTCTCTATCTAACTCATCCAAGGTGGCATCCTGTGCGCAACGTCAAGCTTTATGGGAGTCTCGAATGTTTGAATTAGAACTTCCCCAAGACATCCAGAATCACATTGCTGCAAATAAACGTCGTCTTTGGGATGAAATTGACTCTCAAAAATTGAAAGAGGAATCTAAGAAAGCGCAAGAGTGGATTTTGGACCCTGGCCATACCATGGGACGTATGAGTCTTTATGAAAAATCATTTGCGTTGTTCTGGGTAATGAAAAAATTGGTGGGTAGAGATGAATGGGATTCTCAGTCTCTTGATTTGAGAAATCCATCCCCCGAGTCTTTGCAGATTGCTATCTCCGCGTCGATTCATTTTGTGGAAGCTTCAGTTAAACATGTTGAAGACAAAATTGATTTCCTGCTTCTTCGATTTCTGGTGCAGCAAAACCATTTTGTCTTGGTTCCTCTCAGAACTTTGGTCATGATTTATCTTATATTCTGATATAGTGTGATGATTGGGGTGCTTTTCCTGTGCTTCTGCGTTTTTTGAAAATCTAGATTATCTCAAGCTAGTGGATGAAGCTTGAAGGATTTGGTGCTGACTGGAAATATGAGCCTTCAGGGTTTCTAGAAATATTTTGGGTTTGAGTCTGTGGGTTCTTATTGTAATGTTGGGGACTATTTTGGCATTGACCTAGGTTTTTAAAATTGCTGGTCACTTCTATTTGAGAATTGAGTCTGTGGGCTGGGAAGTAAGGAAGATTGTGTCTATAGGATGGGAAGTAAGGAAGTCTGGTGTTAGGGAGGTCTAGTATTATTATTACCATTCTGCATCAACTCTGTTAATGATGGAAAAATTTGATTTTGTACCGTGTAATTGGTTTTAGAAGGCTTTACTTCTTTTTTTAATGTGATTACTATACTTACAAAAAAAAATTATGAACTAGAAAATACACTAGATGGATGTCAAGACAACTTTTTTGAATGGTGTAGTTGAGGAGGAAGTGTACGTGGAACAATAATTATCATTCAAGACACATGTAAGGAAGACCCATGTGTGAAAATTGAAGAAGGCCTTGTATGGATTGAAATGCGAACTGAGGACATGGTATGGTAGGATGGATAGCTTCCTAATGAGCCTAGTATTTAACGGGATTAAAGAGGATTCCAACCTTTACTTCAAGGTTGAATACGGAAGACCAGTGATGCTCCTGCTATATGTCAATGACTTGTTTCGGATAGGAGAAGAGGAACTCATTAAATATGAAAGGAGGAGACTTGCTACAAAGTTCAAGATGAAATACCTAGTTATGATGCATTTCTTCTTAGGCATGGAGGTGTGGCAGAGTGCAGATGGGATATCCCTTGTTCAAGGAAAGTATGCAATGGATATTCTGAAGAGATTTGGAATGTTGGACTACAAAGAAATAGATACACTTATTACATATAACTTGAATCTTCTAATTTGTTCTTAATTTGAGATGGTCGATGCCACAATTTATCATCATATTATTATCTCATTGAGGTACTTGACAAATACGAGGCCAAAAAATGCTTTACAGTGAAAAACTTGAGCCAGTTCTTGACGGATCTGAGACATGTTCATCTGATATTTTTACTTCATGTATTGAGGTACTGTAATATCCCTTTATAATATTTTTCTTAAATGACTATTTTTTCTACTTTTCCCCCAATTTCGACCTTAACTAGTTTTGATGTCTAGACCTCCAAATTGACCCAAATGCTCCCAAATTTTCTCAAAAGGTACATGACTGATATTAGAACTTAAATATGATGTTAATGGATGCTTTATGACCCACCCAATTACTTTTGAAACTTTTTTAATGTTATGTTCAAAGTAGGATCCTTTACTAGCAAATTGGGGCTCCAATTCCCCCTAGGTAATTGCTGGAAATGGCTTCTCAAATGATCCCAAAGTCACTCAAATTTATGAAAAGAGGATGGGGATGTGCACGGGAAATTTTTAAGGTCTCATATTCATCATGGTTCAGTTTATATAGGATGTTATGAATCTCTCCCAAACAGCTCCCAAATAACAATTTTGACCCTTGGGGAAAAGGCACTAAATCTTCTCCCAATGCAATTAAAATGAGTAAAATTGATTTTGATGCTTAAGTAATGAACATGAAACTTGTAATACACATTAATTATAGTTAATTCATCATAAATTTATCATATATACATTCTTCCATTCGAAATAATCAGCATTATCATAGCATGCATCAATGTAGAGGGGAAATGGTCATTGTTTGCTCATTAATAATCGCTTTTCCTTACAACCATTTGATATTTAGACCTGAGACTTTATGAGAATGAATAAAATAACATGTTTATATTATTACAATCAGTAATGGACAATTAAAATATCTCCCAATTTGAAATCATTAGCATTACAATGGTGCACAACAAGATAGTGGGGAAATGACACTATTTCTTCATTGTTTGACATTTTTACATGAAATATTTTGGAATTTAGACCTGAGAGTCTTATGAAATTGAAATAAATAGAAATTTCATTATAATATAAGCTTCCCCAAAGAAATCAATAGCTCATCCCACACGGGTGTGGCTCATTAGCGGTTCTGTTGTTATGAAGTCACTTGTTGTAAATTGGAGGTCACGAGATCAATCCCACCCGGGTTTACCTGTGTCCCATGTCTTGCAGAGGGTGTGGGGCACCTAGGGTTATATTGGTAGTGGGAATGGATCCATGGAACTCATGTCACACGAGTACCATCCCGGACCCAGTTGCTAATTCCCCCAGTTAAAAAAAAAAGAGATCAATAGCTCACCCAAAGCGCAATCCCTCCATGAGATAGAATATGCCATAAAAAATGGAAATAGTTGAGAGAAAGCGTTGCAATAGAAGAATACACAAGATTCCTTATATATTAAAAATTCAAATAAGAATCGATTAGAAGTTGATTAAATACTTGAGTGGCCTCTCCAAACACCAACTTGAATGGGAATCTTTCACCCTCGAAATTGGCTAAGGCAAGAAAACTAGTCATCCACTAACTCTCACAATTCACAAATGATAAAAAATATATTCTCTTGGTTGATTCCTATATTTTATAAGCATCCTTATCCTTCTAAGGTTCTCAATCCATCCACAAACTCAAGCCAATTCGAATTTGGGCGTGTGCTCATGATTTTCCATGTGTCCTCTCTTTCCTAGCCTTCCATCTTCTCCCAATTTGAGTAGGAACTCATTGAGCTTCCCCAACTCACATGAGAGCTCTCTTGTATTCTCTATTTCAAACTGACATGTCAGATATTTTATATGTCATCCTTCAGATATGATTTGTGTCATAGTTGTTATAGCATCTTCATCATTGTTGTCATAAAGCTAGGGAATCTAGTCCAAGTGTCTCACTAGCTTCAAAATGACTCTTCCTATCCCATGTAAGTTAAATTTCTTCCCAAATTTGACCTATTATGCATATGTCCAAGTGTATTATCCTTATAACTCATCCTAGAACCTTTATTCTTCCCATGGATTCGAAATTGCAAGAGGAGGATGCCATGTGGCACAAAATTTGTAGCTTGTGTGGGCCCCATAGTCTCCATGTGTCTCCATGCTCCATTGCCACTTCAATTTTCTCTTGTATTTATTTATTTAGCTCCTTTAATAAATATTTATTCCATTCTAATTTTCAAACATCATTCATTGTCCCCCTTATTCCAAATCCCAAAGCTTCCACCCCCAACCTAGGAAACTAGTAATTTTCCTTCTTGGCAATTATTTGACCCTTAGATCAATTTGAAAAACTCTAATGAATATGGAAAATGTGATTAGGCCATTATTATCCAATGCAAAAATTGGGAAATAAAAATTCCTTCCTTCCTAATATTGCTTATCCTCAGTCAATTTCAAACATGGGTGTTGAAGAACCTTCTTTCTGTATGATTCTTTGAAGTTGCCATTGAGTTTCCTGACTTTGTGTCTTTGAGTTTCCATGAATATTTGAGAGAGAACCCACCATGCTTTCTGCTACACTAATATGATTAAAATCAATTTATTAAGTGGGTAATCCATCTCCCATATTGCTTGTTTCCCAAAAAATTTAAATCAAAGGGACTAAAAAAATATTCCTAGGTCCCTTTGCTTGTATTGCACTCCAACAATTAAGAGTGATCCCCAACCCATACCATTAGGAAAGATAATTCTGGGATCCCATTTTATTGTATGCATTGTTCCAAACATAATGAGTACATAATATATATCATTAAAGTACATAACAACATAATAAAAATGTACATCAAGGAGGTGTCTCATCAAAAAATCATGAAAGTGCTTATACCTCCAAGTAAGTAGACCACCATTTTCCAAGTGCATACAAGCTTCAAGTGACCAATCAAATCTACTCCAATGACATAGGTGAGGATACCTTGTCCCATAATGTTGTTCCAAATATATATAATGTGCATCAATATAATCAGCCATGTGTTATTCATCCAAGGAGTGAATGAAGAACCTCCACCAAAATCTGAACCGAATAATGAGCAGAAAAAAGGAGACTTCAAATGACTCAAAGAAGTCTCACCCATATATCCATGAATGAGAGAATCATAAATATATAACAAAGTATGTGGCTGGAAACAAAAATGTTCTCCAATGTTGGGATCCTTCTGTGCAGACCCGGGTTTACTTTATTGTACCAACAAAACCCCTAGCTCACTGGCCCTTTCAGTGACAGACCACGGAACGGCCTGAAGTCTCACCCGAAGTGATCTTAGATGGGTTCGCTGAAGAATCACGTTTCCTCAGCCAGGATCTGTAGTATCCTAGGTTCTCCTGTCTCTACTTAACCAGTGGGATTTCTCTGCGTGGGCTGTTTCTCTCTTTCTAGCTGACTCAGCTACGGGACTGGCTCTTATCGCATCGCAGCTTCTAGGACGACGCGCAACTTACTCTTCTGCTCAACTCTTAACCTGCGATATCTCACACCGCAGCTCCTCCGACGGTGCGATATCGCCTTTCTACGCCGCGATACTTCCTACGGTAAGACTTAATATGCTCATCAACTCTCAAGGTCCAGAGGTTTCCTTTCTACGTATAATATCTCAGTTAACCTTCGTCAGGGTGTTAAACAACTTCACTTAAGTTTATACTGTTTAACATGCTTAACATCAATCACACTCAACTTGCTGAACTAAATATACAGAAGTCACTTAACACAGTAGCTGCTACTGTCATGAACCAAGCACTGATAAACTCATATACAGAGTACTCAACACATTCAACCAGAATTTAACCTTCTATGTTACTGTAAACTGAAAGATAGCATACATACATTCATTAACTGATAAGCAACGTTCATGTAACAAATAATAGATAGCAAACAAGTATAGCACAATCACATGAAACAGTCACACAACACATGAATTTTACGTGGTTCACTTCCAGGGAGGAAACTACGTCCATGGGAACTGTGATTATATTATATCTTGAGAGAGTAACACAGTTTCACTGCAACCTATTATGTAGCTTGAGATCTTCTGGGAAACTCCATGCACTCAGCCGAGAGCCCTTCTCTCTTAGATCTCTTCTCTTCCTAATATTGCTTTCTTCTTACAATATACTCTTTCTCTCTCTCTCTCAATCCCTGTGGATTGTTACATTCATGCTCAAGGAGTCGGCTGTTGGTTACAGTAAGATAACTACAGACTGGACACAGAACCAGAGCTCGACTCTTTCTCAATAGATAACTATCTAACTGTCTAACCCTTCATAATACAAAATACATGCTTAAATAGGTGGCCTGAAGGTCTCACCATGATACAACACTGTGGGCCTATCCCAATAGTAACCCAAAACCCTAACTGTGACAGTTGGCCTATCTGTACTTTGAACTGCCGCTTACTGATCACATTGCAACTTTCTGTAGTCTTCCATGATGTCCGGCACTGATCGTGGGTATGGGCGTCGCTTCCTTGGTCGCTCCCCTTCTGTCCTTTGTCTTTAATACCTCAGCTCGTTGCTCCTTCTCCATTCATGAGGGTAGCTGAGCCCTCCTGTTGTTGCCGCTGCCTTAAATGCAGTGGTTGAGCTCTCTTCTCGGCCGCTTCAGGTACTATTTCCTTTGACCTTCTTGTTCCGATATAACAGCTTTTCCTATAGCTACGGGGCCCTACTCCAACAGTCCCCTAACACTTACTTGTGGCTCATCCCCGAGCCACTGGCATCTGGTTTCTCTTTCTGTAGCTTCTCCTTGGCTTCCTGCGAAGTCCTTGCGAATCTCTCCCTAAGTCCTGCAACATCTTTGTCCATAGCTTTGACACAATCTTGTGCCACTTCAAGAACAACTTGAGTAATCATGGGATCTTTTGTGCTATCAATTTCAGTTTTGCTTGTAGTGAAATCCTTGACCTTCTGCTCAACTGCATCAACCAGCTCTGCAATTTGTTCCTGATACGGTTGAAGCATATTATTGAATTGCATTTATTTTTCTCGCAACTGCTGTGCTTCTTGTTGCAAACAGTTCATCTTTGTCGTCTTCTTCATCTTTGCAAGAGCTCCTAAGCTCTTGAATTCTTCCTTCATTGCTGCTACTGCATTTTATATGTTCTGGATGCTCTACTGCAAATCCAGTCTATCTGGGAGCTCTTCTAGCTCTGACCATGTCTTCGTCGCATCAGCTAGCAATGACTCTACATCATCTATATGACACTTCATCTGTGTTGAAGTGAGTCTAAAGGCCTGTGCCCTTGCTTCCTTGTCTGCCTCAGGCATTCCTGGTGCTCAAGCCTCAAGCTCAGCAATCTGCGCCTTGTGGTCTTCCTCCATCTTGACCATTGTTTCTTTCTCCTTTGTGCTTTCTATCATCTTTGGCATCATCTTTTGTAAACTTAGTTCATAGATCTATCTTATCTTTCCTTCCCTCACACAAGATATACTCCAAAGTTGCATATAGGTCTCTTCGTGGATCAACAACTCCTTTAAGGATCCTTGGTATTTTGAGAAGCCTTCCATACATATCTTTTCCTCTTTATCTGGGTTAGAACTCGTATCACAAAGAAAATATAAATTTGTATCTTCCAGCCTTCTCAAACAGTTCATTCAGTCTGGATCCTTTCATACGAAAACTATACAAACCATGAATTCCATTCCGAGAACAAGCCTTTGTCTGCATTTTGTAGTAAGAAGATATCCTGGATATGGTGGTACTTCATCAAACTTTTCCTTCTCTTACTTTTTCTCATTTTTACTTTCTTCCTCTTTCTTTTTATCCACCTTTTCCTCACTCTCCTTTTCATCTTTCTTCTTGTCGGTATATTTCTTCTCATCATTGTTCTTCTCTGCTCTGAGCTTGACTCTTCATCCTTGGCGTCTGTCTGACCTGTGGTGCACCTAGTTTCACAACCCTGGGCTGCGTCGTCATAGCAGACTCGAGGCCACCACGCTGGAATCATCGCACAATGTCTTCTAAAGGTTCCTTCTCGGACATAAACCATCTGGTGAAGTACTCTGGACTGGTAATGGTTGCGAAATTGGGGAAACTAGCACTCTGTAACTGGAGTATCTCTGCACAGGGAAAACTCTTCAAATTGCTCTATAACTCTCAGAAATTGAAAAATTAACCCTTCTGTCTGAATGATCTGTGCATTTATAGTGAAGGTAGTAATCTCTGAAGCAACGGTCTCTTAGGCTAGACCCATTGGCGGCATTTATTGCATGGACAAGACTAACACCCGACGCCCCGATCCTCATTAAGTGCTCAAAATCCGATCAAATCTCCCTTGAAAATTGTGTACAGGCACCGGTCTCGACCAAGATTTACCAAATCTAAGACAATCCTTGTACTATTTCCAAATCTAGGGCAACGTATACCTGTCATATCTAGATTAATTGCTTGTCAGAGGGCGAAGTGACTGGCCCTCTTTCCCTTTTCAAAATTGTCTTCGTGGCACGGATAACATCGCCTCACTGCGATGTCACACCACATCGTCCTGGACCAAAAAGTTAGCGTGAGACTCCGCAGTGTTCAAAACTCTACAAGCGTCCTATGACTTGCACAAAATAAACTTTCCTGCTGCAATTCCTCCTACTTAGAACTCTCTCTTTTTTGGGGGCGGGGGTGTAGACTAATTATGGGTGTGATGCCTCCTTTCAACTACACTGGACATATGCACCCCATAGTTCTCTGAATTAGGGCTGGGAGGTGGAGTGGCTATCACTATAAGGCTTAAGCCTACTGCCATTAATCAAAGTAGGAACAAGATCCCTGTTCAGTTTACTGAGCTGAACAACACCTCTGTTTGTGACTTGCTGAATCTGATATGGCCCCAACCAATGTGTCTTGAACTTCCCTGGAAACTTAACAAACTTGCTGTCATAAAGGAGCACTAGGTCTCCTATCTGAAAATTCTTTCTCTTGATGTGCCTGTCATGCCAAGCTTTTTCTCGTGCCTTCTGCACTTTTTGATGAAATCCTGCGATGAATCTGTCTTCTTCTAAGGCAAGCAGCTGCACTAATATTTCATTCATCGTATCTGTATCAGCGATCTCGGTAATTTGAGCAATTCTTAAACTGGGAATAATATATTCCATAGGCATAACAGCCTCTTGTCCATACACCAAGCTGAAAGGTGTGTGTCCTGTAATTTTCTTGCATGTAGTCCTATAAGCCCATAATACAACATTAACCCTAAGGTCCCAATCATCTCTTTGGCTGTTACAGATCTTAGTAAGAGCATTTTCTAGAATCTTGTTAAAATCCTCCACCGTACCATTAGCTTGTGGGTGGTAGGGAGTGCTCTTATGATGCTGTATCTGAAATTCCTCCGTCAAGGCTTGAATAGTGCGATTCAAAAAGTGTGTGCCTTGATCACTCATCAAAATTGATGGACATCCAAATCTACTTATGATGTTTTCAAAAATGAACTGTGCAGCTGTAGCAGCATCACAATTCCTTACTACTTTGGCCTCTTCCCACCTTGTGAGGTATTCTGTTCCTATGATGATGTATCTCGCACCAGTTTGTTTCCTTGGTGGGTTGATAGGACCCATGAAATTTATATCCCACTTGTCAAATTCCCACAGCGTAATCTGTGGTCGCAGTGGCATTTCATCTCTCCGTGAAGGTTTTCCTACCCTCTGGTAGATATCACAGCATCTGCAAAACTCCTTAGTGTCTTTGTGCAAAGTAGGCCACCATAATCCTGCAGCTAGAATTTTCTGAGCAGTCGGCTTTCCTGCGAAATGACCTCCTGCAGTACTTGAATGTGCTTCTCTGATAATGGCCTCTTTCTCATGCAGCATAACGCATCTACGCAAGACTTCATCTGGACCTAACTTATATAAATGTCCTGCGATCAAAGTGAAATCTGCTGCTTTAACAACTAACTGTTTCTTTTGCTACTTAGTAAAGTCAACTGGTGTCCACTCTGTAGTGAGAAAGTGAATAATATCTGCGTAATACCCATCTGCGATCTGGATAGAAAACAATTGTGCATCTGGCAAATTATATTCTAAATTACTTGGTTCTTCTCCTGATTCTATTCGTGACAGATGATCTGGTCCGGCATTCAATCTTCCTGGTTTTACAATAATTTCAAAATCATACTCCTGAAATAGGAGTAACCATTTGCAGATCCTTCCTCCTAACACTGGCTTATTGACCAAATACTTTAAAGTGGAATGGTCAGTGAACATCTTAAATGGGGCACCCAATAGATAGTGCCTGAACTTCTATAGAGCATACACCATAGCTAATCCTTCTCTTTCTGTAGTGGTGTAGTTCTTTTCTGTGGTAGATAGCTTTCTGCTTGAGTATGCGATAGGGTGATCGATACCCCCTTCTCCTGGCTGTGTTAAGACAATCCCCAGTGCGATGCCAGATGCATCCACATGTACATGAAATGGCTTGTTCCAATCTGGAAATACTAAGATGGGTGTTGTGACCATATTCTGTTTAAGAGTGTTTAAACTTTGCTGGCATTCCTCATTCCGTAGGAATTTCGCTTCTTTCTTTAACAACTTTTCCATAGGTGTTGTGATCTTTGCATAGCCTTTGAGAAATTTTCTATAATACCCTATATGACCAAGCACTGTCCTCAATTGCTTGACTGAGTTGGGTGCTGGGATATTTACAATGATGGAAATCTTTGTAGGGTCTACCATCAAGCCTTGTCTGCAAACAATATGACCCAACAAAATACCAAATGGTGCACAGAATATACATTTCTTCAAGTTAAGAGAAATATGATATTGCCTACATTTCTCTAACATGAGCCTTAAATCTCCTATATGCTTTTTGATTAATCCAAATACAGTCCAATCATCAAAATAGACTTCTAAGAATTTATGGATTTATTCCTTAAAGACAACAACTACTACTCTAGAAAAAATAGTTGGTGCATTTTTAAGTCCAAAGGGCATTACCATATACTAGAATGAGCCCCATTCTATCAAAAAGGTGGTCTTATGTCGATCCTCTGGATGGATTCTTATTTGGTGATAGCCTGAAAAGCCATCAGTGAATGAGTAGATCTCCTGTCCTCCTACATTGTCTAAAACTTCATCAGTAAAAGGTGTCGAAAACGGGTCATGAAGCGATGCGTCGTTGAGTTTGCGCAAATCGACACAAATCCTTATTTCTCCTTTAGTTTTCTTTTCCTACACAACCATGGGACTAACCCATTCGCTTTCTTCTACTGGATCAATGATTCCTGCTACTAGCATCTTATCAATATCATCCTTAACTTTTTCTTTATAACGAGGATTTAATCTGTATGGACGCTGCTTAACTGGCATAGCATCCTCTTTCAAAGGTATCCTCATGACTCCCAAATCTCATACTATTCCCTTCATTTCTATAAACTTAGTGGGAAATAAGTCATGATAGTCATGTAACAAATCTGTGATGTGTCCTACCATTTCATCATCCCAATAGTCTCCAATAGAGGAAAACTTTGGTTCTGTTTCTGTGCCAATATTGATCTTTTTAATCTTAATAGGCTCTGTGACAGCTGGAATCTCTAGCTTTGGTCCCTCAACTTCGCAAGTCCCTTCTGACTTTGGAATGTTGATATTGTGAGGATTCTCATCCTCATCGCCTGCCTCTTCTGCAAAGTTGTAACACTCTAGCGCATGTTCTAACTGGGTGGCCCAATTAGGATGAGTATACACTGGTAGGGTACAGTCATCAAATATCTTAGTCTTTATAACCTTAGAGCCTGATCAATGCTTGGATACTCAGATTCAAAAGTGAAAGTGAGTAGAAAGATGTCTATTATAACTACCCATGTAATCGTTCCTCTGCGCAACTCTGTCTCAGTGTACCAGTTCCTTGGGACTGTGTCTAAAGTGTGAATGAATAGGTGAACCCATTCATCCTCTGGAATGTCCAACCGATTCTGTTCACAAATCTTAATATGTGACATGGGGTCACTTTCTCCTGTATATTTCTGCTGGAAACACTCCTTGTCATTAGAGAATCTGATCGCCATCAATCTCTTAAAATCATCCCATGATGCGATATTTTCTTTATGTGCATGCCACCATCTTACAGGTGTGGCTCTTACTACAAGGTCAATAGCTGCCATCCTCTGCTCACGAGGGATTTCCTGCTCAAACTGCTGTAAAAAGTCTTTGACATCCACTAAGCCATCAAACGATGGAATATCCTTAACCTCTGTTCCAATCCATCATAATGAATTAGTCATAAATGCACATCTGCGAGCTAAAACTTCATAAAGTCTATTCTGCCAATTTTCTAAACCAACATCCGAATCCGATGCGCATGAGCTGTCGCATTGCCAACTGATATTTCCTTCTGCGGTGGGTTTCATGTAATCACTCTGGTTAGCAGTCATCTGATAGAAGCTCTCCATATTACGCACCTCTTCCTCTGCTCTGATAGGTTCAATGTATCGAGGACCCTGAAAAGGATCCAACGGTGCGATGACTCGAATCTGTTTATCCTCAAAGGTCATTTTTCTTTTCTTCAAATCGATAACAACCATGTTATCAATTGCCCAATCAATACCTAATAAAGCTGGATATGGTCTGCTATCGCCAATAATTTCTATGACTTCAAAATCTGCAAAGCTACGAACTCCGTCAATATGAACTGGTACTTGCGGTAATTGACCCAGTGGTGATACCCTCTGCTGATTGGCTAGTCGCAGATGGATAGGTGATCTGGCTAACTTAGGGCTACCCATCTGTTCCCATGTCTATTTAGTAAGAACATTTACCTATGATCCTAAATCTAGGATTACCTCATCCATTTCAAACTCTCCAATTTGTGCTATGAGTCTCATTTCTCTTCATGTTCTTGTATGGCCCATAATATTATGAACAGCACGCTGCGTACTGCTCGCAAAAGAAGACTGCTGATACTGATCTATGATGCGTTGAAGCTCTCCTATGGATTTCTCATTTCTTACAAGTTTCAAGCAGCTCCACAGGAAGGATTGTACACTTCTTGTCAACTCACCCTCTTCGCACCTTCTCGATGTGGTAGCCCGCGATGTCTGCACAGGACTAATGCCACAAGGTTTTTGCTGTTGTACACCCCTATGAGGCAATATCTACAATTCTGCTGGTGTAGGGTCAGTAAAGAAAGTTTTAGCTTGCTGAAATGTTTCTTTGTTCTTCTGCAGGTCAAGTGGTGTAGATTTATCAGTTGCTTTACGCACCCACTTCGGACCTGTATTATTTTCGGCATCCTGCGATGTCGTACTAGTGGAAGCACCATTGCGAGTCACAATATTGACTCTTGGTTCTGGTTCTTTCTGCTCAACAGCAATAAGCTGAATATTCTGGTTTACTGCTGGCTTAGGATCCTTAATCTTGGCTATCAAGATAGGACATTCTTCTATAGTATGATCATAGGACTTGCAGTACTTACATGTTTTAGTAGGGTTTTGACAATATCTAGCATAATGTCCTACAGCTCCACATTTGTAACAAACAATCAGTCCATGACCATGGCCAAAGCCTCCACCACGGCCTCTTCCTCTGAATCCTCCACCACAGCATCATGAGCCGGTTCATGCGGTGGTCCTGATACTGGTCCTGATGTCTCTGACTGGACTCTGTAGAAGTCATGTTTTCTCTCTATCATGAGATCATAAGCTCTGCAATTATTTTCATCATGTCCTACTGACTTACAGAAGTTACAGTATAAATTCTTAGGGGTTTGTACATACTTATGAAGTAAAGGGCATTCCTGTGGTCTATGTCCTCTTGTTCTACAGATTTCACACCATGGCCCTTGAGTCTGTACTAAGGGGTTAGGAGCCCCACTTGCTAGATACTCAACAAATACTAGACAGTTATCTTTGGTATGGCCATGTCCTTTAAACTTTGTACACCATAGTTCTTGTGCAACCTCTTTTCCTTTCTTAATCTCATGTAACTGTAAAGTGAGATTGGCTAACTGATTCTGTAAATTTGTCATACCTGTACTAGTCTCAGCTAGAAGTGAAGCCTCTAGTTTCATTGCCATCTCCAATGCTTCATCCTACGTATGGAGTTTCTGTTGCATTAGTGGAAGTCTGATACGAGGGAGTAGTGCTGTGATGAACCATTCCTTATGCTACTCCGGCACAAACTCAAAACTAACTTGGTCTATAAGGGATTTAAATTTCTGATCGAAATCTCATACTGACTCTGTGGGTAACTGTTTGATGTCTTTAAGTTCTATGATACATTGTGACTCAGACTTGGGTTTCTTAAATTCCTTAATCATTGTGGTCCTAACCTCTGCGAGTGTTCTAATCTGTGCTAATGTATACTTCATATACCATGTTAAAACTCTTTCTCTAAGTGTAGTAGCTAGCTGGACAAGCTTAGTATTGTCATCCTGGATCTGTTTAATGGTCCATACAGCTTCACATAGGAACCAATGTTGTTATGGGTCTTCTTCCCCTGTACCCCTGAAGGTAGGTAATTTCATGTCATCCCCCATTCTATTTCTACGAGGTGGATTCTGGTTTGTTGTATTACTACCACTTGGCGGTGTAAATGTAGTATGTACTGTGTATGAACTACTAGATGGAGTTCCTACGGGATTATTCTGAGTCTCGATCAGTTTCTGTGGGGTATAAGGGTGGTAAGGGATACCCCCTACTGTTCTTTCTCTATTACTTTGACTTTGTTATCTAGTACTGTCTGAACTATCTTCAAAGAAGGAAGATCTGAAATCTACTTTATATCTCTTACCACTACATGTACATCCAATTTCTTCAGAGTCACTCTCAAACTCTTGTGACATTACACTTACTTAACTTATTCATCTGAGAATATATCTAGTGCTCCTTTTTCATAAAATAACATCTTAAGGAACATATTTAAAGATTTCAAGTACTTACTATGATATCCTTTGAAGAAGTACCTCTCTACTTCACTGAAACTCTTTCTTTGATCAACTGCAAACTCTGTAATGAAACCTTCCAGCAAACTTGCAAGCCAGAAGTCTACTGCCCACGAAATGGGATTATCTATGCTCTTCACGGTGTGAATTAGCTCTGGTGTCCAGACAATGTTCCTTTTCTTCTTGAATACATGCTTATCATTCAACTTTGATAACCAATCGTACAACTCATTTGCATAGGTCGCAAAAAATATCTCATGCAGGTCTGTAAAGATATGTTTTTGTAACCAGTCCTCTATACTAAGCCTAGGACTCTTGTTTTCTTTCACAGCAAATTATCTCTCCTTAGACTCAACCCACTGGTTGAGTTCTTCTTTAGTGGGATGTCAACAGAACATCAACTCTTCAATTTGTTCAAAACCAGCATCGGAACCATTTGTTGTCTTCTTACTTGCAGACACGGGTTTACTTTATTGTACCAACAAAACCCCTAGCTCATTGGCCCTTTCGGTGAAAGACCGCAGAACGGCCTGAAGTCTCACCCGAAGTGATCTTAGATGGGTTGTCTGAAGAATCACATTTCCTCAGCCAGGCTTTGTAGCATCCTAGGTTCTCCTGTCTCTACTTAACCAATGGGATTTATCTGAACGGGCTATTTCTCTCTTTCTAGCTGACTCTGCTACGGGACTGGCTCTTATCGCATCACAGATTCTAGGACGACGCGCAACTTACTCTTCTGCTCAACTCTTAACCTGCGATATCTCACACCACAGCTCCTCTGACGGTGCGATATTGCCTTTCTACGCCGTGATACTTCCTACGGTAAGAATTAATATGATCATCAACTCTCAAGGTCCAGAGGCTTCCTTTCTGGGTATAATAGCTCAGTTAACCTTTGTCAAGGTGTTAAACAACTTCACTTAAGTTTCTACAGTTTAACATGCTTAACATCAATCACACTCAACTTGCTGAACTAAATATATAGAAGTCACTTAACACAATAGCTGCTACTATCATGAACCAAGCACTGATAAACTCATATGCAGAGTACTCAACACATTCAACTGGAATTTAACCTTCTATGTTACTGTAAACTAAAAGATAGCATACATACATTCATTAACTGATAAGCAACGTTCATGTAACGAATAATAGATAGCAAACAAGTATAGCACAATCACATGAAACAGTCGCACAACACACGGATTTTAGGTGGTTCACTTCCAGGGAGGAAGCTACGTCCATGGGAACTGTGATTATATTATATCTTGAGAGAGTAACACAGTTTCGCTGCAACCTATTATGCAGCTTGAGATCTTCTAGGAAACTCCACGAACTCAGCCGGGAGCCCTTCTCTCTTAGATCTCTTCTCTTCCTAATATTGCTTTCTTCTTACAATATACTCTTTCTCTCTCTCTCTCTCTCAATCCTTGCGGATTGTTACATTCATGCTCAAGGAGTCGGCTGCTGGTTACAGTAAGATAACTACAGACTGGACACAGAACCAGAGCTCGACTCTTTCTCAATAGCTAACTATCTAATTGTCTAACCCTTCATAATACAAAATACATGCTTAAATAGGTGGCCCAAAGGTCTCACCATGATACAACACTATGGGACTATCCCAATAGTAACCCAAAACCCTAACTGTGACAGTAGGCCTATCTGTACTTTGAACTGCCGCTTACTGATCACACTGCAGCTTTCTGCATTCTTCCACGATGTTCGGCGCTGATCGTGGGTATGGGCGCCGCTTCCTCGATCACTCTCATTCTGTCCTTTGTCTTTAATACCTCGGCTCGTTGCTCCTTCTCCATTCATGAGGGTAGCTAATCCCTCCTGTCGTCCTCGCTTCCTTAAATGCAGTGGTTAAGCTCTCTTCTTGGCTGCTTCAGGTACTATTTCCTTTGAATTTCTTGTTCTGATATAGCAGCTTTTCCTATATCTGCGGGGCCCTGCTCCAACATCCAATCATAAATCTATTCACCCTAGTGTTGGATGAATTTCCTCCAACATCAAATGAACCAAGTGTTGAGCAAGAGAAACCATGAGTCTTCAAGTGACTCAAATGCATATCGTAGGTGCATCCATGTAGATGTTCATCATCATAAAGTAAAAAAGTATGCTGCTGAAAATGTGAATAATAATGTGCTCCAACCATGTAATCGTAAAAAGTAAATCTAGAAGTTCCATACTCATGTGGCACCATAAAAAAGAACCCTTTCACCCATACTTCATTGAGACTAATGCTGCAAAACATGGAATTGTAGGATATAGGAGAATGAAATAACTCACCCAAATTATCAAAAAGTGTAGAAGTTTCATCATGGGAAGGATCCATATGGGTAGTATCATGCATCTCATTCAAAAGTGTGAAACATTTGTCATAGATTGGTTCCAATGTCGAGGAATCATGCTCTTCTTTAAAAATTGCATAACCTTCATCAAGAGACCATTCAAGTTCCTCTTCCACCACATAAATTGTTTGTATCTCTTCAATATCATATTCAAAAACATCAAGCACATTCAAATTTCCACATTTCTCATGATCCACCATGTCATGAAATTCCTCCAAACAATCTATCATTTGACAATTTGAAGCATAGGAGGAAAAACAAGTATCTTGCAACTTTTCAAGAAATTGCTCATTTTGAATTGTGAGATTATGGTTATCCTCATTATTATTCAAGTATGCATCATCTAAAAATTTGTTAAGCTCAAAGAAATGGTTTCAATAAAAAATCAAAGACATGAAATTACCTTTGATGTGGCACATTGCTCTTTGAATCTTCTCCATGTCTTCAAGGAAGGATGTTTCCTCCAATGAAGTAGCTCTCCAACAAGAATTTGACACTAATTCTTGAGTGTCATGGACTATTCTAAGGGCCTATTGGATATTATTTTCATTCATATTTAAGGACCCTTCAAGAAAATGAGGCTCTTGCAAATGAACCTCCTCATATACTTCCTTCTTGCTTGGACCAACTTCATGAATCTCAAGTGGTGATGGGGAAGTTGATCTTGTTTCTTCTTCAACTGCTACAAGGTCTTCATTTTCATGTTTACTAGAAATTTGGCTTGCATCAACATTTTGAAATATGATCTCTATGTCACCAACATAGATTTGTGAGCACCTATCAGTAGGTACTCCTTCATAGTTCAAACATCCATTAGTAGATTCTCTTTGTTTCATTTCCAATGTATAATGTGTCTCGAAATGATCTTCAATATTTTCAATAGAATTTTATTCGTACTCATGTGATGTCTCTTCATAATTTTTAGAGTCACTTGGGAGTGACTTTCAGTCCTCTTCATGTACTACTTATTCTACTTCACCTATTTGAAAACTAGGTGGTTCATGGGTCTCCTCCTTTTTCTCCTTCAAGCAAGCTGATGCATTTTTCCCCATGGTTTTCTTAAAATCAATATATTTTCTCCAACTTTGGATAGCCAAAAATTCGAATCCTTTCATAATATTATTGGTCATGTCTTCAAAGATAGGTTCCATAATTTTTGTAAGCTCCTCACCATCATATGAGGTTACCTTTTCATCCCTAGTCATAGTTTCCTCTTCAAAAAAAGCACTTTTGGGTTTCAATATATAATGGTGGTCCCTTGATTCTTGTCCTAATAAATATCAAACCACATAAGGTGCCAAAATTATTCTCTGATACCACTGTAATTTCCCTTTTTAATATTTTTATTAAATGACCAATTTTTCATTAGAGAAAATTTAAACTCAAAATGGGCCTCCTAAAAAATAATAAAATAATATTTATTAAGTTTGGAGGAAGAAAAGAAAAAAACTACTTTTTGTTTGTATTTTCGACATATATCCCCGTGTTTTTACTCAAATTTCGATTAGGAGAGCTCGTTGGATTGCGGAATTAAATTCCACATCCAATGAGTGGGCATACTTTTGACATACCCCGCTATCCCAAAAACGAGAAATACCTGAAAAAACGTGGTGATGATGTCATCATCACGTTTTTCAGGTATTTCTTGTTTTTGGGATAGCGGGGTCTATAAAAAGTATTCCGAGTGGGTACTCGTTGGATTCATAATTTAATTTCACATCCAACGAGCTCTCCCAATCGAAATTTGAGTAAAAACACGGGGAGATATGTCGAAAATACAAACAAAAAAAGTAGTTTTTTTTATGATACCTATCCCGAAATTTATATTAAAAATGTTTTTAAGACCTATACGGTATTTCAAATTTAAATCAATTTCATTGGCTAACACACGATGAAATGGAATTTGAATTAAAGTTAAAAGGCCCATTTTGAGTTGAAATTTCCTCTAATGCCACTTTTTCCCCAATTTCAACCTTAACTAGTTTTGATGTCTAGACCTCCAAATTGACCCAAATGCTACCAAATTTTCTCAGAAGTTACATGAATGATATTAGAAATTTAATATTATGTTAATGGATTTTTTATAACCCTCCCAATTACTTCTTCAACTTTTTTAATTTTCTATTCAAAGTAGGAGTCTTTACTAGCAAATTGGGGCTCCAATTCCCCCTTGGTAATTGCCGGAAATGGCTTCTCAAATGATCCCAAAGTCACTCAAATTTATGAAAATAGGAAGGGGATGTGTGAGGGAAATTTTTAAGGTATAATATTAATAATGGTTCATTTTATACATGCTTCCTTTACTCTCTCCAAACAACTCCCAAATCACAATTTCGACCCTTGGGGAAAAGGCACCAAGTCTTCTCCCAATGTAATTAAAATGAGAAAAATGGATTCCTATGCTTAAGTACTGAAAATGAAAATTGTAATACACATTAATGGAAGTAAATTAATCATAAATTTATCAGAGAGACATTCTTCCATTCGAAATAATCGGCATTATCATAGCATGCACCAATGTAGCGGGGAAATAGTCATTGTTTTCTCATTAATAATCACTTTTCCTTACAACCATTTGATATTTCGACCTGATACTTTATGAAAATGAAGAAAATAGAATGTGTATCTTATTACAATCATTACTGGACAATGAAAATCTCTCCCCATTCGAAATCATTAGCATTACAATGGTGCACAACAAGATAGTGGGGGAATGACACTATTTCTTCATTGTTTAACATTTTACATGAAATATTTTTGAATTTAGAACTTAGAGTATTATAAAATTGAAATACATATAATTTACATCATAAAATAAAATAATGGACCATTAGAATCTTGCCCAAAGATATCAATAGCACACCCAAAGCGCAATCCCTCCATGAGCAAGAATATGCCATAAAAACTGGAAATGGTTGAGAGAAAGTGATGCAATAGAAGAATAAAAAAGATTCCCTGTAGCTTACACCTACAAATAATACTCCATAAATCTCCATGAAATACCTACGTGGCCTCTCCAAACACCAACTTGGATGGGAATCTTTCACCCTTGAAATTGGCTAAGGCAAGAAAACTAGTCATCCACTAGCTCTCACAATTCACAAATGACAATTTCTCAAATGATAAAAATATATTCTCTTGGTTGATTCCTTTATTTTATAAAAATTCTTATCCTTATAAGGTTCCCAATCCATACACAAACTCAATCCAGTTTGAATTTGGGTGTGTGCTCATGATTTTCCATGTGTCCTCCCTTTCCTAGCCTTCCATCTTCCTCCAATTTGAGTAGGAACCCATTGAGATTCCACAAATCACATGAGAGATCTATTGGATTATATATTTTGAACTGACATGTCAGATATGTCATATTTCAGCCTTCATATCTGATTTGTGTCATAGGTGTCATAGAGCTAGGGAATCTAGTCTAAGTGTCTCACTAGCTCCAAAATGACTCTTCCTCTCCCATGTAAGTTACATTTATTCCCAAATTCGACCTATGATGCATATGGAAAAGTGTATTATCCTTATAACTCATCCAAGAACCTTTAGTATTCCCATGGATTCAAAATTTCAAGAGGAGGATGCCATGTGGCATAAAATTTCTAGCTTGTGTGGGCCCCATAGTCTCAATGTGTCTCCATGCTCCATTGCCACTTCAATTTTATCTTGTATTTATTTATTTAGCTCCTTTATTAAATATTTATGCCATTCTAATGTTCAAACATCATTCATTGTCCCCCTTATTCCAAATCCCAAAGCTTCCACCCCCAACCTAGGAAACTAGTAATATTCGTCCTTGGCAATTATTTGACCCTTAGCATCAATTTGACAAACTCTCATGAATATGGAAAATGTGATTAGACCATTGTGACCCAATGAAAAATTTGGGAAATTACAGGTACCTAAAAGTTATCATGGATTATGGGCTCAAATATGACATGAATAAGAAGATTAACCTACACAATTATGTTGATTTAGATTGGGTAGGTAACGCCACTAACATGAAGATCACCTCAAGTTGCTATGTTAGTTTGGGATCTATCATGATATCATGTTTTAGCAGGAAGATATCATGTGTGGTGCCAAGTACAACTAAGGTAGAGTATGTTTCCTCTTGATAAACTAGTTGCGAGGTAGTGTGGATACAAAAGCTATTGTCTGACTTGTTTGATCTCTAGTTGGATGTGACTTGTATCTTCTGAGACAATCAAAGTTGTGTGAAGCTGTCAGAAAACCCTGTGTTCCATGATAAGTCGAAGCACATAGAAATCAAGTTCCACTATATCAGGGATATGGTGTAGAGAGGAGAAATGAATCTCCATTACGTGGAAATCAATGATTAGATAGCTAATGTGTTGACCAAGCTTCTAGCTAGAGTGAATATCAAGTACTTCATATAAAGACTTGGTGTGATCCATATAGAGACCCCTTGAAAGAGGGAATAGCGTGTTCTGTCATAACTAGAGAGAAAAGTTATATGAGTGTAAAATCCTGGTGAATATCATATCTTTCTCAGATGTAATCAATCATGTAGGTTTTTCTTGGATGTAATAAGTCTCGACAAAGTTGGGGTTATCCTTGGATGTAATCAGTCTCGACAAAGTTGGGGTTATCCTTGGATGTAATCAGTCTTGGTATGATTCTATGCTAGAAATAGTAGATGCATAATATCTCACATGGGAAATAAGACAAGTTGATCGAGCAGGAAAAATCATGGTGAAGCACAATGCTTGGACGTAATAAGTCATGTAGGTTATCCTCGGATGTAATCAGTTCTGTCGAAGTTCGTAGGTTATCCTTGGACATAATCAGTCCTGAGATATGTAATTCGAGTGTAAATATGATCCCTAGTGTGGCACTGAGGCTACTCAAATGTAATAAGTCTTGTGGGTTGTTTGAGTGTAAAAATATCCCTAGTGTAATACGCAGATTACTCAGATGTAATACACCCCGAAGGTTGTCTGAACTGAAAAGATCCTAAACACAAGTTGTTTAGATATAATAATTCCTTGAGGTTGACCTAGAACTTAAAATACCTTATTCAACAGGTTGTTTGGTCGTAATTAATCCTTACATATATATCTATATATGTGTGTATTCCCATATTGAGATGATTAGTTCATGAAGCAATTGAGGTGCACCTAGGCGGTTCTCCTTTACTGGTAGAACGTAGGCTGACTGTGGATGCTCAGTGTGCTTTGTTTTGTTTTGTGCATGACAAAAGAGATTATAAGGATATGATGAGATAAAGGTATAAGACACGGGTTATTGTCGTGGAAATATAAATAAGGTTATGTACAGTCTCTACAAGATGGATTTCTCGAGATGTGATGAAGACCTGGATGAGGACTAGGCCTACACACAACTTGAAAGAGGGTTGGCTCTGGAGAAACTTTTGATGACACATTAGAGGAAATTTCAACTCAAAATGGGCCTTTCAACCCTAATTCAAATTCCATGTCATCGTGTGTTAGCCAATGAAATTTCTTTAAATTTGAAATATCGTATAGGTCTTTAAAAAAAATTAATATAAATTTGGGGATAGGTATCATAGAAAAAACTACTTTTTTATCGTATTTTCGACATATCTCCCTGTGTTTTTACTCAAATTTCGATCGGGAGAGCTCGTTGGATGCAGAATTTAATGTCGCATCCAACTAGTGCCCACTCTACATACTTTTGATGGACCCTACTACCCCAAAAACAAGAAATACCTTGGGTATCGGGTTCTGTGAAAAGTATATAGAGTGGGTACTCATTGGATGTGAAATTTAATTCCGCATCCAAAAACCTCTACCAATCGAAATTTGAGTAAAAAAACAGTGAGATATGTCAAAAATACGAAAAAAAATATATTTTCTTTTCTTCCTCCAAAATTAATAAATATTATTTCATTATTTTATTATTTTCCTTAGGAGGCCCATTTTGAGTTGAAATTTCCTCGAATGGATAGTACCATTTGATGATCGATAATAAGATAACGATGACAACAACTATGATGATGAATCTATGACTCCATGATGATGAATCTTTGATGAAGACTTGAACATATGTGTTGATGACTATGGAAGAGAGAGAATACCTTCCTAGTTAAGAGGGAGCATTGATGTATTTGTAACTTCAAAATATTTTTTGATGTATATTATCGTTGTATGTTGGTGTACCCCCATTGGAGATGTGTTTTTCTCCTTGTTAGATGTCTTTATTATGTCTAGACCTTGAGGTACAACCTCCATTGTAAGTAGGGGCAATAGTCCCCAACGTAACATCATGTAATGTATATTTAGATTCTTTCTAGGAGAAGTTGTCCCTATTAGTGAATCAAGTCGGCCCCAGTCATGTAAAACGTCAGTCACTTGAAAGTTATAAATAGGTAGGCACTCTCCCTCATTTATACACGCCTCACACTCTCAAGTTCACATGAAAGAGAGAGAGAAAAGGGAGGAGAGATAGATAGTTGTTGAATACTTCTTCTTACTAGGTTTTATCATCTTATGACACAGTATTTGCGATTGTACTATTTTGAGGAAGTTTACAGGGTTTTCTCCTTTATGGTTTCCCCATTGAAAATATTTGTGTCTTGTGTATCTGCTATATCTTATGCATCTTTTTGTACTTGCTATTCTTTCAAACAAAGATTCTAATTAAGCTAATAAGATCTAAGAAAAAATAACAAGGTTTATGTTAAAGACAACATAGTTGAGAGTAATTCTTGATAAATATAATATTGGAGATCAAAAAATTGTTGAAAAGACTCTATTAAAGACCCTATTACAGATATGAGTAAAGAAAAACTTCATTGGATACTCGAATGAATACATTATTACAAATATTGTTGATGAATTGATTAAAATATTAAAGTGGAATTTGAAATAGAGAATTAAGAGATTGAGATTGTTCATAAACATATTTTCAGTGCCATGGAATAAGCAATATTGACCAAAGGGTGAACATAGGATAGAGCATTATAGTGTTGATAAAAGGATGACCAATATTGACTAGAGGCTAGAGGATGACAATGTTAATCAAAGGATGACCAATACTGACTAGAGGCTTTCCATAGGTCATAATAAAAGTAGTGGATTACCATCGATAGATGCTAACCAGAGGAAAAATACCAATTCATGCAAAGTTATACCGACGAATTTTATCGACTCATGGCTAGACTTGGAATCCAAGAAGAAGAAAAATTACTTGTCCTGAAGTATGTCAGTGGTTTATCCGCGTACAGTAAGAGATAGAATTTATGAATGTTAGTACGCTTGCGTATGCATTTCATTACGCCAAAAAGCTTGAATCCAAACAAAAAGGAAAAGCACGTGTTAGCACTCAGAATTGCCGCCCTAGGTTGTGGAGGGTGAATCTCAAGGTAACAATAGAACCACTTTAATAAAGGGAGTTGGATTCTTAATTTCTAGAGAGGGATATCTCACAACTTTTTAACAGGGTCAGATATAAAATGAAAACAAAATTCATATTGAATTGGTGGTTGAAACAGGGAAAGCATATATTGGGATATAGAGTCACAAAATAATCCATGAATTACATAGTAGTTTGTAGGTGAAATTCTACAAAGGAAAGGTATCACTCAGTTATAGTCAAATAGTAGTTTGTCTAGTGATAAAGAGAGAACAAGAACAATCTATCAACATAGAGCACCTAAACGATGAATTCTGCATCAATTTTGGAAAGAAATATTGGTGGATACCTGAAACAATATCCAGAGCATAACAATATGAATTCTGAACTATTATACACTCTTTTTAGATATGAAGAACACATAATGGCAAGTTTAACAGGCAAATGCATACACATAGGAAAGCAAATAACATACTATAACTATGAAATGCACAGGAATCTCTGCAGCAATAAGCCAACATTCAGCTCTGCAATTTTCTTAATGATAGATCATGAAATGCATAACAAAAATTCTCATGGGTTCCAACACTGTCTTTCTCTATTGAGGGCATATTTATAGTGTCACAGGATCCCGAGACCAACCTCGAAACAGAGCCAAAAATAGTTACATCGTGGGAATCAAAACCCTAACAAATGTGAGTCTGGCATATTCACCATGATCATAAACAAAACAGGAAAGCATGCTGGGACACACATGATGGACAAAAATTGGAAAATTAGACACTTGGAAACCACACATGCTGGATGAAAATGATAGTTCAAAACGTCTCCGGGAAGCCTGCAACAACTTCAATCCTCCTTGCATCTTTTGCCTATGAAATGCACCTCAGCCATAGATATTGATCTACGAAACATCCTAATCGCCCACCAATGCATCCTTTAGCCGATTTCGCAATCCTTCATCTTGTTAAACTTCTTTCTTGTTTCCATTACGAAATAAACCTGGACTATAGATCAAATATCTTCCATGATATTCATCGTTCAAAGGTGTCGAGTCTACAAGATTTCATAGATTTCAATAGTTCATTAATCTGTTCATGTTGAATTAGCAGAATCTCTCTCCACCGTAGATCCATCCATGACTTGATCTCCATTGTTAAAACATGCACCCCTTTTAAGCGATTCCACAAATTTGAAAAGTGATTTTCCATGAGCATGTTAGATCAGCATAATTCACCTCCACCTTTTATCTCACTCCACCATAAATCTTGGTCGTTGAAACATGCCACCCTTTAAGCAATTCCGCAGATCCGGAAAGCTACTTTCTTCATGCAAGTTCTGGTAGCATAATTATTTTCCACCATAGATATGAGATCAAGGGTAATATGGGCCATTGAAAGCTGCAGGTCCTACCTATTTCTGCATATCAGGAAGTCTTCTTAGTTGTGTACATGTTCGTCTTTTCTGCACCGTCGATCTCAGACAAAAACCTTCCCCGCCATTGATCTCAGACTACAGAAAGTGGAAGTCGAGTTTTCTAATTTTGCAACCCAAAACTTTACCTTTTTCACTTCTGCCTTTCCGCTTCCTCCCTTCCGCTCCTGCCTTTAGTAGAAAGAGGAACCATATCCTCCAACTTTCTTCACTAAAAATTCTCCTCTTCTACTTCTTCCCTTCCACTTTTCACAGAAAGCAGAACGTGGAAGGTGGAAATACCAACTTTTATGACCAAAATTTGGCCCTTCCACTTCAACACTTTTTTTTTCTGCAATGCTGATCTGTGCAGAATCTCTTTGAGCCGTCGGATCTTGGCCTGTGAAAAGTAGAAGGTGAAATTTCTAATTCTTTACGACCAAATTTCTATCCTTTTCCGCTTCTGCCTTTCCTCTTCCACCTTTGGCGGAAAACAGAAGGTAGAAAATGGAAGTCGGGTTTTACTAGTTTTCACCTCTGAAACTTGTCTTTTCGCTCTTCTACTCCCGACTTTCCTTTGGTGGAAATGAGTTTTTTTACTTTGATCTTTTTCTCTATGCATCCAGGTCATTCATTTGCTGTCACCATTTAACCTGGAGCAGATTTCTCCATTCTTATTCATTAGCAAAGCTGAAAATTGGAATTTTTCGCTCGTTTTGTATTTCCAACTTAGAAATGGTCCTTTGAAATACCTGCAGAATATCATTAGCATTCATCAAGCTCATATGATAAGGAAATTTTCTAGCCTTATTTCTCAATTTATTTTCCAAATCCCTTATCAATCATTTAGCCCAAAAATGGTGCTAACAACTGGATGCAACTTAGGATGCTATCCTCCCTGTGAGGTAGCAAAGAACCTTGTAGACCAAGTGCCAAATCCATTGGGATGCTCCCAATATTTCCTGAAATTCCCAACATGCTCTGAAAAAAATGAACTAATGCTGAAACAAACTAAAAAATTACTGAAATAAATGCTCACCATGTCGAGCTTATTCACACCTACCTACCCTATTTACTGAGAATCAATACCCAGTCAAGTAACTGCTGAATTCCAATGAATACAATCAACAAATGATCCCATAAACAAACTTTCTCCTCATGCTCGATAAAAAAAAGGAAGAACTTAATGGCAAAAGGTTATGATAAAGGGATTGATATTTACTATAGAGACATAACTAGCCATTACCACTACAAAGCTTCTCCATGTATTCTGCCGCTGGATCATGAAAACTTTCAACAAAAAAAAAAAATGTACCTATCATGACAAGGATGTTGAAATTGTATCTGCACCTGGACACTATCAAACTTATCTTCAAAATAATCATGCAAGAAATGTTCTTGACAATTTTCAAATGGGACATCAACTTCCTCAGCTAAAATCTCAGAATTCAAAACCTGATTGCTCACAAGTGTTTCAAAGAAAATCTCATTGTGTTTTTCCATAGAATCAGGAAAAGTAATTTCTGAGTCTAAAAAATATAAAGAACTATCCCATTTGGAATCCTCCTCTTCTTCTTGGTGATCCAATCCATTATTGCAGTCTGTTGCATCTTGAGGTGCATCATCTAAGTGGCCATCCCCATCTTCATAATATAAATGCATGCTGAAATCTTCTTTAAAAAGATCACTATCACAGTCTTCAATGTGCTAATTGCATAGTTCATAAGGAAAAATAGGATGACTCTCTTCATGTACATCACTAGGTTTATTATCTTCTTGCTCATCAGAGGAAGGATTGGGATGCAAAGAAGGTTCTAGTTTTTCATCCTTCTCATCTCCTTCTTTGTGATTTCACATCTCATGGCAAGTTGTTGTCTCTTCCATAGGATGGGATTTATGGCATGACTGTTTTTCCTTTTCTTTGTCTATTTTTGAAGATGTTATATCATCAATTTTTTGGGATTGCTTATAGATTTTACGTATATATCTCAGCAATTCAAAATAAGCATAACCCAAAGGAAAATTGTCACTTTCAGCACACTCACTATCTGCTCTGTTTTCAGTATTTTGACCTTGGATTTCAATGGAAATTTCTTTATTAATAGGCCCTGAAGTTACAAAATATATATCTGGTTTTTTAGGCATAACATCCAAGCAGTACTCCTCACACTTATTAGATATAGGTGGACTAAAATCACTTTTAAAACCATCACTAATAGGGTTTGTAACAGGATGATGAAATTCTTCATAAAGCACATTCTTTCTTTGAAGAAAATGTTACTGCAAAAGGGGGGTTTCAGATTGAATGGGGGCATCCTCTTCTCCTGACAAAATTTCAGGGGCTGAATAATATGAGGAAATATTTTATTTACAGTCCCAAATTCTTTCTTGGTCACACAGAGAATGACAAGAATGCTACGAACTAGCATCAGTTTCAGGAAAAGAGATATAACTGGTTGAGCCAGAGCTTTGGATTATGTCAATCTCAGTTAAGGAAGATAGTACCAACTACTGGGAATTTTCTTGCATATCATGACAATTGTTTTGTCTTTCTTTTTGAGATGAGTATTCATGTAATATTTCTAAAATCTCATCATTCATATACTGATCATCACCGTATATGTCTTTCAAATTTTCAATGAACTCTTTATCATGTGTGCAATAATCTTGAAGTAACAACAAAGAAGGATATTGATTTTTGAAATGTTCATGAAATGTTGTATGAAATTATTTAAGGGAGGATAAACTCCCTGGTGGAAACATCTCATACCATGACCTTGCATCTCCTTCTAAACTAATCATGAATATTCTCATTAAAGAAGCCCCATGCCATCCAACCCCCAGCTTATGTATATGCTTATGAAATCTAAACAAATGAATGGCAGCATCATCACCCTTTTGATCTTTTCATTTTGGAAGATATGTTTACCAATATACATGAGGTATTCGATTTGGAAAACTAGGAATGTGAGAAAGATTCATAGGAGCATACCTTGCAACCCAAGAACTTATCTTGATGATGGAGAAACTAAATCAGCTCCTCAAACTTTGCAACCCATTTTGACAGTGGAGCCACTCTAGAACATTACGAATATTGGATTCTTCACAGATGGAGTCTCCAGGTGAAATAGGCACAAACTTCTTGATGCTCGACTATTGTTCACCATCAACAGTTAGATCTAAAACTATGTCGTTCATACCCATGGAAGATTTGAACCCTCCTTCCCATATTGGTCCTTATGGCCCATAGTCTCCCCAGTGGAGTCACCTCCCAGAAGCTTTGAGAGGAGTCCCTAGAGCATATACAACCTATATGTGTCTATGACCAGATGCTCAACCATGTCGTAGAACTAAGACAATGTTGTTTTCCCAGGGCTGATTTTCACTTTCATTCCCTAGCAACGATGCTAATTTGTTAGCACTCAGAATTGCACCCTAGGTTGTGGAGGGTGAATCCCAAGGTAACAACAAGACCACTTTAAGAAAGGGAGATGGATTCTTCCTTTCTAGAGAGGGATCTCTCACAACTTTTTAACATGGCTAGATATAAAATGAAAAAAAAATTCAGATTGAATTGGTGGTTGAAACAAGGAAAGCATATATTGGGCTATGGAGTCACAAATTATCCATGAATGACAAAAAATTCTGTAGGTGAAATTCTACAAAGCAAAGGTAGCACTCGGTTACAGTCAAATAGTAGCTTGTCTGGTGATAAAGAGAGAACAAGAACAGTCTGTCAACATAGAGCTCCTAAAAGATGAATTCTGCATCAATTTTGGAAAGAAAGATTAGTGGAGACCTGAAACAATAGCTAGAGCATAACAATATGAATTCTGAACTATTATACACTTATTTAGATATGAAGAACATGTAATGGAAAGTTTAATAGGAAAATACATGCACATAGGAAAGGAAATAAGAGACTATAACTATGAAATGCACAAAGAATCTCTACAGCAACAAGCCAACATTTGACTCTACAATTTTCTTAGTGATAGTTCAAAAAATGCATAACACAAAATTCTCATTGGTTCTAACCATGTCTTCCTCTATTGAGGGAATATTTATAGTGTCATAGGCTCCCGAGACCAACCTCGAAATAGAGCCAAAACCAGTTACAGCTTGGGAATCAAAATCCTAACAAATGTTGATCTGGATGATTCACCGTGATCATAAGCAAAACAAGAAATCATGCTGGGATGTGCATGATAGGAAAAAATGGAAAATTAGACACCTGGAAACCACGTCTGGTAGATGAAAATTACAGTTCAGAACGTCTCCAGGTAGCCTACAACAAATTCAATCCTCCTTGCATTTTTCTCCTATGAAATGCACTTGATCCATAGATCTTGATCTACGAAACATCCTAACCATCCACCAATGCAACCTTTAGCTGATTTCACAAACCTTCATCTTGTTAAACTTCTTTCTTGTTTCCATTGCGAAATAAACCTGGACCATAGATCAAATATATGCCACGATCTTCGTCGTTCAAAGGTGTGGTGTCTACAAGATTTCACATATTTCATTAGTTCATTAATCTGTGCATGTTGAATTAGTGGAATCGCTCTCCACCATAGATCCATCCCTGACTTGATCTCCATCGTTAGAACATGCACCCCTTTTAAGCGATTCCACAAATTTGAAAAGTGATTTTCCACGAGCATGTTAGATCATCGGAATTCACCTCCACCATTGATCTCACTACACCATAAATCTTGATCGTTGAAACATGTCTCCCATAAAGAAATTTCGCAGATATGGAAAGCTATTTTCTTCATGCAAGTTTTGGTAGAGGAATTATTTTCCACCGTAAATATGAGATAAACGGTAATATCGACCATTGAAAGTTGCGGGGCCTACATGTTTCCACATATCGAAAAGTCTTATTACCTGTGTACATGTTCCTCTTTTCTGCACCATCGATCTCAAACAGAAGCCTTCCCCACCGTTGATCTCGGACCACGGAAAGTGGAATTGGGATTTTCCAATTTTGCAATCCAAAACTTTACCTTTTCTGCTTCTTCCTTTAGCACAAAGCGAAATGTGAATCCTCCAACTTTCTTCACTGAAACTTCTCCTCTTTCGCTTCCTCCCTTCCACTTCCTCCTTCTGCAGAAAGAGAAACGCAGAAGGCGGAAATATCAACTTTTATGATCGAAATTTAGCCCTTCCACTTCCTCTTTTTCGCTTCCTCCCTTTTCTTTCCGCAGCGTTGATCTACGCAGAAGCTCTCTAAGCCATTGAATCTCAGACTATAGAAAGTGGAAGGAGGAATTTCTAATTCTTTACAACCAAATTTTGGTCCTTTTCCGCTTTTTCCTTTCTGTTTCCTCCTTTGGTGGAAAACAAAAGGCGAAAAATGAAAATCGGGCTTTACCAATCATTAGAGGAAATTTGGGGTCTAAAATGGGCCTTATAAGAAAACGTGCCAAAATAAGTTTTTGTGAGTTGGAATTCAAGAACCAATAGAATTTCAATAAAATAAGTCAACCATAATGGTTGAATTGACATATTTGTCCTTAAAAAAAACTACTTTTTTGTTCGTATTTTCGACATATCTCCTTGTGTTTTTACTCAAATTTCGATCGGGAGAGCTCCTTGGATGCGGAATTTGATTCCACATCCAACGAGTACCCACACTGCATACTTTTGATAGACCCCGCTACCTCAAAAACAAGAAATACCTGAAAAAACGTGATGATGACATCATCATCACATTTTTTCAGGTATTTCTTGTTTTTGAGGTAGCGGGGTCTGTCAAAAGTATGCAGTGTGGGTACTCGTTGGATGCGGAATCAAATTCTGCATCCAACGAGCTCTCCCGATCGAAATTTGAGTAAAAAAACAAGGAGATANTATTTTATACCCCAAAATTCTTCTAATGTTCCACCTCCGAAACTTGTCTTTCCGCTCTTCCGCTCCCAACTTTCCTTGGGTAGAAATGATTTTTTGGCCTTTGATCTTTTCCGCTATGCATCCAGGTTGTTCATTTGCTATCACCATTTAACTTGGAGTGGATTTCTTCATTCTTATTCATTAGAAAAGCTGAAAACTGGGATTTTTTTAATGTTTTGTATTTCCAACTTAGAAATGGTCCTTTGAAATACCTGCAAAATCTCATTAGCATTCATCAATCTCATATGATAAGGAAATATTCTAGCCTTATTTCTCCATTTTTTTTTCCAAATCCCTTATCAATCATTTAGCCCAAAAATGGTGCTAACAACACATTTTGTGAACAAGCCAATAGGTTGAACATCTGACAAGAAGTCATCTATCAACTCCGCCAAGTCAAAGAACCCTTATCAGTCAACTCCACCAAATCCTGATCATCTAAAGAAGAAATTTTCAGAAATACATGAGGGATCACAACAAACAATCTCCTACCGAGATATGGTGTGATTATCACAATTCAACATGGAATGATACATCAGAATGCAAAGCTCGGAAGACATTTTTGGAAAAATTGTCGAAATTCGACTTGTCTGATAGAACCCTGGTAGAATCTGATCCAGATGCAGCAACCCTCTTGGATTTGACCTTGACCAGTCCGACAGCCTCGACTTTAGTTGATGAGTAGGAATGAGAACACCTGTTCCATACATGGATATGGGTTCAAAAAAATCCATTACATCTGATTGTGGAAAACGGTAGCCAGAAGAACTTCATTTCTAAAGATCTTGTGAAGAAATTAGGTCTTGTCACCACACCACATCCACAGCCTTACAATATCGGTTGGATGAGGGATGGACAGGAACTAAGAATCACATGTCAATGCAGACTCACCTACTTCATTAATCCTTTTGAAGATGAAGTACTATGTGACGTGGAACCACTTGTTATATTTTTATCAATTAGAAAGTATTATCTTGGGATCTTATCTGAGAGAATAACATGCACAACAATCAATCACAAGAGACAATATACACAAATATTTTCCTTGAGGAAACCATAAAGGAGAAAACCCCATAACTTCCTCAGAGATAGAATGAGCACCAATGGCAGCAGTAAAACCCAAAAACAGAAAGATGAACTCCAACAGATGTTCTCTCTCTCACTTGAGCAAGCTTCTTCTCTCTCACCTATGCGCTATATCTGGGTGAGTGTGTGTATCAAATATAGAGACTCACTCTCTATTTATACTAGTTTCTGACTTGACAATCACTTACCAGGGCCGACTTCTCTAGAAGAGTCTAATAACCCTAGTGCCCCGAAACTATGGGGAATTTTCCCTCCGATCAACTAGGAGGGTTAACCTCTATGACTTTACATGAATTGATTACATTAATGATTCTCCCGATAGGAACATCGAGGACCAATGAAATACAATATATAAAATATACAAGTGAATACATTTCAAAGTTACAAATACATCAACACTCACTCTTAACTAGGAAGGTATTCTCTTGACACAATTCATCAGCACAAGTCTTCGTCATTAGATCAAATATGGATCATCACTGCATCATCATCAAAGTTGGATCATCACTGGATCATCATCAAAGATGGATTATCACTGGGTCATCATCAAAGTAGGATCATCACTGGATCATCATCAAAGCTGGATCATCACTGGATCATCATCATCATCACTGCTTTTTCTATCTCGATCAAATGGTGCTATCTCTCAATTCTTCTCGTCATATGAAGTTATACAGAGCTAGCCCTTTTTCATGTTGGTTGTAGGCCTAGACTCCATGTAGGTCTTCATCAGCATCGCTTATATCATCGGCATGGAAGGACACACCTATTTCCATCCGAGAAAGGCTTTAGCACTTGAAAGGCCCTGGCACTTACATCCACTGGCATGGTAGGACACACCTACTACCATCCAGGGAAAGGCCCTAGCACTTACATCCACTGGAATGGTAGGAAACACCTACTACCATCCAAGGAAAGGCTCTGCACTTACATCCACCAGCATGGTAGGAAACACCTACTACCATCTATGGAAATGTTATGCACTTACATCCACCAGCATGGTAGGATACAGCTACTACCATATGCGGAAAGGATCTGCACTTACATCCTCTAGCATGGTAGGACACACCTACTACCATCCGAGGAAGGGATCTACACTTACATCCACCAGCATAGTAGGACACACTTACTACCATCCGAGGAAAGGCTCAACACTTACATCTGACCATGGGAGGAACCAATCCTACCACCATGTCATAAGGGCACATCACTTACATCTAACCATGGGAGGAACCAATCCTACCACCATGTCAGAAGGGCACAACACTTACATCTGAACATGGGAGGAACCAATCCTACCACCATGTCAAAAGGGAACGACACTTACATCTGACCATGGGAGGAACCAATCCTACTACCATGTCAAAAGGTCACAACACTTACATCTGACCATGGGAGGAACCAATCCTACCACCATGTCAGAAGGGAACATCACTTACATCTGACCATGGGAGGAACCAATGCTACCACCATGTCAGAAGGGCACATCACTTACATCTGACCATGGGAGGAACCAATCCTACCACCATGTCAGAAGGGCACAACACTTACATATGACCATGGGAGGAACCAATCCTACCACCATGTCAGAAGGACTCACAGACTCATCACTTCCTCTTAGAAGGAACCTCGATTTAGAGAACACCAAGATTCTCCCTAAAGTACTCAAAATTCACTCTGGCTAATGGCTTGGTCAACACATCAGCTATCTGTTTGTCCGTTACAACATACTGGAGCTTCACTTCTCCTCTCTACACCATATCCCTGATATAGTGATATTTGATCTCGATATGCTTCGACTTGTCATGGAACACTGGGTTCTCTGATAACTTCACACAACTTTGGTTGTCACAATATATGCAAGTAGCATCCAACTGGAGATCAAACAAATTAGATAGTATATTCCTCAGCCACACTGCCTCACAACTAGTTGAAAAAGCTGGGACATACTCTAATTTGGTTGTACTCAGTGCCACGCAGGAATGCTTCCTGCAAAACCAAGAGATCACACCTGATCCTATACTGAAGAAACACCTCGAAGTGCTCTTCCTATCAATGGAACTGTCTGCCCAATCCAAATCAACATAACCCTCCAGGTTAATTTTCTGACTCACCTCATACTTGAGCCCATAATCAATTGTACCTTGCAGGTACCTCAGAATATGCTTTGCAGCAATCAGGTGAACATGTCTCGGATCTGTCAGGAATTGGATCAATGTGTTCATAGCAAAGCAAATATTTGGTTTCGTGTTTGTCAGGTACATAAAGGACCCAATCATCTGACGATACACCATAGCATCAACCAAATCTAATGAAGCATCGCTCTATAGCTTCAGGTTCGATGCCATAGGTGTGGTCATGGCCTTGCATTCCATCATCCCGAACCTCTTTAGGATCTATACTGCATACTTCCCTTGTCCCAAGGAGATTCCATCTACATTCTGCCACACCTCCATGCCTAGAAAGTAGTGCATCATACCCAATTCCTTCATCTCAAACTCAGCAGCAAGATTCCTCTTCGTGTCAGTAATCAACCCATCATCACCTGTTACAAACAGATCATCTACATATAGTATGAGTATCACTGTGTTCCCTTACTAACCTTGTAGTAAAGGTTGGAATCTGCTTTACTCTTGGCAAATCCGAAACTAGTTAGGAAGCTATCAATTCTGTCGTACCATGTCCTAGGTTTTTGTTTCAAACCATACATAATTTCTTCAATTTGCACACATGATTCTCTCTGTCATGTGTCTCAAAACCAAGTGGTTGCTCCACATACATTTCCTATTCTACTACACCATTCAAGAAAGAAGTCTTGACATCCATCTGGTGTATATTCCATTTCATTACTACAGCCAAAGCAAGTACTAATCTGATGGAAGTGTATCTGGCTACAGGTGAAAAAGTTTCTTCATAATCTATTCCTTCTTTCTGGGAGAAGCCATGAGCCACAAATCTTGCTTTATATTTCTCTATGCTGCCATCTGCAGCATGCTTGATCTTGTAGATCCACTTGGAAGTCACAACAGACTTCCTCTGGTCTTGGGACAACATCCCAGACACATTCTTCATGATCGACTGATACTCCTTGATCATAGCATCCTTCCATTCTTTATTCTCTGTTGCTTCTTCATAGTTGGAAGGTTCTTTATCAACTATGTCACATAAAAGGGCTACATATCCAGAGTAGGACCTAGTTCTTTTCCTCTCTCTTTTCATTTCTTCTAGAACCCCATATCTTTCTGCACCTTGGATAGACTCTTGTACCCATGCAGGTTTCCTCTTGTGAGGATTCTTTTCTTGGGGTGGATCAGGTTCTTGGGGTTCTTCTATTTCTCGATCTTCTTCTTGAGTTGCATTGTTCATAGTTGTATCTTGAATCCTGGATACTTTTGTTTCTTTAGGGTCTTCAACTCGTCTCTTTTTGGATTTGTTGTAAGCTAAGTCTTCGTCAAATGTTACGTCTCTTCTAATGTTGATCTTCATGAATCGTGGGAAGTATATTCTATAAGCCTTCGAGCTTTCACTATATCCCACAAATATACCCTTCTTTCCTAAAGGATCTAACTTTGTCCTCTTTTCTTTTGGAATGTGTATGTACACTGGAAAAAAAAATATTCTGAGATGGTTGACTTCTGGTTTCTTGTCAAAAAAGACTTCTTCAGGTGTCTTGTTCTCGAGCACTCTATGTGTAGTACGGTTCTGTACATACACAGTTGTCCTGACAGCTTCTGCCCATAGATGCATGGGAAGATCTTGATCATGAAGCATTTCCCTTGTAGCTTCCATGATCGTTCTATTCTTACTTTTGTACAACCCCATTCTATTGTGGATTATATAAAGTGGTAAAATCCCTCTTAATCCCTGAATCTCTACATAATTCTTTGAATTCATTTGATGTGAATTCTCTGTCATTGTCTGATCAAAAGGTCTTGATTTTCTTTTCTGTGTGGTTCTCGATCAAGGATTTGAGTTCTTTGAACTTGTTGAATACTTCATCTTTGTTATTTGAGAAGTATATCCATGTCTTCCTAGAAAAATCATCAATGAAAGAAACATAGTATACATACCCACTCAATGAACTGGATGACATTGGACCGCATATATCAGAGTGCATGATTTCCAAGATTCCTTTTTCCTTGCTCTCGCTACTTGGAAATGTCTTCTTTGTGTTCTTTCCTTTCGCACATCCTTTACAAACACCTTCATGCTTTTCCTGTATTTATGGAATACCTTCAACATATTTCTTGCAAGTGGCATTTCCCTATAGTACACATGTGCAAGCCTTCTATGCCAGAGTTCATTTGTCTCTATTGATTCATGGACCAAGTCATGTTCGCGTTGGCCCTTTAGCTTGTATAAGCCTCGCTCTTGCTCTCCAATCACTACTCCAACATCTATATCTTTCCCTTTGGCCACATAAGGACTTGTCCATCTACAAATGCAACCCTTATGCCTTTTTGCATCCAATGCAGATATGGAGAGGAGATTCTTCTTTAGTCCTGGTACAAACAAGACATCCTTCATCTTCATATACTTTCCAGAGTCTAGCTTATAGGAGGTTTCACCACTATCTTTTATTGGATACTGGTAGTCATCCCCAAGTTTCACCTTGTGAGGTGACTCATCTTTGAACAGTTTCACAAAGGATTCTTTGAATCCCGTCATGTTCTTAGAAGCCCCATTGTCTATAAGCCAATCATTGCTTCCATGTGTGACAGTTCCCGTGAGGGAAGAAATCAAAACATATTCTTCATCACTTGAAGAGTCATCACTTTCTTGTTTGATTCTCTTTATGGAAGGTTCATCATCCTCTACAATATAAGCATGATGTCTTCTCTTATTTCCCTTATTCTTGTGAGAGCCACCTTTGTTTCTAGGACATTCTCTAGCAAAGTGTCCTTTCTCGTCACATGTATAGCATCTGATTTTAGACATATCTCTACTATATATTTTAGGGTTATCTTTCTGGTGAGAATGCTTACCTTTTGGATGATGATAGTCCCTCCCGATTTTCTTGGAGTGTATTGTGAGAGATTGATCTTCACTTCCCATCTTTTCTTCTCGGGCTATTATCACTCCAGGAAACTCCTCTAGGTTGCAGCTCGAGGATGCCTGGTAACTTAAATATTTTTATGGTTTTCTAAGTGGATCAAGTCAGGTGACCTATAAGACCTTACACTCTCAAGACATGCATGAAACTCAATCAGGGATAAGGCTTCTAATTACCACTATTCATAGGTTGACAATATGGTGTAGAGATGGAGAACTTATCATGCTGGTAGATCCATACATAAAACAGATATATATAAATGGCTATTCATGACAAGGAAAGCACTTATAATTCAAATCACATCAATATGCCAATATGGTGACAGCTATCATACATTAATTAACCTAAATAAAACCTAAATAACACATTCAAGAATAAGCATAGAAAAGACAAAAAATGGAAGCTGACCATATGATAACAAAAGAGCTTATATTAGGTCATGAGCAATATGAGAAGCTTGACAATAGCAATGGTCTACAAGTCCCCGAAGTCGAACCCTTTCAATAAAATAAGTCTTAGGCTTTATAGCCTTTACAAAAATGTTCAGATCCTGAAAACTTGGATCTGATTTAATAAAAATAAACAAAATAATTTTTTTTGCATAATTAGGTCAAAAAACCCTAATTAACTACTAGTCTAACTATCTGTAGAATTCGTTCACTGTTTGAACCTTCTGATAACTGAAGTAAGTACTGGAAATCACTGCCACTAGTCTTCTGTTGGTTAAGTCATTGTTTCACTTTGACAATTGAGTGTTGGTGATATTTTCTACTATTATGTCACAACAAAATTGAAGCATTACCTTCCCTGTTATTTAGCGTCCTTCATCTTTATACTTCGTCCTTGAGCCACCCATGTTCGTCCAAAAATGGTCCTACGTGTCAAAATTTAATATTATGCCTCTGTCTTCTTTCGATGTTTAAGAGGCCAAAATATCAGAACCGTTAGCTGCCAAAAGAGGGGCTTTTGGTGGCTAATGAACTGCCTCAGTGTCCTCCTAAGCCATCAAAAGCCCTATTCTTCAAAAATTCTTAGGCCACCTCCACAACTGTTCTGTCAAGTTTGTTTGTTTGTCTTTCTCATTCAGCAGGCTCTGTGTTAGGAAGGTTAACAACATCCTGGCTTGCTTCTAGAGGTTGAAGGCTAACTACAGCTTTAGCTAAGGTTTCCAATGTGAGGTGGCTGCTAGGGTTTAGCTTGGCCTCCTTCATTTGTAGTTTCTGAAGACTAATCATCCTATACAATCTTGTGTTGTCTTTTAGGTACCTTGTATTTAGTCTCTCTAAGAAAATATCCCTTTATCTCTGCTCTAGGTAAGATTTATGCAGCATCTTGTTCCTACTGGTCAATGTAGCATTATTCCTCTTTACCTCTCTGACCAAAACTTCCATCTCATATACTTGCCTCAGCAACTGATTTATCTTTTGAGTCTTGGGCTTGCTAGAGGAAGCCTTCTCTACTGGTTCATCTTGCTCTTTTGGTGTAGGTGATGGTAGCTCTTGAATATCTTCTACAACCTGGAAAGCTAGGTCTGCACCTTCTTCTTGTTCCTCTTCTAAATCTGAGTAGGGAAGGTTCTAAATGTTCTCACTGTGTGTTGCAACTTCCTGGCCCTTCTCACTGAAATCCAAGTTTCTTTTGACCTTCTTGGCTTTGGAAGAGGAGGGAGGTTGTTTTGCTGCTGTTGGGGATATAGCCCTTCTCTTTCTTTTCCCACTTCTTGGTGTGCTGGAGTTTTTGGCAGGAGCCTTCCCCTTTTCTTCTGGCTGCAGGCCTATTTCAAAACCATTCCAAAATAGGAAATAAGGCCATGCCATATCCCTCCTTTTCAGCAACTCTTGGATCAGCAGTTGGATAAGGCCATGATGAGACAATCTGCCAGCAATCTTGGCTGGCTGGGCCTTCACCTGGTGTGCCATCTTTGCCAAACTCCTATGTAAGTAAAAAGGAAAATTCAATGGGATTTTCCCTATGAAGTGGTTAATTAACTTAAAATGGTAGATCATAGCTCTGTTATATCTCCCTTCACATGTTATGTAAACCACAATGGCCTTCAGCAGTTGCTGCCACCTCTCTTCTAGCCAGGAGGATGGTAAACTTTTCTTCCACGCCACCTCCCTATGCTCAGGCTTTAGGTAAGATCTAAACTCTACATCTTTTGGTATGGTAGTCTTAAACCACTTCTCTCCTATGCTAGGGAGTTCAGTTACTTCAGTAATTAGGGTTTCATCTATCAAGAATTCTTCTTTTCCTATGAATGCCTAGGAGCCATTGAAGGAGAGGGAAAATGCCTCAGCCACCTACTAGTGTGAACCTTGAATATTCTCACAAAACCTATACCAGCCAACATCTTTGAACAATTGACAGACCTCTGGATGTGCCTGCAGGTAGCTGATATCTCCCAACTCTTGCCTGAGAGTAGGTCCTCCCTTCTTGATCTTGCTGAATGCTACTCCTGTGTACCTGCAATAATAAAACTCAAGCTCTATGGAATAGTGTCTTTTAGCAGGCTGCCTCTCAGAGATGGTTTTCTGGTGGAGAGAAATGCTCAATTCGAAGGTGGAGTGTACTAAAGGATGGGCACTGATTATGAGGGATTTTAGTTGCATGATTGATGCTTAGGTCAAAGGGTGATGACTCCATTTGATCTTTTCGAGACCCCTTACCCAACAATCATGTCAAAATCAACTTGGATATGTGGTGGGATTTTCTGCATTTCTGTGGACAGATGGAGGGAGAAGGAGGGTTTCATCACATCAGTCATTATCAGTTTTAAATAACGACCTCATTAATTATTTCCTCATGCAGTTACGTAGCCTCATGTTCTTTCGGTGGTTTATCATGCCCTTTATTGATCATTATCTTACTGATGGGGTTTGATTTGACCAATTTATAACTCTTTCTCTCTTTTTCCTTTTTGGTGGTTAACAGTCTTCAGGAATTTATCTGCAAGGCACCGAAAAGATGGATTTCGGTGGCTAATGAAATGATAATCCTTTCGCCCAAGCCACCGAAACTGTTTTCTCAATGTCATGGTGAAACCTAGCTTTCGACGAATAGTGGCCTCGCCGAATATTCCTTTTAAACACTGAAATCCCGTCCTTTAGGTGGCTAATGAAACGTACGAGATTTCTCCTAAGCCACCGAAACCGCTTTTTCCCCAACGCCCTTTTGCCTGCTTTCGATGGTTAACACACCTCTTGAACTGTTCACTAAGCTACCGAAAGCAACACTTTTCAGTGGCTAATGAGTCGTTTGGAGTCTTGCCTAAGCCACCAAAAGTGTTTTTACCATTTACTCGGCTGGGCCCGCTTTCAGTGGTTTACATTTATCCTGCATTAAAATTTTAGCTGCTGAGACAAATCCTTTCAGTGGCTAATGAGCTATTAAGAACCCTGCCTAAGCCACCGAAAGCTAAAACTTCCAATTTCTTCAACCATAGCACAAATAGAGACCTTCAATTTGTTAGTCATCTTTAAATATTTCATTACATGACTCAAATTCTTCATACTATCAAAATAAATTTATTTTGGGAGATAACACGGGCTACTATTCGAGCTTCTTCTTGTGAGCATTCCTCCCACAGCCTACTGAAGGTGATTAGCTTTCTTCTAGCACAAATTCCTTGAATGAAGGAGTCCCATGACATAGGGAGATCATTCGAGGTGGTCATCACAATTTCTGCATTCTCTACTTCTTCATCCACTACTTCAAGTTTTTATTTGATCTGGGAGACCCTAGTAAAGTATGATTGTATGGCCTCTGCATTCTAGATCTTCACATTCTTCAACTGGTTCCTCAAATTCATCTTTCTATTTATGTTATTTCCTTCAAATATCTTGGATAATGCTTCAAACATCTATTTAGGTGTCTTTAGGGAGGACACCTATGGTATAAGGTGATCCTTCATTGAATCAGCAATAATCCTCTTGGCCTTGATCAAGTTCTTCTTGTGTAATGCCTTAGCCTAATTTCCCTCTGGAACTGGAACCTCTCCACTAATGCAGGAGCCCAATTCATTTTCTTCAAGAACTAGTGAGATCCTATACTTCCATGCTCGGAAGTTATCAATGCCCTAAAGCTTTTCATCAAGCTTGTTGTGATGAGACATCTTAACTAAGAACCTCAAATGGAAATACAAAAGATTTAGATCTTACCAATTTGAGAAGCTGAAAAACTAGATCTGGAGCTGATCTTCTGCAGTGCTGATTTTCTGGTTCCAGGTCAAATTAGGGTTTGACTTTACTGGAGTTCTACCCAACCAAAAACCTCAATTTTTGTCTCTAAACTTTGTTTTTGAGGAGGAGAGTAAACCTATGCTGGGATCACTCATAAATTCCTCTTCAAAAAAAATCCCTAATTTCCCAATGTAGTGTTAGGTCAAAAACTGAAAGTGCTTAGAATCAAATTCTACTTCGACAGAAAGATGCGCCCTTCAATGGAAAGTCATCCTAGCCTCCTTTTTTTGATGGATTGTGGAGAGAGACCCAAAAATTAAGAACCCCTAGCTTTCGCAGCTACACAGTGTCTTCTTCTCAGGTTAGCTTTGATACCATGTTATATTTTTATCAATTAGACAAGATTATCTTAGGATCTTATCTGAGAGAATAACATGCAAAACAATCAATCATAAGAGACAATAGATGCAAATATTTTCCTCGAGGAAACCATAAAGGATAAAACCCCGCAACTTCCTTAGAGATAGAATGAGCACCAATGGCAGCAGTAAAACCCAAAGATAGAAATATGATCTCCACCAGCTGTTCTCTCTCTCACTTGAGTGAGCTTCTTCTTTCTGACCTATGCGCTATAGCTGGGTGAGTGTGTGTATCAAATTGAGAGACTCGCTCTCTATTTATACTAGTTTTCAACTTGACAATCACTTACCAGGGCCAACTTCTCTAGGAGAGTCTAATAACCCTAGTGCCCCGAAACTGTGGGGACTTTTCCCTCTGATCAACTAGGAGGGTTAACCTCTATGACTTTACATGACTTGATTACATTAATGATTCTCCCGATAGGAACATCGAGGACCAATGAAATACAATATATAAAATATACAAGTGAATACATTCCGAAGTTACAAATAGATTTACATCGCTTTCTGTAGCTGACGCCTTGTTTGGGAAACCTTACTTATGGGATTGACATGGTACATACCAGTCATGGGCTTAGAAGGTGATTGTCAAATTTTAGAATCAATGGTACAGTATACCAGAGCGACACCCCACATCAATGATTGCTATGATATCTGCCAAACAAATAAATAATCTTATCAATCATGCTCAAAAGTTTGCATTAATTATGATAAATCCTCAACATTCCAAAATACTACAACAATGATTTGACTCACTGACCAATGAAGCTCTCGAAAATAGAAACAGATCGACAATATTCTTGAGGAATACTGGAACGTATTTTAAGAGTCGAACGGAGTACCTCTGCATTTCCAGGTAAAACACTCCATTGAACTTGTTCCTGGTTCTTCATTACCTAATGCATCTATTTACAGAATATTCGTTCTTGAGAACAAATATTTTTGCAGGAAAATCCAGGAATTGATAGATAAGGGTCATATCTGCCCCAGCTCTTCTCCTTGTGGAAGTCCAGTTGTCCTAGTTCCAAGTAAATATGAGACTTGGCGCATGTGCATTGACAATCGGTATCTCAACAAAATTTCAATAAAGAACAAATACCCTCTTTCATGGATAGATGAACTCATCGATAGTCTGAAAGGTGCTAAGTTCCTTACAAAACTCTACCTCAAGTCGGGATATCATCAAATTCCGATCGAGTCCATGGATGTATGGAAAATGGATTTCAAGACCAAGGAAGTATTGTTTGAATGGTTAGTCATGCCTTTCGGATTAACCAATGCACTTGCAACCTTCATGATATATATGGATGACCTTCTACGACCTTTCATTGAAAAATATGTCATTATCTATCTCGACGATATCTTGATTTTCAGTCGATCATGGGAACAACATGTCAGACAGCCTCGACAAGTCTTCGACACTCCCCAACAATATATACTATATCTAAACATGGACAAATTCTCATTTGCGATGACCATCATCAAATATTTAGGGTATGTAATTTCCTCTGCAGGAATTCATGTCGACCCAGAAAAAGTACATATCCTCAAAGATTGGGTTCCCATTCCTCAAAAAATTCATGAACTAAGAAGTTTTCTTGATTTGGAGAATTTCTATCAACGATTCATACATGGATTTAGTCACATCGCATGCCCTTTGAATCAGTTGACTAAAGGAAATGGGAAAACTGTCTTCAAATGGACACTGACACAACAACAAGCTTTTGAACAACTCAAAAACAACCTTTGTGCTGCACCAGTACTTGTGTTACCTAATTTGCATCATCCTTTTGAGATTGAGTCGGACGCATCGGACTATGATCTCAGCGCAGTGATCACTCAGTCAAGTCACCTAGTCATGTTTCATTTCAAAACTTTCAACAACATTGTTAGAAGGTATTGAACTTATGAAAAATAATTGTACGCCAATGTGCAAGATCTTAAATGATGGAGACACTACATTCTTGGAAAGGAGACGATCATCCTCACTAACCATAAACCTTTTCAGTTAGCTCCGTCCTAGGAGAAACTATAGACAACCTAAAAACTCAAGTGGTTTAATTACCTGCAACAACTTCAGTTGGTAATTAAGTATTGAAAAGTAAAATCCAATGCTGCAATTGATTGTCTTAGCCGACCGCCCATTACTCTACTATATATAGTGATGAGTATGCAGGGTTATGACACCACTACTTGGCCACAATTGTATTTGGTATATTGTGAGTTCTCCACAATTTATTGAAATATCTATACCGACACGTTGTATACTATCGACTAATTCTTGAAGGACACCTTGCTATTCAATCTTGGATAGCTTTGTGTATCAATCGGTGAGCACCGACAGAAGCTCATTTTGGATGTGCACTATAGCAAGAATACATGACATTTTGGAGTCACAAAAATACTTGTTATCCTCCAAAACTATTTTTACTGTCCTTCACTTAAATCTAACGTCAACAAGTACATTCGATCGTGTGTGGTTTGTGCTATTGCTAAACCATTGAATCGATGACAAGGACTATATACACCCCTTCCAGTTCCTAGTGGACCACGGAAATCTATTTCTATGGACTACTTGAGGGGATATCATACTACCAAACATCCGCATGAAACGATTTTAGTAGTAGTTGAAATATTTTCCAAGATGGCTATCCTTATACCATGCAAGAAAACCATGACAACACAACAGTCTGCTCAACTCTTCTTTGAACATGTGTGGAAACATTATGGATACCCAATGACCATTATTTCCAATAGAGATGCTATATTTTTTGGCACCTTTTGGAAAACTCTCTGGAAACATCTTGACACAAGAATTTCTTTGTCAAAAACCTTCCATCCGCAGATAGACAGACAGACAGAAGTTGTAAATTGCTTGGTAGTACAACTTCTCTACATGTACAACCACAGGCATCGCCGAACATGGGATGACAACCTTCCATACATACAACACAGCTACAATCATGCTCAACATAGTTCTATGAGGAAGAGTCCATTTGAGATCAAATCTACAACATCCATAATCAAGCATAGGAAATGTTTCAACGAGCTAACGCAAAAGATAAGGTCTGACACGAAAATCATTGTATTCCTCACTCATTCCAAATTGGGGATCAGGTCTGGTTACATCTAAAGAAGGAGCGCTTCACTAGTCAAAACAGAAAGTTGAAACCTTTACGATATGGTCCATACAGTATCCTTAGACATATTGGAGAAAATATTTTTCATCTTGACATTCTTATATTCCTTGGCCTACATCCAGTTTTCAATGTAGATCTACTTCGACCCTACCATGCGCCATTGTTGGAGTAGAATGACTTGTAGAAAATAGAACCCGAAGACATCCATCCAGATGTTTAGGAACCTCTTCTTTGTGACACCATTGTGGGATGAAGCATATTCCATACAAGGACGAACTCCATTTCCTTATTTCAAGTGGATAAACCTGGACCTCTCCCCGCCCAAGGAAATGGTACTCTACTACTGAAGTAGCCAACGAGTTTCCTCTCCTGAATGAATACACAATGGAGAATATTGTTTCTTAAGGAAGGAGGAATGATCCAACCAGCAGTTGGCATGTTGTCAAACTTCGACAAAGTATAGCACTTCGACTACTTCAACTTCTTCAATAGGTTCAGCATCGTCTTCAACAAGTCCAAACCTTGACACAACTGACGTCAACAAATATTGACATACAACATCTTGACATGCCTTGTCGGCACCTGTCGAACATCGATAGATTAACTCTTTGTAGTCTGCGACGATTGAACTTTTGAACCATTATAACTTCTTGTAACTAAACATAACGGGTAGTCACCCAAGAATCTCATCATTATATATAAACATGTACATTATTGTAACAATCAACCAACCTTCATAGAGAAGAAGTAATAATAGAAATTGGTTCAAATTCTTTCATCTTGTATGTGCACATACTTTCTGTCGATATAGTGTATTTCCTGCTTTCCTTATTCTTTTTCTAAGCTTCCGCCATAATAGTGCTCGACTCATTCAGTCGATTGTTGTCCCTAGCATGCACCTAGGAATGACCTGGATAAAGAAATGTGGGATAAACTCATAAATATTTATCAAGGAGATGCAAATATTCAAGAAGCAAAATTGTGGACATTTAGAAGCAAATTTGAAGCCTTAAAAATGATGGAAGAAGAAACTATTGTAGCATACTTTCAAGGAATTGAAGAGGTGGGGAATACAATCAGAGGGCTTAGTGAAGATATTGATGAAAGGTTGATAGTCCAAAAGGTATTAACAAATTTCCCCATAATATTCAATCCCAAAGTGTGTGTCATAGAATAAGTGAGGAATTTAAAGAAAATGACAATGGAAGAGTTGCATGAAATTCTCATAGCTTATGAAATGATATTTGAGGATATGAATCCTAAGGACGCAACATTTAAGGAAACCAACAAGAGGAATGTCTCTCCTTATTCTTATTCACACTCTAGTGAATAATCCGATGAAGAAATGACCCAATTTGTGGGAAATCTAAGAACAGGAACATGTAAGTATAAAGGAAAACTACCTCTAAAGTGTTTTAAATGTGGAAATATTGGCCAATTTGAAGTTAAGTGTCCTCTTAGGGAAAACATCAAGTTTGAGCACAAACAATGAAAGAACTACTATAAGGAAGAATGCTCCAAAAGGAAGAGCCTATACACCAAAAATAAAGAGGAATATTTAGAAGATGATGAAGAAGGTGATAGTGTAGATGAAGGAAGAAATGAGATCATATTCCTAGCCCTAGAAGACAAGAATCAATCCAAAGTCAAGGAAAACATAAAGGAAAAAATAAATGATGAATAAGAAGTAGTAGTTGATTTAGAAGTTGAATTAGAGGCATCCCTTGAAGAAATTAAGTACTTGAGAACGATTGTCAAGAAACAAGACACAAATATTGATCATTTAAGCAAAACAGTTGAAATAAAAAGAAGAAACCAATCAAGAGAAAGAGAAATCTTGTGATGACAAAGATAAAAAGATTGATATTCTAAAATAAAAGCTTGTAGAACTTATAAAGGAAAACCAAACGATAAAAGATCAACTACAGAAAGATCAAGAAGAAAATAAAAATTCAAAAAGATAATTGACTGATAGTCTTGGTAAAGATGGAAAAGTTATTGAGGAACAAATGACGCTTCTTAGAAAATGTTGAAGAAATTGAAAGGCTAGAAACTGAGAATTCCAACTTAAAAGAAGAAATAGAAAGAATCAACAAACGATAAAATTTCAATGAAAATTTTAACAAAATCACTAATGTATTGGATGAAATCCTTAGAAGGAAGAAATCCACATTTGATACATTAAGTATTGGCTTTGATTTGAATGAAATTACTAAATATCCTCAAGATAAAATTGAAGGAAATCTTACTTATAGTAATGAAGCAAGTCCATATTTTTTACAAAAAGACAATGAATCTAGAAGTAAAAATTATGAACCTACAAATGAAGGAAAATTCAAGACACATTATTTAGCGCATAACAATATCATATGTCATGCATATTCATAACATAATTATAAGTCTAATTATGAAGCACCATTTAAAAATAACTTTTTTCTTGTAATGGTTACGAGAATGAAGCTTTCAACTATGGATTCTATACTGAAAGAAGTTATAGTTATGTCAAGTATATCATAAAGTGTTGGAACTGTAACAATCTTGGAAATAAGGCTTGGGACTACAAAAGTCCTAACAAATGTCATCCTTCAAGAAATGAAAGAGTAAATAAAGTTTGGAAAAGAAAGGAACAAAGGGATAGTTGCAACCAAGAAGTCTCATGTGTTGAGGAAGAGTTAGAAAGGTTACAAATTCCATTTTGAGGAAGGATTCTCAAAACAAACTCTGATAATTAAAGAAACTAGCTTGACAAGTATAATCCTATTGAAGGATTTGTTTCTTAAAGGTTATCTGAGTTCTGAGCTATTGAAGGAAAATTTGAATTTCTTAAAGTACTTTTGAAGAGTTAATATACAAGAATCCATAATGCAAAAACAACTTCCATATGGATTTGACATTTGAACTCTTCTTGATTTCACAAAAGATGTTAAAGGTCCAGAAAGTCGTGGTTTTGTGGAGAACTCTTATCTTCATGGCTTATATCCCCATGCATTATTTTATCCACGTGATAATTGGTTTGTAGGACATACATATCTTAGTTCATCCATCCTATGATTGAGGAAGTAACATCAGATGAAACTAATAACAGAAGTGTAAAGAGAGTGAGAGTGTCTATGACCTGCAGGTTTCATCGTTGACTCTATTGCAAGGATGTGAGATAGGAACCATGAAGTACAGTTTGGGGATCCGATATGTGATTTGGATTTTACACTTGGCCCTTAGGCATGTGTTTAATAAATATTAAAGTATGCAAGGAATAAAATAAGTTGATATTGGGTCTCTGAAATTGATAAAAGAATGAAGTGTGATCTATTACAAGTCTATAAATTGATGAAGTTTGTGTTGGTTTTCCCTACACACAGAAGGATGTATCTAAATAATCATTGATTAATCCAGAGTAATTCCTGAAATCACCACATAAGCAGTTCATTGAGGATTGAATATATATTTACTCCTTCATGCACATATACAAAAAATACAAGTGTTTTTCAAGACTAGAAACTAGATAATCTACTGACTCAAGGAACCAAAAATCCATTTTTTTGTTTTAGAAGCCACTAGATAACTAATTGCTTCAGAATTTATCAATAGATGAGAAATTACAACTGAAATATCATATGTGTTTAAGTCTGGTAGATTCGTAGAATAATAATTTATGAATCATAGTTGTTTGAATGGATCCATAAAAGTATGATTCACGATGTTCAAAATGAGAAGGAATTTAAATAAATGAAAGCTACATTATTAATAGAATGGTAGTCACAAGACTATGATTGGATGAAAATGTTTCTATAAGAATGTGTGTATGACAAGGATTAAGGATTGTGATAAAGAGAAGGTTTTTTTTTTCTAATTTGTTGATGTATTTGTAACTTTGGAAGATATTATGATGTATATTATCATTGTATGTTGTTGTACCCCCATTAGGGATGTGTGTTACCCCTTTACGGGATGTCTAAATTATGTCTAGACCTTGAGGTACAACCTCCGTTGTAATTCGGGGCAATAGTCCCCAGTGTAACATCATGTAATATGTACTTGTAGTCTCTTTAAGATAAGTGGGCCTCATGTGAGATGACATGTAGGCTCAAGTCTTATGTTTGGTCAGTGACTTGAAAGGGTATAAATAGGGAGGCGCTCTCCCTCATTTATACACACAACTCACACTCTCAAGTTCGCATGAGAGAGAGAGAGACAATCAGAGGAGGAGAGATAGATAACTTCTGAATACTTCTTATTACTGATTTTGATCATCTTACTATTATAAAGAAGTTTGCGGGGTTTTCTCCTTTATGGTTTCCCCGGTGAAAATATTTGTGTCTCGTGTATCTTTTATATCTTATGCATCTTGACATACTTGTTATTATTTCAGATAAAGATCCTAGATAATATAATCAAGTCTTAAGAAAAACTAACATGGTATCAGAGCCTCTCTAAAAGAAGGCACTATGCAGCTGCGGGAACTAGGGATTCCTAGTTGAAGGCGTTCTCTCCACAGATCATCAAGAAAAGAGGGATAGGCTAAATCTCCTCAATAGGGAACATCTTTTGGTGGAGACATTTTCTGAATCAGAGAAGTTTCATTTTTTATCCTGTCACTAGTGCCGAGAGGAACTAGGGCCATAAAGTATTAGAGGTTTCCCACCTCAGTTTTTAGAAAGTGACCTAGCTGAGAAAATCACCTCAAGGAAGCGCATTTTTCTATCCAAACATATTTCCCAAACTCTAAGTTTGGAAAATTAGGGTTTCTCTAACAAACCCTAGGTCATCTTGCTCCAGAACCTGGTCGGACACCTCAAATAGGTAAGATCCAAATATTTACTATTTCAATTTGAGCTTCTTAGTTTGAAAAGATGACTAACCATACTCAGCTTGACGACAAGCTTGAAGGGGCTGATAACTTCCATGCATGAAAGTACAATATCTTCTTGATCCTTGAAGAAAATTACTTGGATTAGTTTATTACTGGAGATGTTCCAGAACCAGAGGGAGATGAGGCTAAGTCTACTCATAAGAGAAGCATGGCTAAGGCTAAGAGAATCATTGCAGATTCTATCAAGGATCAGCTCATCCCCCATGTGTTTGCATTCAAGACACCGAAGGAAGTATATTATGCTTTGACCAGGGATGATTTTAGGGGCGAATTATAGCCCATAGGCAGATTTTAAGGGGTGCCCAAAAAAAGGTGGACGAATTTTTAATATTAAAATGTTTTTTTTTTAATTTAATAAATTAGCCCATATTTTATTTTATATATAATTTCCCTTGATTAAATAGCCTGCACAATTAAACTGTGAAAATTCATAAAATCTAATTTAGCCAACCTGTCGTTGGGGAAAATTGTGACATTCACCCCGATTTCTTCCATAATGGAGGTGAAATCGCCAAAAATTTACAGTTTTGGAGGATAAATGGAGATGATTCGCCCAAATTTATGGTAGACAGGTTAAAAATTTGGTATTTCTCCCCTATTTATGGATCTTTGGGCAAATTTGTCTTAGTTCGTCCCTAATTTGTAGGCCCTAGATGTTCATCCATTGGGTATGGAGCAACACAAGATTCGGGTCTGCTTTAGGTGAAAACAGATGGCACAGGTCTGCTACATCGATTTAATTCGAGAGTTTTCCTTACAAGGTCAGCCAGGAGACTCGGTTCATTGATTATGACAAGTTGGAGGAGAAAGCCTTGGATTTCAGGCCTAAGCTTATTATCTGTGGAGGCAATGCTTATCCCAGGGACTGGGATTATGCTAGGTTCCATGCTATTGCTGATAAATGTGGTGACATGCTCTTATGTGACATGGCTAGCATCAGTGGCCTTGTCGCTGCCCAGTTACCTTTGCTATTTTCACTAACTTTCTTTGGAGCAGTTACTTAAATAGATCATGCTAAAGATACCTATATTTTATATACTGTATTTTTTTCTATTACATTCACAGATGCATGCAATATAGTTATGTTCATCATGGTTTAAGTTTTAGGGTTTATTAGTGAGAGATTTCTTTAGAATTTTTAACTTGCACTTTTCCCTCGGTCATGTTTTATTGTTAGTGAAGTGACAACCATGTGTTGCATTATTTTTCGGAAGTGCTTAAAGAAACATGGCCCAAGGGGATGCATCATAAAGATTAGACTTAAGTGCTAGTTCCGAGGGCTATCTATTTCACCAAAATTGGCTGGGGTTAACAGTGGACCTCATCCTTTGAAACGTATGATAGGCATCCTTGGAAACTTATGTTGGCCATCTTTTGGAACTGATGCATATACATTTTACAATGAGAAATTGTACTTGAATTGAGCTGTTTGATTTGGACGGATGATTGTCAGATGTTTTACTATTTTGATCTTTTTCCATATTTAAGGTGGGTTTTAAACTGGTTAACATTTCAGATCTAGGTTGTTTACATTATAATTGTTTAAACATGGATTATACCATGTTTGTGTTCTCAGATATAGCTCTTTAGTTCAGTTTTTGTACCCAATTACGCTGATCTATCAATATAGACCTAGTAGTCACCTGAATTTTGATGTATCCTTGATATCATCCCAGGTTTAGTAGTTATATTGTAGTTTTTTCATTGGGATGACATAAATTTGGAGTTCTAGTTATTTTTGTAGCATACCATGTTCTTAGAAAATAACTTGCTCATCACTTTTTGGACTTTGAGTTGAGTTTCTATACATCACAGAACCTGCATTCTCAGGTTTGGTCCTGTAACATGCTTAGTATACTTTTTGAGAATCGTGTGTACTTTGGATCTATGGATTATAAATGAACGCCACATTAAAAAAGGATCTTGGACTCACATGAAGTTCCTCCATTCTTTGGCTTTTTTTATACAGATCTGTCATATGTTCTGTCTTTTCTTCATATTAAAAACACATACTTATTAGCTTAAAGGGCACTAGTTCTGAGATGTGGATGATGTTGGTCACAACAAGAAAAAATATGGTCTCTTAATAGTTAATACAAATGCATACAGTTATGAACTATTTGAAATTGTTTACTTCATTTTAACTCCATCCATGTTCTTGTTGCAATTCAGGAAGCTGGAAATCCATTTGAATATTGTGATTTGGTTACTACAACAACACACAAGAGCTTGAGGGGTCCAAGAGCTGGGATGATCTTCTACAGGAAAGGCCCCAAACCTCCTAAAAATGGATAGCCAAAGTGTTCCCTCTAGGATTACGAGGATAGAGTTAAATTTTTTGTTTTCCCATCTCTTCAAGGAGGGCCGCACAACCACCAGATTGCAGCATTGGCTATGGCTCTTAGGCAGGTTATGACTCCTGGCTTTTAGGCATATACCAAGCAGGTCAAGACAAATGTGGTTGTTGTCAGTAACTACTTGATGAACTAGGGATACAATCTTGTTACAAGTGGGACAAAAAATCACTTAGTTCTGTGGGATCTCCGTCCAATTGGACTGACTGGTGAGAACATCTTATCTCGACTTAAGTGTGATGTATTATTGAATGTAGTCTAGCAAACAAGATTCTATGGCCTTGAAAAAAATGCAGTTAATTTGATCTACTTCATTTTATTAATAACTTTGGAAATCTCATAGAATTATGCCAAATCAATTATATTCCTTTTGCAGGAAATAAGGTGGAGAAAGTGTGTGATATGTGTAACATAACAATCGACAAGAATGCAGTTTATGGTGAAAGCAGTGCTTTGTCCCCTGGTGGTGTTCGTATTGGTAAGTGAATGCTGCATTTAAATATCTTATGACATGCTGCACAAAATTGGGGAATTTTGTCAGTATTGTTGCTTACTATCTGAGAGTAATCATGCTTCAACAATCTTTGGTCGGATGGTTCAACTCATACCTCAAGAGATATCGAGGTTAGAAATTAATAGGCAGGTAGCATTCACCAATGGGTGAATGGAGGTTGAATCTTGATTGTTTGGATTGGTTTTTTGTATTTCAATAACTTGTTAGTTCTTTCTTTGCAGGTATCCCTACAATGACCTCCAGTGGTCTTTAGGAATCCAATTTTGAGAAAAATGGAGAGTTCCTCCACTAATCGATTAACATCACTTTGGCTATCCCAAAGGAACATGGGAATCTTCTCAAAGACTTCAACAAGGGGTTGGCAGGAAACAAGGACATTGAAAATCTGAAAGCTGAAGTGGAGAAATTCTCTGCTAAATTTGACATGCCTGGATTTGATGTAGCTACAATGAATTTCTAATCAGTGACCATAGGAATAGCATAATTTTTTTCTTTGGGTGCATTGTCATTAGCATTAAAGTTGGTTAATAAAGGGATGTATTTTTATAGCTTGATGAATAAATATGTATTGCTCGTGAGTTTTACAGTCCTTGCATTTGAGGACTTATTTTGCAGGTGTAATAAGAAGAAGATGATTAAATCTAGTAGTCAGATGTGTTGAATTCATTTTTCAGTTAATCTTTCACAAAGTATGCTTATCCTTCTCAATGTCATCTTTGTAATATTCTACTTTTGTCTACATGTCCCATGCATTGGGCAAGCTCTTCAATTGAAACTATGCAATCTTATTTTGTTAGCCTATTACACAAAATCCATATGTGAAATGGTGATGGTTTCCATGTCTAAAAAGACAAGTTACTTGATGAATATTTACACTTTAGGCTGAAAGGATAAAAGAAGAGAGAAGAGAACATCTCAATAGTGCACTAGGAGCCTTTCAATTCCAGCTAATCCTATCTTTATTCTCAAAAGCAGTTAATAAACATCGTGATACGTGGAGTTTGAATATTATTTGAATCCTCTTTTGTCATCACTTCATGTGGCTGTCGAGCTTTCATGGACGGTCACTGGGTGGCTGTCGAGCATTCATGGATGCCACTAGACATCACTGGACGGTCTGGTCTTGTTCTCAGATTTTATGCCAAATTTTGGACCTTGTGAAAACCCTAGACTTACTTTATCATCTCCCATAATAAGCTTCTAATGCGGGCTTTGTATTTGCTGAGGCATAGGGGAGGCAGGTCGATTATTATGAGCAAGGAGGAAGTAACTAATCCGCTACCATGATTCTGAAGCAAGTGGGACTCACTTGTTTATTTACCAGCAAGTCATTTTTTTTATTCAAAATTTTGAGGGTAGCTACTCAATTTTTTTGTTTTAATGTTGGCAATCACAATCTACTATATAGAGGATGATCGAGAAAGCTGGTGATAATGAGGCATTGCTTTTTTAGGCTTTAAATGTGAATGATGAGATCCAACAAGTACTTTCTAAGTTTTAAGAAATGACGAAGGCCACAATATCTCAATCTGTACATGAACCTGCCATGATACTTGTTGCTGTGGAAGAGGAAGAATCACTTTGAGCTGCTTGAGAAGATGCTCTTGTCAGAACTGCACTATGAAGCCCTCAAATTCCTGGTCATCTACTACAGAAGAAGATGCATTGCCTGATTTAGATGAGATGATATCTCACAAGAAAGGAGGATCATCCTAAGAACATAGTTCTAAAAAGCAAAAGGATGTTGACTTAATTTCATTTTAGGAATTTTTTTTTCCATTCATTAGCTATTATTGCTTCTAGATTTACTATTATGTACTTTTAAATTGTTAAATTCTTTTTCCAGTTAAATCGTGTAGGATATCTATTTGTACATGATAAAATTCTATTTTATTCTATCTCAAGATGGTTCTGTTTTTCCTAGTCAAACATGAGATGACTGATTTGTTAAAAAATAAAATCCAATAAATGAGTATTCCTTGGAATTATATTAATTTCTCTCCTTTGAGTAAATAAGGATTTATTTAATAATCCACATTGTGTTAATTGTTGTTTGTTTGAATACATTGTTAACCTTGCTATGTATTATTCAATGCTTGCCCAATTATGGATCCAAGTTCCAACTTCCCTCTCAAGCATATTGGCATTCACGGTCCAATGTCGTGTGATGCTATTGAGTAGTAATTCACAACTCATGATAATTTAATTTTAGTACCTTTATGACAAAAAGCATGTTTGTTCCTTGGATTGCTCGATTAAAGATTATGAATGGGTATCAAAGATGTGGTCTCATGAACTTAAGTCTACATTCATATACCGAGCCTACATTTAGGTGCAATTTGACAAGTTGGTATCCTTGTAGTGTACACATTACCACTACCATGTGATCATGGTTAGAAAATGCCAATGTTTGCCTAACCATGCTTGAACTAAAATTTAACAATTCATATGATTCATGTTACTGTAAAACAATCTCAAAATATGAATTATATTTCTTTAGGCTAGAAAAATTATACATCTGTTGCACAATGTTGTTTTATATGATACCATGCGGCAACCATGTCTATCTTAGTATCACCTAACATTTGTGTAATTTTAAATTTTTAAATTTTTTTACAGAGAACATTTGTTTTCCCAATAGATGGCTGCTTTTGCAGTTACAAGAGGCAAGACCATTTAAATCGTCACTTGGTAAAGCATGAAGGAAAATTATTTGTGTGCCCCAAAGAGGAATGCAATCTACAGTTATCATCTATGTCTAATTTGAAGCGTCATGTGAAGTGGGATGAAGAGAGGGGTGAGTCATGGCAGAGTCAAAATCTGAATCCAAAGTGTTGAAGAAGTATCCTTTCCTAAAGCCATGTTGTGGAAAGAGTTTTACAAATCCATCAAGGCTTGTCAAGCACCTGGATGATGTGCATTGTAAGTATTTATCCCCATACTGCAAATATTTCTCTTTTGTTGGCACTATAACTGATTCAGTGAATGCTTGATTATTGCTCAAAATGATAAGCATGCCATAACTTTTATCTGGAGCAATGCTCCAAATTTGTTTTATACTGAAATTGTTAATTGGTATGCCGAGCTTTTTGAAGTTGGGTTGATTTTTTAGTTTTCCTTTAAGATATTTATTATGAAGCATAACTTATATGCTAATATGAAAAGGATTGAACCTTTTGGTATCCATTTTATATTCAAATATACAAAGAAGTGACAATTTTCCATCCTGCAAAACTGGTTTATAAGGAAGGTTATCATATTTTGAATGCTTGGATATTTATCTAGCATAGACAAGTTGTACTTTATAAAAAGTTTATGTAAGTAATACATAGGTTAGTGAGAACTAGTTTATAATACATTTCCTACTTCAAAATTTTTGCCAGTATGGAAGCTGGATTTGGCATTAAATCCTTGATAGCAACCTCCAGGCTCCCTGACTCTAGTACTAACCTCATATGTGGTTTCTGTTTTATGCACTGTGCAACTTCTTTAGCATGTTGTTGGTTGTCTACATGATGTCCATAATTAGTAATAATTACAAGTCTTAGTTTTGCAATGGTTGGTATTTTGTTCCACACTAATATTCCTAATTGTGTATGTTGATAACACTTCCACATGGTTAATGATTAGGAGACAAAGGTAGTTTCTAAGACATTATCCGCACCTGAATTTTGATATTCGGGAAACTAGTATCAGATTTAAAGTCGCCACATTGAAATGGTAGCATCACCCCTCACTCTAGTACTAACATCACTGGCATAATGCATTTTTGGTTCTATTACATGCGGTCCCTGTTTGGTTTGTGGTTATGCACATGATAATTGCAAGTCTTACTACTACAGCAACATATCATTATGTTGGGAATCAGGATTATATTCCACATTATTACTCCCTTGTCCATTAAAAATTGTAAACATAAAAATTGAGGTTCTTTTGTTTCCAAAAGCTTATGTGTAATCAAAAAATGTATAAGGTGGAGAGTATTAATTTGGAATAGTATACTAACATATTGATAGGTTGTTGATCTACAGATCCGATCTCGATCCCCAGGGATCTGTAATGGAGGCATATCCCATGGAAAAGGAAATGGATTCTCCCCCCATGAAACAGATCCTGAAGAGTCTGTGGTTGCTATGACTATGGATCCCCATTCAACTTTTTTTAATGCCAAAAAAGTCCTAAAGTGCTGAAAACCCCAACCACCCAAATCCCACTCATACTCTATAAGAGACTGATACCCCCATTGCAGAGTACAAAATATTGAATCTCTCTTGGATATTCCACGCACAGATTGAAGTGTTTTAAAATTCAAGAGATGGATACCCCCATTACAGAGTACAAAAGATTGTCACTACAGACCAATTCATTAGTCATCTACATACTGCATGCATGCTTTTGGATCAAGATTCATCATCGACAGACAATTTCTTGGAAGTTTGAAGATTGAATCTCTCTAGGATATGACACCTCAAGATTGATGTGCTTCAAAATTCAACCTACTCGTGAATAGATCCTGATCTAAGTTGCATGAAATGTGGAAATGGGAATGCCTGGAAAATTGACCCCCCAAAATTGGTATGTATAGGGAAACATGGCATGTGTGTGTGTATAATAAATAACACATTATCTTGCAAGAAAATAAGAATTACGGTTTAATTTGTAGGTAGGTTTAGAAATGAATTAGAGATTATTGTCTTAATTTTCCAGAAGGATTTTTAATGACCCCCCCCAAAAAAAAAATTTGGTATGTCTAGCAAAAATGGCATGTGTTTGTGTGTATTGTAAATAACACATTATCTTGCAAAAAAATAAGAATGATGGTTAATTTGTAGGTAGGTTTAGAAATGAATTAGAGATTATTTTTTCTTAATTTCTCGTAAGTATTTTTAAACTTCCTATGGGTTCCACACCCCTCGTGGGAACTTGGGGTATTTCTGAGATGTTTTCATGAGTTTCCAGTACTGGTACATGGGCAGTTCAGGAGTTTTGTGCCCTGATAAATGTTATGAAGTTTTCCAAGGGTCTTATAAATCTTATAGCCCTTGTTTTGTTTATACAATGATCATGTGAGTTTGTTGTACACCTACAATCAGTGGCATGGTGGTTGAGAGCTAAAGTATATGCAATGTGATGGTTTAAATTTTGATCTAGTGTATTTTTCCCTCAAAGAATATTGTTCTCTCTGTAACATTATACATTACATATTTCTACAATTCAAAACCCAAGTGATGATATGTGTATAGAAAAGAGCTTATGCATGCCTAATTGTAACATGCATAAACGACAGTTTATGGTAACTGACCAATGGACCATCAAAACATTTTCACTAGTAGTGGAAACATGCCTTCCCTATTCCTTTTTTACAATTGAGCATGTTAATTAAGATTATTAAAATTCATCTGGACTGTCGCAACTGGTATAAATTCCAAACAGAGTCTCTGTTCAGTTTGGAAATTTGTTTGGGATTAATATATACATATATTTAATTATAAAAAAATATTTTATTTATTTATTTTGTACCCACTTTTTTACTAGTATATTTGGATCTCGACTTTTCATAAAGCTAGTGTATCTATATCCTTATCCTGGTAAAGGTTTGGGACAAATTATTTCTTATTGGTAAAAGCGTTGTTATAAGAAACATTGGAGTGAGCATGCTGCCACTGTAAGACCTCTTCTATACAAAGAGGGGCCAAGCCAATTTGTAACCCAGGGCTGACATGCCTTCCCTAAGTTGTAAAGAGTTTGAGAAGTTAGAACACCACATTATCAAGGTGTAACAGCCTCTTCTTGAATTTCAATAAGTTTGTCCTTCTTGCATTGTGGCAAGGAATCACTGCAAGTTCTTTTATATGAATTCTGGACAACTGTTCACCTTTTGATTGGCCTTGTTTGTCCATCTATGTTTATGTAGGTTCTAATATCTTCTAATTTTAGATAATTATATCAACTTCAATGTCCAGTGAAATTATAACATATATAGAAACACTGGTTTCTATTGTATCTCTGCATTTAGACATTGATGCATTATATGACCTTGAATCTATCAAACTCTAACAGTGTTATGGAAAATATACTAGAATCATAAAGGAGTTTGTTCATATGGGCCAAAGAAGCACATAAAGGAATGGCTTCAAATTGTCCTCCCAACTTTCCAATGGACTCATGTGATGTTGTTTTCACATTGTGGTTGTGGTTCTTTAGAGGGGAATAATTGAATATGTTTGCACATTATGTAATGGATTCTATTACTCATTGAGGTTTTCAATTCATTGATATTTAAAAATAGTAGATGTATGGTGCAGATAATGGCCAATGAAGCAAATCAATGAAGCACTTCCAGAAGGAATGGTAGTCCTCGAGTCATTCAATGATCTAGTTGCTGAAATGAGAGCTTATCATTATGATTCCAAGACATTTTCCTAAAAGTTGAAGGCCATGGTATGTTCTTGTCAAATTCAGTCTTGGACTTTCCCACATTTATTTCGTATGCTAATTTCTATTGTAGTTTTCTTGTTCTGATTGCCAAGTAGAATAAGAAGATTGAGATAAATAAATGCTAATTTATACTGCAGTTTTCTTGTTCTGATTCCCAAGTAGAATAATAAGAATAAGATAGATATAAAATATAGATCGATGCAATAATACCTTACAAAACTGTAGGAGTTAACGTTCTACTAATGTCCCAATTGTATTGTAGAGCAATGTTGCTTCACAAGAAATACTTAAAAGGTAAAATTGAAATAATTCCATATTTTTTATTGAAAATTTATGTGTTGTCCTTTAGGATAGTTCATGGTTACTTGCACTTTGTGCAAGTTGCCATTTTTTGAACAACAAAAGATGATTTTTAATCATTTCACAAGAATTTTACAAGGCCTGTGGCCATAATTATGCGGCAATCAGAGCTGATCTACTCAAACCATTTTGTTTTCTATTTTTTTCCCATTTTAATTTTTGAACCTCTAATGCGCAATAGATTTTTCCTCATTTTACCATGGTAAGTTGTTGCAATACTGATGTATTTACTTAACTTGGAATAGTTACAAGAGGTAAGCTTCACAACTCAAAATTACTTTAAAATTGACCGTAATGTTAGTAAATCCCATGTTGTCTATCCCATAACACCAAAATTGTACACCATAGCCACACATTAATAAATAACAAAATGAAAAGAGTCTGCATACCAGAATCTTGTAGGTATGTGAGTTGGACTCTACATATTGAAGTTTTCATATTGGAATTGTTGAAGGCTAAGCATTGGGAAGGTTTTTTTTGTTCAATTATCACCTTCTGAGTTATCCCCATTCATGTCTTAATTGTCCATATTTGATACCCTTGCTTCCTTTAACATCCCACCTTTGACGTGATTTGGAGTTAATTTTTTTAATGAGCACTATGGAACTGCCACTTGTTTCATAGGACCTGAGCTAGGCATTGTTATAGTCTTCCTCTTTATTGGTCTCCTATTTCCCTGTTTCAAGGCACACAGATTAAGTCTCTATTGCTGACAACTGGCGTTCATAGTCACATAGGTTCTTTGTGAATTCCTTCACATGGGTGGTAAGAGAGTTTCGTTTTGAAAAATTGGCTACTTGGGTACTTCTCAAATTGGCATTAGAGTTCTTTGGTAGATGAACTTCATGGTGTATCCTTTTGTCGAGGTCTCGGATTTGTAACAATTAGCAGTGTAAGTGTGAAATTGATGGTAATCAGGAGAATCCAATGAGGAATTATGGGACTATGTCACTAATACATGAGGTGAGCACCAAAAAACAAAAACCTAATAAGGAACTACTGGCAACATTAGGGGAGAATGATATTGCTTAGATTCTATTAGATATTTCATAAAGCTAAGAGTATTACTGCAGGATGAGTTCATATGAATATCTTGTGCTTGATAGGTTCCCTCATTTGCAAGCACATTGGTTTATGAGCTAAAATTTCTATGGACTTGTGTAAAACGTATTGTTTTAAGTTAGAGGTCAATGATTTAGATTTGGTAATGATTTTTGGCACATTAAAATGCATGTGGGGAGGTCACCCCATTCATAATGTCAATGATAAGATTGGAGTCCCATGCATTTATGATGTCTCAAATATCTAATTTGGATATTAGTTTTAGGCCTTTGCATAAAATGAGTGCTTCTCTAATATTGTTCATGGTTTTCCCATGCCCTCTAGGCTCATGCAAATTTAGTCTTGTCTTTCCTCTTGGTCTGTAATGAGTATCTTTCCCTAGCTCTACCTGGTTTCTTTTTGTTATCCCTTCAAAGAATAATATACTAATAGAGAGAGTGGTTTGAACTAGGGGAAGGATCTCAGAAGGGGAGTTTGAATATTGAGTTCACTCCTTGAGACCTTATCATTTCACCCATTGCAAATACTTAGCTGTATTGAGTTTCCTTTACGGAAGATGATCTTATTCCTCGTGTTTTAGTAATGGATGTGTGTGAAAATATGGTTTGTAGTCTGGTACTCCAAGTAGAAATTTGCATGTACTTTTGCCCTGGCCCCTTAGTCACCTCCTTTCAAGTTTGTTTGAAATCCATAAATGAAGAACTGTAGTGCAGAGCTTGGAGAATGCATGCCCTTATGATGGTTTTGTAATTATTTGGATTTGAGTGACTAAGCTTGGGTAAACTAGAACAAACAACATTATTAAACAAATCAACAGTGTGAGAGTTGAGGGAGTGAATACCATGTTTGAGGAAGTTGGCTTGGATGTTGTTCATCTCTATTTTGGTGATGACCTCATACAAAGAAGTAAGGTATTTTGGTTAATAAACAAGTATTAAGAGTATTCCATTGTTCAAACTATTATAAATCTTGATTTACCTCAATCGTCTATTTCTTGTTAATAGAAACATTGCTTTCTGTCTTTTGTTACTCACAGAGGTTCAAAGGCTTTGACTGCCTACTTTGCATTTTTGTAATACTGAATCACAACAAAATTTCTAGCAGTTATTAAAGTACCCATGAATCATGTGATTAAACTGCCCATAAAACTGTGGCATCACTCACAACATGTGCTCTCATAAATATTAATGTGTTAAATAATTTTTTATATATCTGTAGATTGTTATAGTTAGTTAAAAAATTGGGTAGCTTTGATTTTGTAATTTTAATACTGAATATGCACTATAATATATTATGATTGGTATAATTTCTATCATAGTTATGGATAGTCTGACAAATTCTTTGATGATAATGCAAAGAGAGGACATTGGTAATGTCCCAGTAAAGGTTTCACATGGTAAGGAAAGCACTACTTGGCTTGTGGTGAGTTGGAAGTTGAATGTCGGTACTATGCAACATGGCATACAAAGCACAAAAATTGCTATGGCCTTCACATTATGTTAGGACTGTAGTGGAGAGTTTGTACCTTAACTTGAACAACCAATATTTGCATCCCTTCCATTGCAAGATTATGGTTTGAAATTTATTTTTCAAGGGGATTTCACACTGCAATCATCCAGGGAGGAGGTCGAGACTCGATGGTTATAGTGATAGTGCTTGGAACCAATAGTAACTTTCAGAATTTACAGAGTTTGTCAATGTTGTAGAGTCTTTTAGGTCTCTTCATTGCTATCAGTTAAATCCTTGAAAATTTCTCACTTTATATGAGTTTTGTCCCATTGGTTGGAAAAAACTATTTCAGTTCCATGAAAGATAATTTTTGAGTTATAGGTTTTTCCCTGCTCCCTTTAAAAATATCCACATAGAATGGAATTCACCCTAAAGAAAATGAAAATGATATGGATGTTCAAAATGATCTACACTCCACAGATTTGAATAATCCAAAAGTCAGCAATTCTTATTTGAATGCACAGCCAGAAAGCATACTTGGCCTTTGCATTATTTCTAACCAACCTTCACTAATATCATCGCCTATTAGTTTAGACAGATCTAAAGAGTGTTCTTTCTTGGGTTTCAGTCTTATGCATTTGATAGGAACATGTGATATTCTATCATAACAATAGCAAAGAGAAAATTTTCTTCTGGGTTTATTAGTAACTTTACAATACCATCTCACTTTTCAAATGGTAAGAACCTTGGCTCAATAGCAGTTCATTACGTTCAATTTTTGTCATGATAAATAATGTTGTTTTAATTATCACATTGTCCACTAATGAATGCAATGTCTCATGATTGTTTGTAGTGGATTATCCAGAAAGTGTTGCTGAACATATTTACAGAAGATTTGTGTATTTTGTGCATTGTATCATTTTCATATGGACGTTCATTTTTCTCAAGACTTAATGTTTCATTCACTACATTTTATTGGCACTAAATGGAATATTATTTGATTTCTTAGCCAAGATTGATTCATATATTTGTTGTTTAACGAATTTCTAAGATTTAAAAAGTGGCTCCACCCTAGAGGGTCTGTCTTGGCATTGTGTTCTGCCCCGAGTTTCCCATTCCCTTCTTGAATTTACTCCATTGACTTTGCATCCAGAACCTTCATGTGACAAGCTTCTGTGATGAGTGGTGTATTCAGATGGAGCGTTATAACCAGTATCATCCCAAAAAACTGATGAATGTTGTCTTCCCTCGCATACTTCCCTTTCATGTGGCTTGTGCCACCTTCTACCACCAAGTGATGGCCATGAATGCCAACAAGTGGTGTGACAACCACGTCCCATTTTGTCCCCAAAATCCCATTTGGGTTTTTTCACCATGTCGTTATTATTGAGTGAGTTATATGATAAAGCAAAAAACCTCATATTGCTAAGGCTATCATGGAGGGTTGTAGTTTCTTCATGATCCTAGTGATTGCTTCAAAATATGCTAGAGGGTTGTAGTTTCTTTGTAATGTTGTTAAGTGTCATATGACTAAGATTTGATATGATGAACAAGTTATGCTTGTTGGTTGATTTCTTTATAGCTAATTACACATGAGGTTATTATATCATGTACAACCCAATAGTAAGCCTTGGAATCCTACAAAATTGTCTCATAGAAGGGATACAATAATAGAAAGGGCATTATTCCTTCTGCAATAGCCAATCTTATGAAACCTTTTGGGTTTAAAAAAATGCATTGGGAATTATGTAGTTAGCATTCTATTATTAACATGTCATGGAAGGTAGCTGATAAATTCTATTAGGTAAGAATAAAAACAACATTGTCATTTTAGATCGTAAGGCATATTTCTAATATCCTTATTTACCACATACAACAAGAGATTTGATGGGCTTATTTAAATAATGAAGTGAATTCAAAGAATTCCTAAGCATAATAATAATGTAATTTAATTTCAATATACCTAGAGCCAAACTAGGACACCCTGCAGACCTTAAAAATTATACAAGGTTAAGTCCTCTTTGCACATAAAAATATTGAAAGGATTGACTTACTTTTGATGCATTTTTCTAATGCAATATACTACTTGCAGTTGATAACTGCTCAAAATGATTGTATAGCAAGGGGTGGTAGATGTATTCCAGGCTTTGGATACAAGCTCATGAGAGGTCCCCATAGCCAAAAACAGGATAATACAATGGAATTTCCATGACATATGCTAACAAGGATACACCTACAAACTGTAAGATTTACCAAATCCTTCCCATACAATTGTCCCGTTGTGCTAGCACCTTCAAAAGAGCTTGCAGAATGAGTTGTATTTTGCATGGTGCAAGTGGCAGTTTGTTAATATTCAAACTAGAGTTCAAAGAAATGTTGTTGAGAAAGTCACAATAACATAGCATAAAACCAGAGGAATATCACTAAAATTACCAAGACATACATTGCCATTTTTTTTAGCAGTGCCCTGAACTTGTTGAGGATGGCATCCTTGTACCTCCTGAGGAGGAAATTTGTGCTCTTATACCTGAAAAAGTAATTGAATTGCAAGAGATATATCTGGAAAAGAGAAATCAGCTTAGGAAGAGGCCACAAACAGTGGATGAGTAGCTTCAGCCAATAAAGAAACAAGTGGCAGCTTATTTGCACTCACAACTTATTGCTATCAAGCTAGTATTCCGGTTGGATATGGTTATGTGGTCAAGTTACTAAGAGAACAATAAGTGTTGCATAATGTGGAGGACCCAAAGCAGCCTAATAATGAGCCCCTATACATAGAACTTGATTGGGAGCTTATATGATCTTGGTTTTTGATAAGCCACCAATGAAAAAGGCTATTGTAATAGTTAAAAACATGCATGAGGGATTCAAGACCATGTATTTTGATGGTGCACATTCCCGATTTGGTGCAGGTGCTGGGGTAATTTTTGTTTCACCAGTTATAACTCCTTTACATATTCATTTTGCTTAAAATTTGGTGCAGCTAACAATGTGACTGAATATGAGGCCTTGCTTTTGGGTTTGAAACAAGTAAAGGATCTCAATATTAAAACATTAAAAAGTCAAAGGAGATTTAGAATTTCAGACTTGATTGTGAATCAAGTACAGAACTAGTGTGAAGCAAAATATTCTCATTTGAAGCAATATTGACATGTTGTATCATGTATGGTATGAGATCAAGGCATTTGATGCTTTTGACATAGTTTCTATCCCGCAAAATGAAAATCATTAATCAACAAGTATATGCTATGATAGGTTCAAATGTGGGATTTGAACCATGCACAATAGAGTCCTTTTCAAAGTACCATGTGGAGGTCAAGTTTCGAACATCCATTCCTGACAACTTCAGAAACTAGCATCTATTTGACGATGATAGGCATTGTGAATTTTTTGAATCATCTAAATGCAACTACCTCTCACTATATTGATCAGGGATAAGAAAACAGTGACCTAGAGCAACAAATGGTACAACTTAAAAGTAATAAAATCCCTAGATGTTTGGTACCTTTGGAAAAAATTCTTGATTATTATGTTACTTTTAAAGGTTCAAAGGTCACTGATAAGGATGAGCAGGTCATTGAATTCAATATGGGTTCTAAGGAAAGTCCAAGACCAGTGAAGATTGCTCAAGTATGCACTCTAAAATGGAAAAATATTGAGGAGTTTATCTGTGATTATAAAGATGTTTTTGCATGGTCATATGATGAGCTAAAAACCTACTGTACTGAGGTTATCAAGCATAAAAATCCTTTGAAAGAAAAATCCCAATCTTTCAGGAAGACACAAAGGCACATGAATCCCAAGTTGGATCCCATCATACAAAAAGATTTGCAGAAGTTGTTCAAAGTAGAAATCATCACTCCTGCTTATTACTCATAGTGGTCATATGATGAGCTAAAAACCTACTGTACTGAGGTTATCAAGCATAAAAATCCTTTGAAAGAAAAATCCCAATCTTTCAGGAAGACACAAAGGCACATGAATCCCAAGTTGGATCCCATCATACAAAAAGATTTGCAGAAGTTGTTCAAAGTAGAAATCATCACTCCTGCTTATTACTCATAGTGGGCATCCAATGTTGTACCAGCCCATAAGAACGATGAGATTATAATTTGCAATATTTTGAAATTTGAACCTTGCACCCTCGAAAGATAACTATCTTTTGCCAAGCATGGAATATGTGTTACAGTTACAAGTGCTGGAATGATGTCCATGTTGGATGGATTCTTAGGGTACAACCAGGTACTAGTTGATGAAAATGACTGATACAAGACAACATTCACCATCCTTGTGGTACGTGTTCCCATGTCTGTGTGCCTTTTGGATTGTTAAATGTTGGGACCAAATTCTGAAGAGCCATATGCTTTCTCTGATTTCCTTAATAAATTTATCATGGTTTACCAAGATGATTTGACAGTTTATTCCAAGTGCAGGGGAGACCATTTCATGCACCCGAGGAAGATCTTTGACAGACATAGATCCTTTGGAATCTCACTTAACCCTAAGAAGTCTGTTTTTGGGGTAGTCGAAGGAAAATTATTGGGGCATCTGGTGTCCAAAAGACAAGGTAAAAATAGATCCAGCAAGAGTGCAATATTAAAAGAGATTCAATTACCCAAAAGTAAGAAGGGTATCCAGTCCTTTAGGAGCATAAATTTCCTACTAATATTTGTTCCCAATTTCATTGAAATCACTTATGCCATCTCAAGTATGCTAAAAAGGGGACATGAAAAGGGAGAAACCAGGGAAACAATGTAAATTCAACAACCTCTAGTTGGGCCCTTCCCAATAAAGTGAAAAAGCAGGGAAGAACAGTTTTCATCTGACTAATATGGATGGAGAAGAAAAACATCTGCCAGTCAATGCGCAATTACTAAAGTATTACTTTCAATAGCAACCCTAAAGGGCCACAAAAAAGAGAAAAGAAAAAAAAAGGGAAGAGAAAAAGAAAATGACGACTTCTGTCTATTTTGGGCAATGGTGTAGGCTAGTGGCAAATTTTTATTTTTACTAGGAATTTCCTTCATTGCATTGATTTCAATTATATCTTACATTTTACAATTTTTGCAAGTCGTTTCATTCTTAATACGTTGTTCCGCATTCACATGAGCAGTCCCAAATTTGGGAGGTTGGTTTTTCTTGTTTTTTTTCATAGGCTAGATTCTTTTGTCATTCTGAAAATTGGGCATGCATGAATATTATTGATTCACAGAGTAAAATCAGAGTTGGGACACATTTATCTTAGGTCAAAGTCTGGATAAGGCCTGGGATTTTTTTGTGTGTCAGTTCAAGTATATCTCTGGGGAAAGTAAGGGTATGTATTTGTCGGGATTTAGGCAAGCTTATGCATCAATCACAATCCCAACATGTGCCTCCTAAGTTCAAGTTTTGTGCATCAAATACCTTATCCAACCTTAGGGATATGATACTAACAAGAGTGATTGACTTTTCAGAGAAAAACATCATTGAAGACTGTTGGGATCTCAGCATCCCACAGGATCATTTTCTCCCCTTGTGAGCCACTATTAACACACACTTCACCTCGATCGAGGGCGATGGGGATCATAAAAATTAAAAACAAGAAAGAATTTAAAGAAGCAAGAAAGGAGCTAGAGATGGATTTATCAAAAGGCGTTTCCTTGACTGAACTTGGTTAAGGAAAGTATGCAGTGGATATTTTGAAGAGATTTAGAATGTTGGACTATAAGGTGATAGCCACACCTATGGAATCTAACTTAAATCTACTGTGTGAAGATTCATCATATTTGGTTGATGCCATGACGTATCGTTAGACGATTGGATCACTGATGCATTAATTGCAGTGAAGATATCATTTTGGACAGACTGGAGATAGAATTGAAGGTATTTGTTTTCAACTTTGGATTTACTTGAGAAATATGATGATGTGATCCTCATGGGGAGAGTCATTTATAATGGGATCTACACAAAATATCCGAATTTAAATTTGAACAGAAGAAGTTCAATGGTAGGCTTGAGTATTACTAAAATACTACTCAAGGACAGACTTGAATGAGTAAATTTTACTTGCAAGAGAACCAGTTATGAAGCCTAATACTATTAAAATTCTTGAGTCTTATTTTGGTCTAGGTGTTCCATGTACCCTTGTTGGTTAGTGGTGATCAATGTATATGAATTTTAGGTTGTGTTTTAGGTAAAAATAGATTCTACATTTACTTTTTTGTTGTAGCATTGATGATTTGAATTACATTACCTTCATGCAGCTTATTTTAAGATTGATGGTTTGATATTTATCTCTTACATTGTCTCTTTCTTGCATGTGACAGGAAATGACGCTAGAATTTGAGAAAGCTAGGCCTAGGAGCTATCTCTTCACATAGATAGTTTCCTAACATTAAATGATAAATAACTAATTTGACAACACTTTCGCTAAGCAAGAATGGGATCATTTAAGTACATGAAACCATGTTGGTGTTTAGCATGAATATCTTGACAATTTTTTATGGTTTGTTTATTGCTTTTGTTTGAAGCATTTTGTCGATTTTTGAAGTTCGTGTGTATTTTGGTTAAATATTGTGTGAAGTCCTTTGAATGCTTCTAGTTCTCATTCGATGCTTGATTTAATTTTTTTTTGTAGCTTGAATCAAGGTTGGTTTTAGGGTTTGAGAAAAGATTATTTTATTAACTTTTAGTTGCATGAATTAATTGTCTTCATTTTTTCAATTATTTTACGTTGATTGTAAATTTATTTGCTAATACTTATTGTTATTCAAAAAAATAAGCAAGCTCTACATAGCAAAGCGAATAAAAAAATGGTCTATGCACTAGGTTCCTATGCATTGATCGTAGGATACCTATTGTCACAAGACCAACATTCATCTAATGCAATAATCAATTGCCATAATTACAATGCATACTCGTATTAGCCTCCATGACCATAATTGGCTAGTGGAGGCCAAGATCGAGCATAATGTATGATTCTATCAGTTTATCAGTTTGTCAATATTCAGGTCCCCACATGTCCACGGGACCATTAAGGGACGAGATAACAAGTGGAGTCCCCACTTGCCCTGAATCTAGTCAGTGCAGTTGTGTTTCACTGACACCTTCTAGTTGTTACTTATGAGTCTACATGTTCTATTGATCATGATGTGATTCATGTTATTTGACTAATGTTGTTGTTCCTCTATTTTGACAATATTCCATAAATCAGTGAAATATTCACCAGTTTTTACAATTTTTTATAATGAAGTTAAATATTCACCAAGATTTTACAATATCTTATAACTTAGTGAAAGATTCACCAATAGATTACAACATTATATAATAAAATGAAAGATTCGCCAAGATTTTACAACATTACATAATAAAATGAAAGATTCGCCAGGATTTTACAACATTGTATAATAAAATGAAAGATTCGCCAATTTTTTTATATATACATATTATATTATTGATAAAATTGCCTTCAAATTTTCTTATATATCGAAGTGATTCGCCCATTTTTTATACATATAAATCTAGGAGGGGTTCTTAAAATCATCCCTAGATTTGACAAAGATATTCTAAGGAAAAAAACATCAACCAGAAGATTACTTTGAGGAACCAACTGAAGAATGTGAAGATACATAACTCCGAGACTATATAGTCTTACTTCACAAGGGTTTCTCAAATCAAAGAACAACTTGAAGGAGTTGAAGAGAATGTTGAAGAAGGAGAAATTGTAATGACTACCCTGGATGGTCTCCCTAGATCATGGGACTCATTCATTCAATGGATTTGTGCAAGAAGGAAGATGATATCCTTCAGCAGACTTTAAGAAGAATGTGCACAGGAAGAATCTAGACTTGTGACTAGAGAAGAAAAGATGGGAGCAACTGACGATCAAGATCTTGCAGTCTACACTAGAAAGAACTTCAAGAAGAAGGAGAATAAGGAGAAATTTCAACACAACAAGAAGAAGGACAAGAAACCGAAGAAGACCAAAAGGGATCTTTCAAATTTTTAATGTTATACTTGTGATGAAAAGGGACACTTGGCAAGAGATTTTCATCCAGAAAAAGAGACACCATGCTCATATTGTCGAAGATGATGAACCAACAAACAAGAGATTCAAAGGAGAGAATGATGATTCAGATGAAGAGTATGTCTTAAATGCAACACTTACATATAGTGATTGGAATCCTTCATATGTCTGAACACGAGTCACCTCACAAGGTGAAACTTGGGGATGATTATCAATACCCCATAAAAGGAAGTGGTGAAGCTTCATACAATCTTGATTCCATAAAATCCTTAAAGATGAAGGATGTGATGTATGTTCCAGGATTGTAGAATAATATTCTCTCCATATCTGCACTAGATGCAAAGGGAATTACAATTGCATTTTTTGATGGCGAAGTTCTGATGTGGACCAGAGGAAAGACCATATAGGATGCAACATTAATTGGAGAATAAGACTGAGGCTTGTACAAGTTGAAGGGACGTCTTGAACAATAATTGGTTCATGAGTCAATTGAACCAAACGAACTGTGGCACAAAATGCTTGCACATGTTCCCTACAGAGCACTATCAATGTAAATCAAAGAAGACTCGGGACTTCCAGAGATCCAGAAAAAGCATGAAGGCATTTGCAAAGTATTTGCAAAAGGAAAGAATGGAAAGAATACATTTCCCAGTAGTGAGAGCAATGCTAAAGGAATATTGGAGATAGTACACTTTGATGTATGTGGACCCATGTCTTCTAGCCCATTAAGAGGGTATGTGTACTATGTTTCCTTTATAGATGATTTCTCACGTAAGACTTGGATATATTTATTGAAAGAGAAAAGTGAATTTTTCAACAAGTTCAAGAAATATAAAGCCTTGGTTGAGAACCAGACAGACATGAATATTAAGATTCTATGGTCAGATAATGGTGATGAGTTCACTTTGGAAGAATTCAAGGAACTCTGCAAAGAATATGGGATTAAGAGGGAGTTGGGCACTCCATACAATCCTTAGTAGAATGGGGTTGTGGAATGAAATAATCGAACCATAATGGGAGAAGTGAAAGCAATGTTTCTTGACCAGGATCTTCATATGTACCTTTGGGTGGAGGCAGCAAGAACAACTGTGTATGTACAAATCTATTCTCCACATCAAGTACTTGACAACAAGACTTCTGAAGAGGCTTTCTCAGGATTGAAACCTGAGGTTAACCATCTGAGGATATTTGGTTTCTCGGTGTACATACATGTCCCAAAGGAGAAAAGGACCAAGCTTGATCCTTCTGGGAGGAAGGGTGTAATCGTAGGATACATTGATACATCAAAGGCCTACTAAATATAATTCCTAGGATTCAATAAGATTGACATCAGTAGAGATCTAACCTTGGATGAAGACTCAGCATAATTCAGATCCAGGAGGACTCCTATCCAAGAATTCGAGGAACATAAGAAGACAAGAGTCCGAGACATGGAAATTGGAGAAACAATTCCAGAAGACCCTAAAGATCATGACATGAATCAGATTAGAGGAAATTTCAACTCAAAATGGGCCTTTTAACCATTATTCAAATTCCATGTCATCATGTGTTAGCCAATGAAATTGATTTAAATTTTAAATACCGTATAGGTCTTAAACAAATTTTTAATATAAATTTGGTGATAGGTATCATAAAAAAAAAAACTTTTTTGTTCATATTTTCAACATATATCCCTATGTTTTTACTCAAATTTCGATCGAGAGAGATCCATGGATGAGAAATTAAATTTTTCATCCAACAAGTACCCACTCGACATACTTTTGATGGACCCTGCTACCCCAAAAACAAGAAATGCCTGAAAACAAACGTGATGATGATGTCATCATCATGTTTTTTCAGGTATTTCTTGTTTTGGGGGTAGAGGGGTCCATCAAAAGTATTTCGAGTGGATACTCGTTGGATGCGGAATTTAATTTCACATCCAATGAGCTCTCCCAATCAAAATTTGAGTAAAATCACAGGGAGATATGTCGAAAATACGAACAAAAAAAGTAGTTTTTTTCTTTTCTTCCTCGAAAATTAATAAATATTATTTTATTATTTTAACTATTATTTTATTATTTTTCTTAGGAGGCCCATTTTGAGTTGAAATTTCCTCTAATTACATAACCAAAATATTCGGTAGAGACATTCCTTGAGAAGGACTCCCACAAGAGGAAACCAGCATGGGCACAAGAGCTCTTATGAGAAGTTGTAAGGTATGGTGCTCCAGAGGGAATACATAGAGAGAGAAAGAGGAAAAACCCTACAATAGCTATGTGGACCTGCTATGTGACATCATTGACAAAGAAACTTCCACCTATGAATAGGCTACATAAAATAAAGAATGGAAGGATGCAATGATCGAATAATATCAGTCGATCATGAAGAATGATGTCTGGGAGGTTGTTCCGAGACCGAAGAAGAAGTTTGCTGTGAATTCAAATTCGATCTACAAGATCAAGCATGTTGCATATGGAAGCATCGAGAAAAACAAGTAAAGGTTCATAGCACGAGGATTCTCACATAACAAAGGCATATACTACGAAGAGATATTTGCACCCGTGGCGAGGTACACGTCCATAAGGACCATACTTGCTTTGGCAGTAGTTATGAAATGGAAAGTACACCAAATGGATGTCAAGACAGCTTTCTTGAATAGTGTAGTCGATCGGGAAGTGTACATGGAACAACCACTGGGATTCAAGACATATGACAAAAGACCCATGTGTGCAAATTAAATAAGGCCTTGTACGTATTGCAACAAGCGTCGAGGACATGATACGATAGGATGGATAGCTTCCTGATGAGCTTGGGATTTATCAAGAGTAAAGAAAATTCCAACCTCTACTTCAAGGTGGAATATGGAAGACCAGTGATACTCCTTCTATATGTCGATGACTTATTTCTAACAGGCGATGGAGAAATCATTACAGATGCAAGAAGGAGACTTGCTACAGAGTTCGATATGAAATACCTATGCATGATGCACTAATTCTTAGGCATTGAGTTGTGGTAGAGTGCATATGAATATTACTTGGGCAAGGGAAGTATGTAGTGGAGATTCTGAAGAGATTCAGAATGTTGGACTACAAGGATATGGTCACACCCATGGCATCTAACTCGAAGCTTATGAGTGATAATTCATCCGAGAAAGTCGATTCCATTATGTATCACCAGTTGATTGAATCATTGATTTATCGAAAGAATACGAGACCAAACATATGCTTTATAGTGAACACCTTGATCCAGTTCTTGATAGATCCGAGATAGGTTCACCTGATAGCAGTAAAGCATGTTCTAAGGTACCTAAGAGGTACAGTGGATTATGGGCTCAAGTATGATGCGAATCAGAAGATTAACCTACACGATTATGTTGATTCAGACTGGGCAGGTAGCACCACTGACTAGAAAAGAACCTCAGGTTGCTGCTTCAGTTTGGGATCTGACATGATCTCCTGGTTTAGCAGGAAGCAATCATGTGTGGCACTGAGTACAGTCGAGGCAAAGTATGTTGTCACTTGCTCAGCTAGTTACGAGGTAGTGTGGATGCGAAAGCTACTGTCTGACTTATTTGATATCCAGTTGGACATGACTTGCATCTTCTGCGACAATTAGAGTTGCGTGAAGTTGACGAAAAACCCAGTGTTCCATGACAAGTCAAAGCACATTGATATCAAGTTCCACTATATCAGGGATATGGTGCAGAGAGGAGAATTGAAGCTCCAATACATGGCAACAAAGGAGTAGATAGCCTATGTGTTGACCAAGCCTCTTACAAGAGTGAAGTTCGAGTACTTCAGAGAAATACTTAGTGTGATCTAGATCGAGATTCCTCGAAAGAGGGAGTGATGTGTTCTAGCATAGATAAAAGGACAGGTTGTCTGAGCATAACATCTTGGTGAAGTTCGTAGGTTGCTCAGACTTAATAATTCCTGTAGATTATCCTTGGATATAATATCTTGGAGAAGCTCGCAGGTTATCCTTGGATATGTTACAAATAATATTATTTCACATGGGAAGAGAGACAGGTTGTCTGAGTAGGAAAAAACATGGTGTAACAGGTTGCTTGGATTTAATCAGTCCCGTGATGGTTTATTCGAATGTAAATACTGAGCTCTGGTGTGGTACACAGGTTATTTGGGTGTAATACACCCCTACGTTGTCACGGTGTAAATATTGATCCCTAGTGTGGTACGCAGGTTACTCGAACGTAACATGACCCGAAGATAGTCTAAATGAAAAAAATCCTAGACAAAGGTTGTTCAGATGTAATCCCTTGAGGTTGACCAGAAGAACGTAAAAAGGTCCCGGTGTAGCAAGTTATTGGGTCATAATTAGTTCTACCATATATTTGAGATATATGAAGTTCCCATGTTGAGATGATAAGGTCATGTAGCACAAGAGGTGCACCTAGGTGGTTCTTTTAATAGAACGTAGGTCAACCATAGATGCTTTGGTTGTTTGTTGTTTTATCTTGTGCATGACAAAAGAGATGATCTAGATACGACGAGATGAAGGTAGAAGATGCAGGATATTTCTGTGGCAATGTGAAGAATATCCTAGATACATTCTCTGTGAAGGCTTGCTTGAGATGTGATGAAGGCTTGGCAGAGGACTAGGCCTACATCTAGCATGAAAAAGGGTTGGTTCTATAGAAACTTCTGGTGACAGATAGTATGGTGCGATGATAAAATTATAAGAATATGATGGAAACAACTATGATGAAGACTTTATGACTTCGTGATGATGAAGATGCAACGAAGACCTGACCATATGTGTTGATGACTGTGTAGAGAGATACTACCTTCCTAGTTAAGAGGGGGTGTTGATATATTTGTAACTTTGGAAGATATTCAGATGTATATTATCATTTTATTTTGTTGTACCCCCATTGGGGATGTGTGTTACCCCTTTACAAGATGTCTAAATTGTGTCTAGACCTTGAGGTACAACCTTTGTTGTAAGTCGGGGCAATAGTCCCCAATGTAACATCATGTAATATGTACTTGTAGTCTCTCTAGGAGAAGTGGGCCCCATGTGAGATGACATGTAGGCTTGAGTCTTATGTTTGGTCAGTGACTTGAAAGGGTATAAATAGGGAGGCACTCTCCTCATTTATACACACAACTCACACTCACAAGTTTGCATGAGAGAGAGAGACAATCAAAGGAGGAGAGATAGATAGCTATTGAATACTTCTTATTAATGTTTTTTATCATCATACTATTATGAATAAGTTTACGAGGTTTTATTCTTTATGGTTTCCCTAGTGAAAATCTTTGTCTCTCGTGTATCTTTTATATCTTATGGATCTTGTTGTACTTGTTATTCTTTTAGATAAAGATCCTAGATAATCTAATAAGATATTAAGAAAACTAGCATGATTAAGTATGAATAGTAAGAATATACATGGATATAGATATTGCAAGAAAATACTTATGATCAATAAAGAAATTGAAGGAACAGTTATGCAGGTACAGAACAAGGTACAAATACACATAAAGAGTGTAATGAGCAGGTGTAGGATTAGAGGCAATAGTTTAGATATTGTTGAAAGACTGTGATCTAATATAAGGTTTGTTGTCTAAATTTCAGATGAAACAGTTTGTGAAACTCATGATTGGCCCGAAGACCGTGAAACATTTTCGGATGCAATATTAAAAAGGAATAATGTCTTATTGGGGAATCATATTTTTAAGGATATCGATACTCTTGATGTGAAGTGTTTTTGAAGGTAAATTTATCAACATAATTAAAAGTGCGTGAAAACTTGCATCAATATTGATAAACCTATACAAGTTGGTGATTAATTCATGAAGGTGATATATGAAGGAACCTCAAATGGAATAGAAAGTCACTGAATGAAAATTACTCCTAAGATACTAGAAATATGGGGAAAAAAATAAGAAGTATTGTAGTAACATCCATGGGGTGTTGTCTTTCAAAGCATTGAGCCACGTGACAATGGACAAGTCAATATGGTGTAGATTCATTTAGCTGCATAAAAGAGGAAGTATGAAGATGAATAATATTGATAAGGGGAGTAAGCATAATCCCAGGGGGAGAAAATAAAATGAAGTTAAAATCATGACAGGTGGATAGAAACACAAGAAGCATGAGAAGAAAATGAAATAATAAAGTCCACAAGTTCAGTGGGAGCATCAGAATATAGAAGGAATTTTGACAAGGAGAGCATTGAAAATGAAGATTGAAAGAGAGAAAACAATAAACAAAAGAAATACTTTTACAAGTTTCATTTCAAATTCATTAATGAATGATTGGAAGCCTTAGTTCAAGTGTAGCTAATCCAATAATAGCATAAATGAAGAACAACAGAAAAGAGGAAGATATAGAGAAGAAAAACAGAAGAATACATTTGTCATTAATGTCAAAGGTGGAGAAAAATACTAGTAAATCAAAAACAAAATTTAAAGAAAGAACTACTAAAACTAAAAGGGGAAGAAATGAAGCTTAAAATTTTGTTTTACAAAATGTTTCCATCAATGCCAGAAGGGGAGATTGTTGAAGGCATTGTTGATGATGTCAATATTTTCTATTGATTTCAATAAGTACTATGAATAAATGAACAAGTGTAATGATGCCATTAAGAGGCCACATTAAGCCATGAAGTCTTTAAGACGTGAAGTAATTCCCCTAAAGCAATGATGATGTATCTATGTTTTGTGAAATGGAGAAGAGTTTGATTGTTTAACAAATATGAAGAAAGGTTTATTTTAATAACAGTGTGGTTGAGAGGCATTATTGATAAAGATAAGATTGGATATCAAGAACTTGTTGAAAATACTATATTAAAGACCCTATTACAGATCTGAGTAAAGAGAAAATTCATTGCAAAATTCACGGAACACATTATTAGAGATATTGTTGATGAATTGATTGAAATATTAGAGCATAATTTGAAATAGAGAATTAAGAGCTTGAGACTATTCAGAAACATCTTGGAAATTCCATGGAATGACTAGTATTGTCCATAGGGTGACTAGAGGATAGAGGATGACAATGTCGATCAAAGGATGATGAGTACTAACTAGAGGCTAAAGGATGGAAGTGGTGATAAAAGGATGGCCAATACTAACTAGAAGGTTGTTAGAGGACATAATATAAGCAGTTGATTACCACCAATCGATGCTAAATAGAGAATAGAGAATAAATGTTGGATTACCATTGATAGAGTCTAACCATAAGACATAGGATGACCACTAAGTTGATGTAATCTACTCTATTGAGTTTATCAATATATAGTTTTCCATATACTATTGTGGTATCTTTTTTCATTTTGTTCTTGATTGTACTTGATTGGTAACAAAAATATAATTAATAGTTGATGAGATAAAAAGTAAATAATTGTTGTTATACTAATTCACCCATCCCTCTAAGTATCATTCTGTGCTCCAACACATAAAACTAACCCTAGAAGGTGAAATAAGTGGAACGTAGGAAAAATTCAACTAATTTGTTGTGTCCTCTTTAGTGATATATTTAATGGTATTAATTGCATATGTGATAGGAATTATGGTGTAGAAATATATCACGTCGAAACTCACAAAAATGTCACTATTGTCTATTTTTTTGTTTTTAACTTAATTTACCCAACCTAAGCAGTATTTAACAAACGATCTTGTTTTGCCGGCAACTAGTTTGAGAAGATTGGCTAAGAACTTTTCCAAATTGTATGTTGGAGAGTTGATTGTATTAAAGATTCGGTGAAGAGGCACACCATCTTTGTGAATTTAGGTAAAATGTAAATACAAGGGTTCATGCAGTATTTTGGATATAGTCTTCTTTTTGTGATTCATCTAGGTCAGAAGTGCACAACATAGATTACTGGAGAAATTTTGTGCACTGACTTTCAAGGTAAAACTCATTATTTAGGTTAGATTTGGTTGATAATATTGAGTTCATATGGAGAAGGGAATGATGGAAATAAGTATAAAGTTACCCATAGTGATTGGTGAAGTTGATAATGCTCATAACAAAGTGAAAGAGAAAAATTAGATTATCAATAGGAAGGGTTCACCTTTTAATAGTTTTTCTAAACTTAAATAAATAGCATGACATAGGTACATGTCCAAAAACAACCTAGGCATTGTTTCCTAAATTCAATACGCATGCATGCTTGCGGTTGCTATTTTAGGTAGGGATTAGGGTTGGTATTTCTTATTTAACCTAGGCATTACACAAGGATAGTCCATAATCATTATAAACCATATCCTACCCTTTTCTATAAAAGAAAGGTATGGTGAACCACTAGGTTGGTTAGAAAATTAGAGTTTTGATCTTGTTACATTGCAATTATTTCTTTCAAGGCTAATAGTTTGTGATGTGATTAATTACTATATATTTTTGTTTGGAATTCATATTTCATACTTATGTGTTTGCATATCTAGCATCATCTATAAAAAAATTTATAGGCTAATATGTTTCAATTTCCTAGATTAGTGCTTCAATTTTTGGAGTGCATATATGCTTACCATGCACTGCAAATTAATAAGGATAATGCAAAGATATTATGTTATGATCACCGACTATCTCATGAATCACTCCCGAATTTTATATAAATTGATTTTGTTTCCTTCTAAGATAAGGAACTTTCACCTTGGTTTCCTCTACCCATTTCCTCAATGCAATGCCTTGATCTTCAATGTCACCTTAGTTTCCATGAACCATCCAATATTCACTAGTTAAAACTCCTACAATGGCCCTTTAGATGCATGATTTGGGAATTCCCAACAGACATACAAACCTACATATTAGTTATGGAATCCTTACATTGTTGAAGCTCTTCATACAAGCACCGAATATTTCCTACAATGGTAGGTTGGCTAGTGGTTAAATCCATCTCTCTGTATAGATAAAACAAAGTTGAGAAGTGACAAAGAGGAGCTACATTTGGAGATCATAAAGAATTTGAAGTAGAGAGTTATTCTCATAATGGAATTCCCATGTTCATGCATAGGATTTCATTTGAGAACCTTACTTTCTTTGTTTCAAGGGAGTACCATTAATTGAGATGGGGAAAATAGAATTGTATCAATATCCATGATAGATATGGATCGATTGACATTCCATTTAGTACATGGACAACCAAATATCCTCAACACCATCATGTTGATTATGAGCTTCAATGGAATAAGTCAATACAAAATTAGCTTAATTCTATGATTCTAATCGCCTTCTCTTCCATAGCCACATTTTACTAGTTTCATAGTGAAGCACATAAAATTGATTTTCATTAAGGATTTTAGAAAAAAAATGGTCGAATATATCTACCTATGTTTCGATTTGGAGCTCCACTTCACCAGTCTTACTCAAATTTATTTTTCATCAACCTAGTTATGATGCATCATCACATGGCTTTAAGATGTGCTCTCAAAAGAAGAACAAAGGAGGGATTATTGTTATGGTTCCACTTTATTTTATATTTATAAAAGAAAAACAGTTGTTTAAATTATTAAAAAAATTGTTGTGACTTTATTTGTAAAATGGTAAGCCCTAAATGTTGGGCATAGTCCCCCCTATAGTGTGGAACTTCACCCACTATATGGTGGTGTATTACATATTATTGATGTAGGCTTGGGTCTATTAGTGGGTATATTAGTTTTTATTACACACCTTTGTCTCCTATATATATGAATGAGATATTTTCATTTGAGCAAGCAATATATATTGTCTTGTCTTAGGTACCAATACATTGTGTAAGGAGGTTCCTCCCTCAAAGAGGATTGTTATTTATCTATATTATTCGTTATTAAGGTGTGTATTACTCTCTTCTTGTCTATTTTTTCTCTTTTTATTCTATTTTTGGGACTTGGTTGCATAACATTTGGTATCAGATCTTTTTCCTCGGCACTGACTTCTGCAAAACGAGTCATATTGGAATTTTCGCTACAAATTTTTTTATACAAGGATTTAGAGATAGAGGTAAAAAAAAATTCCATAACATGGCTAACTATATCCAGTCCTAAATTCAGATCCTGATCCATTACATTTTCAGAGATAATTGTGGAGGAATCTAGGGTTTTTTACTAGTCCAAAACCTAGTAAAAAATAGGTATTCTAGGGAGAAAGATCATATTTGACGATTAAAGATACAAATTTAGTGTTACTTGTTACATCTGAAAGAATACAGACCAGGGTATATGTGGTATAATTTTCAGTTGCATAAACAAAATATTGGGCATATGGCATATGGTACAAGATCACTCTTTTGGATAGGCCAAAAATAAGAAGTTTTGGGATATTTACAATAACATTTTTGGGGAACATCCAAATTATGCAAGACTTGAGGAATTGGAAACAGGACATATCAGGGTACCACAGGCCGAATTTTGATACCCATAGGAGTCGAAATTTAAATTTTATCTCAATTACAAGTCGACCCTAAAACAATCTTCCAATTAGGGATTGAAAAAGGTGTTCTAGGGAAAAAGGTCATATATGAGATATCAGATATCCAAATTAAGTGAGACCAATTGAATATGAAAGAAGACAGACTAGGGTATTTGTGGTAGAATTTTTAGCTACAGAAGCAAAATATTGGACACATGATATACCATACAAGTTTGATCTTCTAGATAGGACAAAAATAAGAAGCTTTGGGAGATTTGCAATAAAACAATTTGTCACGTGCAAATTAGGCCATACCTGCTAGCTTAGAAAGAGGACACATCAAGGTACCACAGGCAGAAGTTTCAGACCCAGAGGAGTCAAAATTCAAAGTTTACCTCAGTTACAAGTTGGTCATAAAACATTCTTCTAATAAGGGTTTGAAAAGTCATTTTGCATTTGAATGGCTTTTAGTAGAAGGATCTATTTGTGGTAAACCATAGGGTGTGATATATTTTTAATATTAAAAACTCCACCAAAATAAAGTTGAAATAATCACACTCCACTCAAACCCCCATAGGATTCATCCCTGACATACGATGAAATGAAAGACATATCTTTTAGAGTATCCAAGTTGGAAGATATGATTAAAGGAAATGTGAAAATGGATGACTTAGTTAAATTGGAAAATAATATGGTTAGTGAAGAGGATATCAAAGGGATGGCTACTACTTCGGATCTCAAAGGGGTGGATAATAAAGAGGATCTCAAAAGGATGGCTAGTAAAGAGGATATTAAAGGTATGGCTAGAAAAGAAGATATTCAAGACTTGAAGGAATTGAAGAAGGATATAAAACATAGCTTTTTTCTTCATGTATCTACTCAAGAAGAGGATAAGGAGGAAAAAGAGGACTTATTCCAATCACATATGGATAAAATTGAAAAAAAATTGGAGACTAGGAAGTTGGAGTACTCAAAATTTGATGATTCACTACAACATCTTGGGTTTAATTCAGGTCCAAGGAACTACTTTATCCCCAAGATTGACATGAGAAATTTTGATGGAAAGGATCCAATCACATGGATTTTTCATATGGATCAATTTTGATATACACCAGGTTCCCACTTTGCAAAAGGTAACTATTTCATCCTTATATTTAGAACCTGATTAATTTGTATGGTACAAATGACTTTGTGATCGTAAAAGGGACTATATTATCTCTTGGTCTATATTCACAGAAGAATTGATTGCACATAACAGGGATATAAATAACAACACCTTCTTTATCCAGTTGTTAAATCTCAAGCAAAAAGGTCCACTTATATAGCACATCAAGAAATTTGAGTAGCTAAGTTTCAGAATGAAGAATATTTCAAAAGATAATTTGTTAGATCTCTTTATTGGAACCTTGAAGGATAAAATTCAACATGAGTTCCATCTCTTTGAACCATCATTCCTAGAAAAGGATTTCATGATGGAAAGGAAGGTTGAAAGGAAAAATATGGTGATGACTACTAGAAATACCACTTCTAACACATACAGAGAGAATGATCTTCCTTCTAACCAACCTCATAGGTTGACACCTCAACAACTAGAGGAGAGAAGAGTGAAAGTTCTATGCTTTAATTGTGAAAACAAGTACAGTAAGGGACATAAGTGTGCATAAAATAAACTCTTCTACATAGAATGTGATGAGGAAGAACAAAAAGAATAGGAACTACCATAAGGGGATGAACTACAAGTGATTACTCCCACCATATCTTGTCATGCTTTGGATGGAATTAACACTCCTCAAACTCTCAAGATCAAAGGATATATAAAAAATAAAAAGGTAACAGTGTTGATTGATTCGGGTAGTACTCATAATTTCATTCATTGTAAAGTAGCAAAATATCTCAATTGCTTTGTATATCGAACACCAGAATTTCAAGTAATGATTGCAGATGGAGGAACCATCAATTGTTCAGGGAAATTCCATAATATCAATCTTACTATGGGGGTATATGTATTGAATAGTTCCATGATTGATATCCCAATGGGGGGTTTTGATGTTGTATTAGTATTTCAATGGTTACAATTATTGGGAACAATTGCTTTTAATTTTCAAAATCTTTTCCTGAAATTTTTCCTGGGAAGGAAAATATTTGTGTTAAATGGTATCACAGGGAAACCAAGCAAGGTGATAAGCTCTAATGGCACAACAACATTGTTAAAGAAAGGAAAACAAGGTGTAAATACACAATTATACTCACTAGATTTTCAAACATGTAGGGCTTCTATTTCGCTAGATAATCAAAGGGTCCTTAAAAATCCTTCCAAGGTATTTGAAGATATTCTAATAGGTCATCCACCTATTCAAGACTTGGAAAATGATATTAACTTAAATATGGGAAGTGTTCCTTCTATCATCGGACCTTATAAATACCCCTATGTCTAGAAGAATAAATTGGAGAAAATGGTTGAATTTGTGACAGGAAAATGTACAGTTCAAGCAGTGGTGGATCACATAGAGCACTAGAAAATAGTTCTCTAAATACCAACGATGTTAGAAAACAAGATGAAACTACAGGAAAATCAACATCATCATCAAAGGAGTTTTGAAGAAGCACAAATCATATGAGAACCTGACCAAATCATCGAAACAAGGACCAAACAACTACGAAATCAAGCTATTATTGAGTACCTCATCAAGTGGAAGAACTTGTTAGCTGCAAATTTGACATTGGAAGATGATGCCTTCATACAAATTCATTCATAACTACCCAATATTTGAGGACAACACTTATGAATGGGAGGGGCATGTTAATCCCTAAATGTTGGGCACAATTCCCCCCTATAGTGTGGCACTTTACCCCCTATATGGTGGTGTATTACATATTATTGATGTAGGCTTGGGTCTATTAGTTGTTATTGTACACATTTGTCTCCTATATATAGGAAGGATATATTTTCATTTGATAAATCATTGTTTATTATCTTTTTTTGGGTACATAGTATACTATGTAAGGAAGTTCCTCCCTCAAAGAGGATTTTTATTTATCTCTATTCTTCATTATTAAGGCATGGATTACTTTATTCTTGTCTATTTATTCTATTTTTATGTTATTTATGGGACTTGGTTGCATAACATAAAACATCTGTTACTTTCCAAAGAAGGTTTAATGCCAAGTTCAAAAGTATAAATAGTTGTAACATAACACACATAATAAACTTTAAATAAAACCATGTTTTCCTACACCAAAATATGCAATAATATTGTTTGAGATATTGTCATAAGAAACTTGCAAAATAAACAATATTCATAATAAATTAAAACCCTAACAAAAAATTGTCCACTAACTCCACCTAGTTGGTTGTCTCCAACTCCTCAAAATGTTTTGCATTCTCATGAGGAGAAATAATTTTTAGTAGTGTGAGTAGTGTGTCCTATGGAAGATGATTGATTAATCTAGTCACTCAAGTTAGGAGGTATTGTATTGATTAGATGGAGGTTTCCAATTCTAAGTATTTCATATTAACAATGGAGAAGGGGGATTGGGTACCTATTCCCGTTCTCAATGCTAGAATTTGATTGCTAGGTTCCACATTGAAGTTGACATGATTTATTGGTTTCTTTATCTTGAGGTTCAAATTATTTTCTCCAACCCTTGACAACCATGTTCAGATTGGTCACACTATACTATAATGAGGCTTCATGAAGTCACTGAAGTAGTCATATTATTCTCTAGATGATTTGATCCACCCTCTAAGAGGAGGCCCTTTCCATTCCCTTTATTCAATGCTCGAATGATTATCGTGAATTCACCATGATGTTTACTAGGGAAGTTTCCCTAGTTCTCAAAAACATGATACCTTGGTAAGCTACCAAATTTTCTGGTTCATTGTTTGTAGGATGTCCTAAACCCCCAATGAAAATTAACTTTTGATTTCCTTAAGGATAGTGGAGTCACAATTGATGGTTAATGGGGTAGTTTCCCTAGATATTAAAAGGTTGATACCTTGGTAATAGGCTACCAATGCTTTTGATTCATTGTTTGTATCCTTGTAAGCCCCTAGCAAAGACTAACTGCTAATTTTCTTTAGGATTGTACATGATTTTCTTTATTTATATTGTTCATTTAGTTGATATTTCATTTATTAAATGAGAAGAAAAATATGTTGATATTAGATTTTTTGAACTCTATGGTTAACTAAGGCATACACAAATTTTCACCTTAAAATGGATATCCTTGTTAGCTGGCTACTTCATGTATATCTTATTAGAAATATAAATATTCATCAAAGAGGCACACCATTTTAATATTTTATTCACAAGTGTACTTAGTAAGCATGGACTTATGTAGGGACGTTGAACTTGGTTATTTGAAAAAATAAAGGAAGCAAAACATTTCTCTATGGAAGATTTTAAAAAGATAGTTAATTTCAAAACATATTATTGAATAATAACAATAACAATAAAAATTTGTGAAAATGTAAAAGAATGATTAATTGTTTCAATAGAAACTAGACACTTATCCCTTAATTGTGTGTATAATTTGTAAAAACTAATCCATAAGTTTTTTCCTTAAAATCTGAATTTTTCTATATATAACTTAGTAATAATAAACAAAACTTATATACATTTTTCCTTTATCTTTACTTTTTATATAGGTAAATTTTTAATAATTAACTCTCTCTCTCTATATATATATATGAAAACTTTAAAAAATGATTAATTGTTTCAATAGAGACCATGTCCTTAATTTGTAAAAACTAATCTATAATTTTTTCCTGAGTTTTTATTTTTTTATAAATAACTTTTTAATAATTATCTCTCTATATATATAATTTTGTTTAATCCTTTTACATCTTCCATTAATAATTTTGTGAAAATTAATGAACTGAAATAAAATGATAATATCATTTTTCAAGATGAACTTAAAAGTCACCAAATATCTAAATAATATTTTCCATATTGTGTCAATGCATGACAAACTCCCAAGCCTTATGCAATATTTCTCACACTTTTGGAAGATAGAATAAACAATAATGGACATCATTCTCTATTTTATTTTTTAAAAAAAATATAAAACTTGTTATTCATAAATATAATCAAAGTTACATATACCAATCCTCCTCCAAAATAACAAAAAAAATCCAAAATACTTCACAACCATAATTGTCCTACCAAATCTCATTAATACCCTGTCTACCATTACAACAAAATGCTAGCAAGCCATCTAGATAACCATCAAAAACAAAAACCAGGTTTAAAAACAAAACTATCAGACTCAATTCTCTGGGATTGTTCATTATTTTACCAAGCCCTACTCAATGGGCAATGATGGACGCCATGCATGCGCCATACAATTGTCGCTTATATTAAAAATAAATAGTAGTTTAAGGTGGTGAACAAGATAATGGTACAACTTATAAAGATGTTTAGTCATGAGAATCATACAGTGAGATGAAAACATTACAAGTGTCGCTTATATTAAAAAAATAGTAATCTAAGGTGGTGAACAAGATAATGATACAACTTATAAAGATTGTTAGTCATGAGAATCCTACCGTGAGATTAAAACATGGCATATTTTTTTTAGCAAGAAAAAACAACTTTTTTTAATTATAAAAGTCATGTCTTCAAATACAAAATTCCACATACCATCTTCGATGCTTCTCTGTACAAAAAACGGATCAAACTACACCAATCCAACAAAAGAAAATAGACGGTTCACCGGATCATAAACAAAATAGCATCGACCAAACCTAATATCATCAACAAGAGAACAAGAGAATCCCTTTAGCTACACAAAAAAACTGAGAAAGAGATCTAGAACCATAATAAATATATGGAGAAGACCAACACCAATAAAAAAACAAGCATAATTATAATTAGTGCATACTCCCAGCCCTGCAAAGCTTCCCCCAATAGAAAATCCTGAAACAAATTTTACCATCCATGGAACCCAACTTCTTTTTGGAGAGACTATCAGCTTCCATATTATGAACTCTGGAGATGTGATGAAAATATAAGAAAGAAAATTCTTTCATCAACAGCTTGATTCTTTCCATCCAATGAAACAAAACCAAAGACTGCACCTGTTCCTACCCCATAGCCCAAAGAAAAATGACTTGAGAATCCCCCAGAACTTGCAGAGTAGGGAGACCCCACCATTTGGGAAAAAAAAAGTAAACCCCATAACGCAACCAACTCAACTCTAGTATTAGTACCTCTGCTAGCTTTCAGCCACCCCTTAAGAACAGTGCCCCTTCCAATATTTATAAACATCCTTGCACCACAAACCCCATTTGAAGCAGCCCCATCAAAAAACCCAACTGGGTGCTCGATCAAAAGAGAGGGGAAAAGATTAATTTTAGATTTCTCAGTAGAGGTATCAGTACTCCAATCTGAGAAAGAAGAGATAATATTCAAGAATATGACCTTTGCGTTCTGAAATAGATTAGAAAAGATGGCTTTATTTCTTTCCTTCTAGACTTCCCACATCACAAAAAAGGGAAGGTAACTAACAAGATTTCTCCTTTTATACTAGTTTAGAAAATTCCCCCCCAACGAAACACCATCCCACCAAAAATTCAGCATAAAATGGTTCATTAATAAAAACCAAATATATTTAAAGAATACACATTTGCCAAATAAATGATCAACCGATTCAACCTCTTATTTGCACAGCATGAATCTTCGAGGCCCATAAAAACCCATTTTTTGTAGAGTATCCCACAACATAATTTTTTTTCCAGACATAACCAGATAAAAAAATTGAGTTTTAGAGGTATGTGACCTCTCCACAACTATTTCATCCACCAATCAATACTACTGGTACTCTCTTCTGCGAAAAGAGAACGATAAGATAATAGAGTATAAACCTTTCCCTCCTTAGAATTAAAGGTCCAAACCAGCTTATTAGGATTTGTACTCAAGGTAATATTTCCATGGTAAATATTTGAAACATACAAATCCCATTCCTCCACAAGAAGACATGTCAAACCCAAATCAGATGAAAGATACCATCTTGTTTTCTCGCTTCCCAACTGAATATGTTTTATGACATAAAAAAATTTGTGATGTAGTTCCAATACAAGCTCCTGAGATAACTCGTAATCACCTTCCAAACCACAGATAGGATCAATTTCCAAAAAAATTTGAACGCCCCTCCCAACATGCCAGCTTAAATCCTTACTAATGACAGGAAGACAAGATAAGAAATTACTCCAGACAGTCAAATGAGCATTCTTCTTCACAATATTTCCCATGAACCAATAGACTGGATCCAAATGGATTTTATGAGTTTAACCCATAAACCAATGTTGAACAGACAATGCCAGAGAGATTTGGCACATAAAGAAAGATTGAACTTCGCTAGATGCTTTATCCCCCAGGCCCCCAAAACATGAGGCAATGACAAACTTTGCTAGGAAGACAGATGAAACTTTGAAGACTCCAAGTTGCCTGACCACAGAAATTGAAACATCATTGCTCTCATCCGGGAAATAATAGAAGTCGGGACCATGAATAACAAAAACCAATAAACAGGAATTCCTTGCAGAACCGACGAAACCAAAGTGAGTCTTCCACCAAGGGAAAGATATCAAAAATGCCAATTACTAAATATGCATTGAAATATTTTTAAAATCCAATCCCACTCTTTTTTGTTGTAACCATCGTGTTTCAAATGGAATCCCAGGTAGTTAAAACCATCCTCTACACTATCAACTTTAAAATGAAAAAGATTGGATATATACTATTTCAAAGACCAATTCCTGCAGAAGCAAATAAAAGAGGATTTTTTCTCACTCACCTCCTAACCCGAAGCCACACAAAAATATTTAAAATTCTCCATAGAAATCTCCAATCATCTTTAGACCCTCCTCCATCTATAAAAACACCATCAAATGTCATATCATATTAATATTGCACAAAGGATCCAAATTACACAATTCTTCTCCAAAACCGGAGACTGCATACACCAGGAAAACCCAGATAAATCGCAGATACAACAGGAAATTCTTCAAAAACCAGATCGCACTAGATCTTATGCGATAATTATCCTATGATGCGATTCTCCTATGATGATCATCCTTTCCCCCTTATCTACTTGCAAAACTAGATCTATAAATAGGCTTGTGCCTTTACATTGAGGGTCTGATTCTAACTAACTTATAACCGATAATGACCTATTGCAGCAAAACTTGGTCAAACAATATATAAAACATTCAAAGCAGTTATTCTTCCCCCCATCACGCTAATCTGGCCTTGCATGGTACCGCATGACCTTGCGCAGCTACCACGATGCTGCATAACTCACTTACCAAAACCCTTGCCAACAGGGCCCCAACACAGTCATGTGGCTCGTCCCCGAGCCATGTCAGGTTGATAGGGTATGTGTCGACGCCCGCACCATGAAATATTTGAATTGTTGAGTGATCTCATGAACCTGAAGCTGGAATTTGTCGACAGTACTCTGACAATTAGTCAAAGCCTCCTGCATGGGGGGCTCGTCTCTGGTCTTGTTGTCAACCATTTTCTAATTCTCTTATACTTCCTGTGGCGTGGCGACTATTGTAACAACCAACTATCCACCAATTTCTTGAAATTCATCAAGCTGAGCGCGACGCTTTTGTTGGCGTTCCTACTCATGGGTGGCTCTCTGTTGTAGGTCCTTCAGTTCCTTGGCCTGTATGATCTATACCATCAGTGGCATGGCCCTCAGTGATATCTTCAAGGTCGTCAGTTGACCTTTGACTTCTTGCACTTGCACAGTCAACTAATCAAGTTTCTCATCCTAGACAACACTCTGCCAAAACTGCATTGTCGCCTCCATAATGGTCTTGGCCTCTTGCTCCATGCTTTCGAACTGAGTTGTGATTTCTTCAATGGAGGCCTTCCTTTCTTCAACCTGCTCTGGTGGCCTCATAGGTTGTACCAGGGCATTGATCATCATGTTGGTATCTTGAAGCTGAAAAATAGTTTGCCCCAATCGCTTGGCCTTTTCTACTAGGGTGTGCTCGGTCGTGTTCTCAAAAATGTGTTGGAAGGCTTCAGAAACAGCTTGCTTGACTTCGTTGCACCTGGCACACATCTACGCCTGTTCAATGATCAGGAAGTCTTGCACCTTTTTTAGTTTAGTAATCTCTTCAGCAGCCTTTCGATGCATCTCAACTTGCGTCGCCTTCAAGGCGTTGATCTCTCACACTTTTTCTTCTGCCAGCTGCACCCAAACCTGATGCAGCTCATCTTCTTGTTTCTGCAGCTTCTCTGCTGCGCTCTATGACTAGACATAGCCCTTATTCATTTCCTTTTGTCATTCCACCAATTCCATGGCGGAAACATGCTACAACTCCACTAACGCCATAGTAGACAACTTGTTCAGATCCAAAGCCACACTATGGATCGATCACAACAACTGGTGAACTTCCTCATTTCCCGTGTCGATCACAATCAGGGGAACTTGCACGTTTCTAGCCCAAGGATCAGTTCCGATCGACGGGATGTCTTGAATCATAGGTCTCACATATGTATGCCTAGAAACAATACCAAAATTGAATCTAATAGATCTCTTACAACACCGAATTCTTCATGGTTTGACTCTCGGATCACCTTTGTTGCAGTTGCGGATGAGTCAGTAACTGCTTTGATAAGCCGCTACAGTTGGTCCTCCATCCCCGATCTGGTACCACTGCCTGACTCATATTATTGGTGCCAAGCACTGTGCTGCATCCTTAGGGTCCATCGACAACTCGTTGTCAGAGTCGTGAGTGCTCAGGTGCTCCTTCTGGGCAGGCTCTTCTGGGGCATCCGGTGGCGTCTCTTTAGACAATTCCTCCTAACTCACTGGTTTTTTCCACTCTGTCGACCACTCTTAGACAATGGCGTCCAAATCTTCTGTCATGAATTTGTAAGGAAAAGGTAGCCACTACCGATCGGGGTCCCGCCATGCCTGAATGTAGATAGAGAGGGGCCCGATGGAAAACCAAAGGATCCACTGATACTTGGCAGCGGCATAAGGAGAGACTCGAGGAACAACAACGGCTATGTCTTGCAATGCTTCCCAATAAACCCAAAAGTGAATGGAACAATCTACCTATTGACTGGGATCTTCAACCCACCATAATTTCTGATATCGTGCACCTTGATGCACCTTCGCCACATCAACCGCCATTGGTTGGTAATATTCAGGTTCCATCCAGGCGATAAGGAAATAAGAATCAACAACCAACTATATGAAAATGGCCGCCCAATCTGAGCAGCAATAACATCTTCTAAAAATTGGTTTAGCAAAAATAAATACCAATTCATCTTCACTCCCTTAGCACACTTATGGGCGCAGGAGACAACACCTGAATTGCATTGGACTGGTTGATTTCCCCGAATGACCTTGCTCGCTAGAATCCTTGCATCGATGCGCACCTCCTATTAGTTAATGCTATCAATGCGATAAGCATGACCATCACGCTGTAAACCAAAGCTCTCCTTCAGATGCTTGGAAAGCTTTTTTTCAGTATCCCTCCCACGGATATACTGTGCCGGATCTTCCCCAAACTTCGGCAAGCGTGTAATGCTCATGATTAAATATACAGTAACCAGGATGGATGTATTTAACCACATTGTCCCTCCATGAAGAAAATCCAACAATTTCTTTACACATGCATGGGCTTAATTCAATCGCCCAAAATGAGGCATATTGATGAGCCCCAACAATCCAGATTGGTCTAACCCACTCGCCCATGGTTTAGGAATTCGCTGAATGGGGGCACCAGGCACCGTTGGGACTAATTCATAGGGCTCATCCCTGACATATTTGAGCAATAGAAAGTCATGGTCTTCAAATTTCAACATGATCAATGCAGGGATGATGTCGACCGAGCACGCCATCCCCTCCGATAGTGGCGACAATTTTGGTGGATACTTCTTACTTTTTGACGAATTCCTCGGCTTGGCTCTTAGATACGTAGAAGCAACATATCCTAAAATTTCATAAACAAAGACACCCTGAGGCACCGTGGACTCAACGACTCCCGAGCTCGACGGCCCAGTCTGTGCAATTCCTTATCCTTGCATTCTCGATGACATGTGAGTTTACCTCTTCTGCGGTGGTGTAGGACGGGGCTTCTGAGCCTACCGCTTATGCTTGGGAATGGGCGATGATCCGACTGGCATGCTCATAATTTCTTCTTCAACAGCTGTGGGCTAAATAGGGGCTCGTACTCACTTGAAATCTTAATAGCTCGAGGTCATTCATCATGCCTTACGCCCTCAACCTAAAAATGCACTCGATGACACTAACCTTCAATGCTGCAAATCACACAATCAGATCACAACCTACTGCACAATTCACCCTTTTGATCAATATGTTGCTTGCTCAACTGAACAATGCCATCCTTCTGCATCTCGGGCACTTTTTATAGCCACCTCCAACTCAAACTCATCATTTCCAAATCTACGATCACCATTATGACTAAATCTAGTATTAATGGAGCCAAATTCGTCGACAATCCTACTCCTCTAATGGTTGGATCAATCATTAATGCGGGTCGCTTCAACAAGCGTTGCCAGCCAACTATTGTAACTACCTGCATTTATTACTCGATTTGACCAACCCACATCCCTGCAACTATCGCAAGTGGTCAACCAATCATTGCTACAAACTCTAACCTTGCGTAGCCTCTTCCCCGGGGCTCGCCTTGCTGCTCTGAAACAAAATCTTCATTTTTATTTTTTTTTACAGCGCCTCAAGTAGTGAACATCACCGGCCTCGACCTGTAGGGCTTCAAGTGACTCCCATTGACAAGAGTCGGTAAAACTGCGTCATCTAATTGCAATAATTGAACTGCACCACCAAAATTAATGGAATGAACAAGATACAGACCTAACTAGTGCATTTGTAACTTACCGAGATGCTTGATAAACTTACTATCATATAACAGCACCAGATCAACTTCTGCAAACTATTTTTTCTTAATGTGGCAATCATGCCATGCCTTCTATCGATCCTTCACAACCTATTGGTGGAAGCCAACAATAAATTGGTCTTCTTCAAGCTGGATCAACTATGCAATTCGCTCTTCTAACACTTCTGCATCATTCATGCCCATCGCTGCGGCAAGGTGCAAACTAGGAACAATGTACTCCATGGGCATAACTACCTCTTTCCCATAGACTAGCTTAAATGGTGTCTGACTAGTTAGCCATTTATAAGTAGTGAGATAGGCCCATAGAACTGCTGGAATTTTTAGGTCCCAATCATCGCGGTTAGCGTTACATACCTTAGTCAGCGTTGTTTCCAAGATTTTGTTGAATGCTTCGACGATCCCATTCACCTTTGGATGGTATGGTGTACTCCTCTTATGTTGCACCTGCAATTCCTCAGTTAATGCTTTCACCGTCCGGTTGACAAAGTGACTGCCCTGGTCACTCATCAAGATCCTAGGACACCTAAACTGTGTCACAATGTTTTAAAAAATGAACTGTGTTTCTGTCGCAGTAGTACAAACTAATATTGGCGCAGATTCCGCCCACCTGGTCAGATAGTCAGTTGCAGTAATGATTTATCGTGCACCAGTCCGCTTCCCTAGTGGATTAATAAGACCCACAAAATCGACAGCCCATTCATCAAATGGTTCTAGAGTCACCTGTCATGCCAATGGCATCTCATCCCGCCTCGATGGTTTACCAACATGATGGAAAACATCACAGCTCCTTGCGTAGTCTACGACATCATTCTGCACCATAGGCCACCATAGCCCGATGCGCAACACCTTCCGTGCAGTAGCCCATACTCCATAGTGGCCTTTCACAATTCCTGCATGTGCTTCTTTGAGAATGGGACCCTACTCATGCGGTAAAATACACCGTTGCAAGATTTCATTCGGTCCAAGCTTATATAACTGTCCAGCAATTGGTTGAAAATCAAAAGCCTTCACGACCAGCTACTTCTTTTGGCTAATTGACTTGTCTTCTGGGGTGAAACCATTGGCTAAAAAATGAATAATGGGTGCATAGTGATCATCTGCGATGTCAACATGAAACAATTGCGCATCTCGCAATCCTTCATCAATATTGGTCAGTTCTTCACCATTCTCAACGCGAGACAGATGATCCGGACCAGCGTTCAATCACCCTGGCTTCACAACTATTTCAAAATCAAACTCCTGGAAGAGTAACAGCGATTGACAGATCTTCCCCCCAAACACAGGCTTATTGACCAGGTATTGCAAAGAAAAATGATCGGTGAACATATTGAAATGTCTTCCCAACAAGCAGTGCCAGAACTTTTGCAATGCATAAACCATTGCCAAGCCTTCCCTTTCCATTGTTGTATAATCTCGTTCAAAAAATGACAGCTTTCTACTGGCATATGCGATTGGGTGATCTAGGTCGCCCTCATCCGGTTGCACAAGAACGACCCCCAATGCGATAGAAGAAGCCTCAACGTGCACATGGAAATCCTTATTCTAATCAGGAAAAACCAGTATGGGCGCAAAGGCCATCTTGGCTTTCAAAGTGTCAAAACTTCCTTGAAATTCTCGAGTCCATTCATAAGCTACATCCTTCTTTATTAGTTTCTCCATGGGGGCAGTAATTGCAGCGTATCCTTTGATAAACTTGCGATAGTATCCGGTATTCCCTAGTGTAGCCTAAGGATTAGCGTGATTTTCTCCGGATCGACCAACAGAACTTCTTTGCAGACTATGTGCCTTAGTAGCATGCCAAATGGTGCACAAAAAATACACTTTTTAGAGTTTAAAGCGATCCGATGCTATCGACACCTTTCCAACATCATTCATAGGTTGTCCAGATGGTACCTAACTAGTCCATAGATAGTCCAGTCATCCATATACACCTGCAGGAACTTTTGAATAAAATATTTAAATACAACGACAATTATGCGAGAGAATACAGATGGTGCAGACTTCAGCCTAAACGGCATGACTATATATTGAAAACATCCCCACTCAGTGACAAACGTAGTCTTATGACGATCCTCCTTCGCAATCCAGATCTTGTGGTATCCCGAAATGCCATCCGTGAAAGAATACATCTCCTGGATGCTTATGCCTTCAATGAATTTGTCTATAAAAAGGGTCAGGAATGGATCATGTACGCATGCATCATTCAACTTCCTTAGGTCGACGCAAATGTGGATTTCTCCTGTCTTTTTATCCTGGACCACCATAGGACTTATCCACTCGGATTCTTCTATAGGCTCGATCATCCCAACATCAAGCATCTGGTCAATCTCTTCCTTCACACGGTCCTTTTATTGTGGATTCAGTCGATACGGCCTCTGTCACATCGGTTTGGCATCTGGTTTCAACATGATTTTCATCTCCCCCGGGTCTCCTAAAATTCCCTTCATCTCTGAAAACTGTGTCGAAAAAAGGTCCTGGAATTCATGTAGCAGGTCCGTGATCTTGGCCATGGTCTCCTTGTCCCAGTAGTCTCTAACATTGGCAAATTTTGGGTTCTCTGTTGACTCAATGTTGACTTTTTAGATCCTCAACGGCTGACTCATCGAGTCGGTCGGTATGTCTGGGGCTGTAACATCGTGACTTCCTTTTGAATCTAGAATATTAACATTCCACAACTCATCTTCATCTTCAGGTTCCCCAGATAAGTTGTAGCAGGTCATCATGGATTGGATTGAACAATGCGCATGTGGATCAACGGGATAGGCACAGGGGTGACCTTTTAGTATGGCATCGTGGATGATTTGTAAATCATTTCATACCTTTGGGTTGACATCCTAAAAACTAAACGTTTGCGTAAAACAAACGGATAACTCCTCCCAAGTGGTGATAGTTCTGCGCAACTCTACTTCCATGTACTTGGATCTCGGCATTTCTTCCCGAGTGTGAATAAAATAATTGGCTCATTCATCCCTGGGTTGTGACACCCATAAATATTGACATTCGATCAAATGACTGGTGGGATCATTCCATCCATCGTATCGCCCAGCATGATAGACCTATAAATCACCGAAGCACATTGTCATCAATTTGCGGCACTGTTCCCAGTCAAAGATCATATGTTTGTGTGTTTCCCACCATCGAGCCGAAGTAGCTTTCAGTGCTACATCAAGAGCCAGCATCCTTTGCGGTTCAAAAAAATTATCTTCAAATTCCTGAAAGAACTCGGATAGTCCCGGAAGTCCTTCATAAACGAGTAACTTGACAATTTCAGTTGCAACCCATTGGAGAGACTATGTAATCAACCCACATTTCCTAAATGATACTTCATGCAACCTATTCTGCCAGTTTTCCAGAGCATCATCAGAGTCAAAGGATGCAAAACTTGCGCTGCGCCATCCAAGTTCTTCATCGACGGTAGGATGTATAGTCTTCAGATATGTTATAAGCGTGTTCCCAGCTTCTACCGACTTCATCCTTTATAGGTTCAATATATCGTCGTCCCTCCTGAGGGTCCATAGGATAAATGACCTTGACATCTTGGTTTTCAAATATCATGACTCATTTTTTGAAGTTGATAACCACCATACTATCATTAGCCCATCCGATCCCTAGGAGTGTGGGATAGGAACCACCATATTCTACTACTTCTATCACATCGAATTCAACATGTGTTTTCATACCTTCAATGTCAAAAACCAAGCTTGAAACACGACCAATAGGATGAACCTTCACCTGATTTGTGAGTCGCAACTGTACCGGTGACCATCCCAATGTTGGCTTTCCCATCAATTGCCAGGTTTTCTTGGTTAGAATGTTTACATCTGATCCAAGGTCCAGAATGGTTGAGTCAACCTCATAATCTTCGATCTGGATATTCATCCTCATTGCCTTTCTTGTCTTCATTTTTTGCAAAGAATTCACTGTAGAATTCTTCATTGTCTTATCTGGGTGGTGCAATAATGTCTCAAGCTCGACAAGGGAGTTAGGGTCCCTTTCCAGTGATAGAAAACTCTCAAAGAACTGCCGCAAGGTACCATGCTGCCGCGATGGTCCTGCCTCTATGGATGGATCAAAAGAAAATGGCATATCAATAATTGGTAACTTACCCGGATTTCTCCCAATTGCATTCTTTGCGCCAAAGAAGGTGTCTTTCTCGGTCGCAATATCAAATGCCACCTTTATCTTTCCATCGAGCTGAACTTGCTGCTATGGTCCATTGTCTCTAGTTGTCACATTGATGCGAGTGACGATCCCAACGTCGACATCCTTCATTCGCCGCTCACCCTGAATTATTGAAACTGTCGGTCCTTGATTCAAGTTCAATGGCGGGTTCTGATTGAACCGGGTTGATTCATCGGTTGGTTTTGAGTCTGATTCTATGGTGGGACCTAGTTCTGCATTATCAATTGGTTCTGTACTTGGGACACAGGCTGATTCTGATTCTACATGTTCTATAACTGAGGAATATTTCTAGCCTGCTATTTTGCAATCGACTGAGGGAAGTTTTCAACATTATGATCGCTGGCTGCATAGTATGTACATTGTGCATGAGGGAAATCCCTTTGATAATGCCCAAATATCCCACAGGTGTAACACTAGATTGATTCACAACCTCATCCTCTTCCTCAACCAAATCCTCCTCCTTGACCTCTGAACCCTGCGTGGAATCCTCCTCGGACTCCTCCTTGCTAAAACTGCGGTAGGGCCATCTGTTGCTACGGTGGGTTTGGTTTATTCTGGACATATTATGCATCTTGAACATATTGTGGCTGATTATACTGTATTCATGGTGCCTGGTTATACTATGGTTGTACCACCATCTGCGGCTGAGGTGCAAACTACGACTGCACTGTAAAATGTTGCTGCAGTAGCATGGGGACAAACTGCAATGGAGGTGGTGGTATATATGGCACTTGTACTGCTGGTTGCACTACTTGTGGCTGCAATTGCACTGTCTAGGGGTCCTCACCTTTCACAAAATATGAATCATACATTCTTTCCTGGAGCAAATAATAAGATCGTCAGTTTTTATCATCGTGTCCCACTGATCGACAAAACATGCAATACAAGTTTTCAACCTTCGTAACCATATTCTGCATGTATTCGCAATTCTCATGTCGATTCCCATAGACTTGACATATGCGACACCATGGTATACCAGCACAACTCAATGGGTTTGGGGCTCCCGACTGCAAATAATTCTTGAACATCGGACATGTGTCCTTGGTATTTCCACCTACATGGAACCGAGTGCACCAAAGGTCATCACGATCTTCCTTAGCCTTTTTTATATCTTGCAATTGGAGTGTTAGGTTGGCCAACTATGCTTGAATCTGGTTCATTCTGACTGCAATTTCTCCTACTGGTGATGCCTCCAATTTCATCACGGTCTCCAGAGCCTTGTTCTGCGTCGCAATATTTTGCTGCATTAATGGTTGTCAGATATGTGGGACAAGCACAGCGATGAACCATTCCTTGTGTTGAACATCACTCATCTAAAAAATGATCCGATACATCAATGTCTTAAATCGTTGATCAAAGTCCCAAATCATCTCATTGGGGAACTGTTTGATCTCTTTCAATTCAGTAATATACTAAGCTTCAGAATTCAGCTTCTTGAATTCTTCAAATAACCCCATTTGGATCTCATCCAATGTATTCGCAGTACATCCCTGAGGAATCCATGTGAATCTCATGAACCATTCTAGCACATGGCCCCTCAGAGTAGTGGCCAGCTAACTTTTCTTGACATCATCATCGACAATTTGTCGGGCGATACAGATCACCTCACATAAGAACCAATACTACTCTGGATCATCAGTTCCATTTCCATTGAATATCAATAACTTCATTTCGTCGTCCACCATTCTAGGCCTTATTCCTCCTGTTGGTGCTCTATTACTATACTGTTGCTGACATGTAGAATGTGTGTTTCTTCCTTGTGGTGGAGTAGTGTGTGGAGGTGTGAGCACATTACTACTGGGGTTCTATCCTGTTGTCTTTCCAGGCGTAACTTGGGCCTGGTCGTCCTCATCGTCACAAAAAGTTCGCTTCGTCCCATGTGGTTATTCTTCACGGCATCACCCTTCTATCATAGAAGGGCCTTCTCCTGTCCTCTACCTATTCTCTCAAAACCTTGCTCCTCCACTTTTACAACCACTTGTTTCCTCAGCAACCTTCACATTCTCACTAGAACTCATGCCCAGCTACCCCTTACCTTTTCATGCATCTCCCCCCTTCCGTCGCACTGCCTACATCCTCTGTACACTAGAGTTCCACTACTCTTGGTCCATATTTAGAATACCTTTTTCACAGACCATTTTTTTAATTGATGTGGAAATTGAACCCAAGTGATAGAACAATTGCACTCACAAAATTGCTAATCAAACATGCAAATTTACACACAAAGGAGACTGAAATTGGAGCATAACACTACTTTGTATTGAATAAGTGTATAATATCCAACCTTATGAATTCATAGGCTGCTGCAATATATAATTATATGAGAGATTCGAATGCATAAGGATGCTATTCGAAATAGTCAAAAAGTAGGCATACTAAATCTAGTCAAATCCCCCATAGGTGCATAAAGTAGTTTCCAAATCTACCTAGAGGCTCACGAATTGGAAAATTCAAGTAGGAAAGCTAATAAGTGATGGAAATACAACTCATACATGCTTTTATTAGGAAAAAATAATGCAGGATGATGAGGGAAAAAAACAAGTCAACTACACCTAGTCTTACTTTCCCTTTTGCCATAAATCTCAATAAAGCAGGAAACTTAGTAGAAAAAGCAGATATGCGCTAGGCAGGATCTCGAATAAAGAAGATATGCTAAATATGGATTATAGGAGGTTTCCCAGGCACTCCATGACTCAGTTTTAGCAAGTTTGACTTCTATGGCATGTGGAAGATAGCACTTCTCTACAAACAAAGGAGCTTTCATACACAGGGCACTCTCAAACTGACATCTAGTCCTCCTAGGATCACTAGGATTTCCAGCTAGTTTCCCAACTGCATGAATGGTATTTTCTAACCATTTGGTCTTGTAGGACTGTCAGGATCTGCAATTAAATCATCATTATCAAACATATCAGAATCAGCAAACTCATTTGTCTCTTCACTTACATTCAATGGTTCTGGTGGTGAAGAAGACTCTCCAACTTCAACTGCTGCTAAAGGCTCACTAAAGGCTCTTCTTGGAACTGAACACTCCTTTCAATGAAGGATTTGTTTGTACTCAAATTGATCAGCTTGTACCCTTTTGAATCTTTATATTACCCAACAAATAGACACTTTTGGCTTTGGGGCTGCAAAGCCTTTCTCTTTTCAGTTGGAATTCTAGCCCAAGCCTTTGAGCCAAAAATTCTAAAATGGGTCACATCTAGATTGTGCCCACTCCAAGCTTTGAAAGGAGTCATACTATAAATCTATTTATGAGGCACCCTATTCTGGATATAGGATGCACAGTTTATATCCTCGTCCCAAAAATTTGGTGGAAAAGTCTTAGCCTCCATCATACAGGTTTCCATCTCCTTCAGTGATCTGTTCTTTCTCTCAACAACACCATTTTGTTGTGGTGTGTAAGGGATTTAATGCTGCATCTGAATACCTGCATCTTCACAATATTGAATGAACTCAGACTTGACATACTCACCACCATTGTTAGATCTGAGGATCTTGAGTTTCCTCCCATACTGGTTTTCAACCAAGGCCTTAAAGACTTTGAAGAGGCCAAAAACTTCAGACTTATGCTTCAGGAAGTAAACCCAACAATACCTAGAAAATTCATCTATGAAGGTCAATGCATATTTGGCTTGACTCATTGACATATGAGGAAATGGACCAGCAACATCACTGTGGATCAAATCAAGAGGTGCAGATGTTCTCTCATGACTAGTTCTCTCAAATTTATGCTCTGGGTGTTTTCCTAGGATACAACCTTAACAGAATCCCTTGGAAAACTTAATCTTTGGTAACCCTATGACCATTTATTTTTCACTTAGATAAGAAAGATACTTATAGTTAAGATGGCCAAATCTTTCATGCAAAAGCTTGCTTGCCTCATTAGCATGAATCAGAATAGCAGAGGGGTTTGAGTAGGGCAGAAAATGTGAAAACATGTATAACTTCGAAGTGTGATTTGCAACTCCTTTTGCAATGACTTTACCATTTGAGATCTCTGTGATCTCAACATCATCAGGGGAGAATATGACCTTCTTTGGAGACCCTGTGTGGGTCATCTGATACACTGACAAGAGGTTAGAGGCAAGACCTAAAACATACAATACATTACTGAACTTACCATGGTTAAGATCAATACTTCCTTTCCCCAAACTGTCAATAAGAGAGTCATCTTGTTATCAACCCAAATGGCACTTCTCCATCCGAGTGCTGACACTTCACTTGTTGGCACACAAAAGGAAATTTATGGATTGAAGGTTTCCTAAAACACTATAGATGGGCATGTTATGAAATACATTCACTATCCATCCAGCTTGCCATTTTTAACTTTTCATATGTCAATTGATGTACATGACTTTTCCTATTAACAACCCGCGTACATACGTGACTTTTCCTACAACATATCACGTACGGTATGCGAGTATTGTCATTGCAACCCACGTACAGATATGTACGTGGGTTTCCCTTATAGAAACTCGCGTGTCATACGCGGGTTTCCAGTATCAATACTCGTGTATGCCTTCCTTTGACATTAAAAATAATAAATCGTGATTAATGGAGATGTGTCAAGTCCTAATCAATAACTATCTTAACTGTCTCAACCTCCTCAACCTTCGAAACTGCTCTATTTCCCTAAGTATAAATAGAGGCATTGGGGAGGAAATTAATCAATCATACTTGGAGAGCAAAGTTATGCTGGTGGTATCTATTCAGAAGTATTTGGAGCAGCAGAACTCAGAATCCTTTGGTCGCAGAGGAGTCCTTGTTTCAGGCGTTGGGTTGTAACCTTAACTCATCCACTGTTGTTACTAAAGAGAATCCTTATTCCAAATGTGTGTTGAATATCTTTCATGTATCATGGTTTGATGAATAATTATGATTAAGCACTTTATATATTGTTTATCTAACTTGTCAAATATACATATATAAGTTTGCATTTGGAGGATTTTCTCTTTGCAGGTGAAGGAGAAACATCCCTGAAAGCTTTGGAGGAGAAGCAGATCAGGAGAAGACAAAGCTTGGATCAACCGTCGTGAATCGGGTGAGTCCATCCTATCTTCATATTTCCTTTCTGTACTTTAAAGCTGATTGTCTGCAAGTTTTAAGAGTACGTTGGTAACCCCAGACCTTCGATTATAAGGTGTTTATTCCTGAACAACAGAACTGGTGACTCCGCTGGGGAACCCAGACTGTTGTAGGTTATTTCTGTTACCTTTGACTAGTCTTTGCCTTGAGTTTGTGTGTGGTATCTTGTCCTGGTTCATGATTAGCACAGTGTTTGAAGGCCTTGTGAATTTTCTTGTTTTTTAGAAAATTTTGTACCTATACGCGGGTTTCTCTTGCATACAGTCGCGTACAGAGGTTTGCGTACGTAGGTTGCTCTCTAGGACAGTCGTGTACAATATGCTAGTTTCCCTTATACACAATTGCGTACAAGCCTTGGAATAGGAATTTCTGAGCTAGGCCCTGTCCCTCTCTAATTTATGTTTGTTGGTTGGTCTTCCTTATAAGCACTGTGTTGTTAGTCTGATGACCTTGTTGGCCACGCCTTGTGCTTTCTAGTAAAGCCTTTGAGTTCTTTTTGTTTGGATTTTCTTTTGTTAGCAACTTGAAGTGGATTTTCCTGTTTGGGTTATAGGTTCAAGTGTTGGTTGTCTGAATCAGTGATCAAGGTTCTGGACACTGTATTTCCCATTCTATATTTGGATAGTGATTGGTTTGTCACTTGCCTTTCTGTGATCTCGGTGATTTCTTTTCATTGTGCTCACCCAAGCTAGGGTTCCAAGTCTTCCTTAGTTGGTTGATCCTTAGTCTTATTAATATGTTTTACTTCACTTTGCTTACTTTATACAGTTAGTTTATCCAAGAATGCTCAAGTTTTTGTGCATTTAGGTGCATAGTAGTCTTTGAGCATTTTAAAAAGTGAAAAGAAAACATTTTGAAGCTTTTGCATGTAATTTTGCATAGAGTAGTTTTACTTTCAGTTTCTAAAATATAATCTCAAAAATTACAAAAAATATAGTCATAGTTTTCTTTAGCATTTATAAAAGAAAAAGAAAAACATGTGTTTGCTTTATATGCATGTAGATTAGTTTATTAGTCTAGATTGCATGGCATATCATTGTTTTTGAAAAAATAAAAAGAATTTGTTCTTTTGTGGCTTCTAAGTTTATACTTGGAAAAGAAAGAGAATGGTTTTTTGCTTTTTGCATTTCATTTCTCTTTGTTTAGTCATTTTGTTTCAATTTTGAGTCAAAACACCACATAAGTTTCACGCCATTTACCCTCTGACTAAAAACATCCCTTAAAATAAACGATATAATTTAAAATTATTATTAAGTTTTATTTTATAGGGTCATACACCAACTAGCTCAGGCTAGACTTGTGGATTAGGGAGTTTTAACTCTCCACAAGTATTAAATTTCAGACGTAGTTGGCCAATCACTAGGTAAACCCTTTTGTATGTTGATTGTATCTAGGAAGCTCCTCTTAAACGGGAGTTAATCACGAGGCCGTGTGGAGGCTTGGACTGAGGAGATAACCCTATGATTCCTTGTCGAAACGTAAACCATGGTTTTTACGCATCTGTGGATTCTATCCTAGACAGAGTTTTGGGCTCAGCTACCCTGCCCATGCGTACAAACCAAGCTTGCGACTGTCCCCCCAGACTATCAATATAGTTAAGGTAGCCTTTAGTCTCTTTGACATCTAGGGTTCATACACAGGTACACCGGAAGGCTATTTCTGCTTGACCTTGGACGAGCTTTGAAGGTAAAATCGGTAGAAGGTGTGGAAGGGTGGTGGGTGATTCCTCCTCTTGTGCCTAAGAACATATACAGGGATGCCAAGTAACTATCTATCAACATTCTTTTGGAAAGCGTATCTTATACATGTTTGTATGTTTGGCTTTATTATTTTTTAGTGAGTGTTGTGTGGTTTGTTTGTACTTAGTGTGCCTTTAGGTGTCTCCTAGTTTGAAGCTATGGCTAACACCCCTTTGAACACCAACCAAGAGATCCCCATGCTGGGAACTCCTTGTACTATTCCTCTCATGGGGAATGTTGGTGTTCCTTTTATGGCCACCTTGAATCTACCTGGATTCACCCTACTATTACCGGTGTGGTTGTTTTCCACTCCAACTACCCTGAATGCTCCTAATGCTTCTTAAGTAAGCTCCTTATCTCAAGGGCATCAAAACATTGCTCCCCCTTCACTTGTAGTTAATTCTCCTACTACTTCTACCTCATTCAGTGAAAGTACTCATACTAGTAACCGACAGTCTAAAAGGAGTAAAAGAAGGAGGAATAGGAAGAAGGCACATAAGCAAGGGGGCACCCGTTCAACCTCTGCAGGTCATGTTGAACCCAGTCTCTCAGCCTCTGTAAGCCATGCTGGGGGTAGTCTCTCTTCCACTGCATCCCATGCTGGGGGAAATTCATCATCCAGTGTGAGTCATGTTGACATTGTTGAAAAGACTACCCATTCAAAACACAAGCCCAAGTTTCCTTGTAATATTTGTGAGGGAGATCACCTTACTTATAAATGCCCTTCTATTGAAGAGGTAAGAAGAGTTCGATTTCATGGTCATCCCATTTTTGAACAACCTATATTTTTTCAACACCCTACTCAACCGTTGGTTGATCAAGCAGTCGAACCAATCTCATATTTGGTCGATTCCACTCTTCTTCCAGAGAGTGATCCTGATGTGATTGAACCAATGTCATCTTTGGTCAATCCCACTCTCCCTACAGAGAGTGACTTTATGAAGTGGTTGAATCGATTTCAGTATTGATCAATCCCACTCTTCCTTTGGAGAGTAAAGTGTCTACTAGTCACATTTTCTTCACTGCCAGTTCAAAACTTACTGAACAAGGGGGCACTGAACTTGCTTCGAATCAACCCCCACCAAGCTCTCGGATTGCTTCCTTTGATTGGGATAGCCTAGTTGAGCCACGCCTTCCTTCTGATGCACCTTTCCAGATAAAGGTCAAAGTTGAGTCATACGTGATTACTCATTGTATTGTTGATGAAGGAGCCTTAGTTAGTATCTTTTCTGCTCGTGCTTGGCGAGGCATGGGATCTCCCAGCCTTGTGTCGACTGCTAGTCTGTTACTGGAGTTTGATAGAAGAACTTGTATAGCCTTGGGAATTCTTTCTCAAACTCCTGTTACTTTGGATGGGAAGACCGTCTTAGTTGACTTCATGGTGATAGAAGACCCCTTGGAATTCAATATGCTCCTTGGACGTGATTATGCCTGTGCTATGCAAGCTATGGTGTCAACATTTTTTCATGTGATGTACTTTAATCATGGTGAAGAAATTGTCACTATTGATCAGTTGGATTTTCTTGATCCGTCTCCTGACCCAACTAGAGACCAGGTTTTTCCTTTATTGATTCCCAGTGTTTTTATAGACATTACCCCGCCACAGGTGAGCTATGTGGCCTCATGTCCTTTGCGTTCAATTGCTACTGAGAAGTAGCCTCTATTTTCATGCTTACCTTCTCTGGACTTGGTCCCAGCAGTTGACTAGGTGAGTCATCCTATACAGACTGTGGAGCCTTCTCTCCACTCTGTCGATCCATTTGAAAGTTTAGACATGTGTCCTATCTCGGATGATCTCCTTCCTTCGGATGAAGTCTTCCTAGAGTCTTTGATACAGTCTGACCTTCTTTTGGATGTTGGTTTAGTTGTGACTAATTCTGACCCTGACTTGCTTAATAAGCTTGATCTTTCTATTGATAGATCTCCTTCTATTGGTCTTGTTGAGCCTTTGAACTCTCCCTTTGATCAGCAAGTCAGTGATCCTGATGAGTTTGATTTTTCTTATGAATTTTTCAACTCCTATGATACTGAGTTTGTTCCTACAAACTCTATCTCCCTTGTTGATTTTTTCTCTCCTTCTGAGGTTGATCTTACTGATTATAAACCCTTGAGCCTTGGTTCTATAGAATCTTCTTTAGTCGATTCTTCCTTGACTTTACCTTTTGTAGAAGATAGCAAAGTTGCATGTGTTTCTGCCAAAGTGACCCACATTGGATCTTTTCATCTGAGTATGATCCTGATGTTGTTGTGTCTTGGAGATAGGATTCTTAGTTGGATTCACAACTGTTTACTAACCTCGCCTTGTTGTTCAAGTTGTAACTACATTTGCATGTATCCTTCTCGTGCTTTTGAGCCCGATGCCGACTTCCATGCTTTTAGTTCATTGGATAAGCCCTCATCTTTGTTCTCATTATCGCTAAGCCTTGTATCATTTTTCCTTTGCAACTTGACACCCTTTACCTTGAGGAGATGTTCCCCGAGTGTCTTTATCCTACTCATGTTCCTTGCATTGTGCATAGGTTTGTTCCTCGCGCTTGGAACTAGTTTCGCTTGCCCTTAATGCTCGTCTCCTCACATTTAGAGCATTATTTCTGCTCTCCTTCGAGCTCATTAAAAAAAGTAAGGAGGCCGCGAGTTGACTTTTCCAGACTCGTTAAAACTTCACGAAAAATATTTTGAGTTTCTTTAGGCCCAATTCTGACTCCTCAAAATAGACTTGACTGCCGAGTAAACTTGTCCATTCAGGCTCATTAAGAATATGTGAATGGGCATCCACATTGGTGGTAGGTTATCGCTTTCTCGGACCATGTGGAATAATCCGAGAAAGGAACACTCTCTTTTCTTTGGAATTGAGAAGAGTATTCTCAGGCATAGGTTTATCACTTTTCCAGACTTGAGGGACTAAACTTATGAAAAAGGAACCCCCAGTATGAGCTTAGTTTTCTCTTTTTTGTGCTTTGGACCAAAACATGAAAAAGATTCTGAGTGTACTTTATGTCTTTGTCATGCTCGTTAAACCCTAAAGAACAAAGCATCGAGTTTATTGTTGTAAATCCCATTTCTTGTACTCAAATGGATCTTTCTGAGTGATCTTGCTTTCCTTCACACTCGTAAAACTCAAGCTATATGCTGCTTTTGAAGGAGCGTTGGGTAGGTGGTAATTTAACCTTTTTCGGACCTCCCTGACTAAGTATGAAAAATTTTCACCTGTTCTTCCTTTGAAGTTAAGAGAGTTCTTATGTGGTATGTTTTATACTTTTCTGGCCTCGGGAGACTAAATTAGACAAAAAAGGACCCCCCCTGGAGTCTTCTTTGGAGTTTTTAGACTCTCTAAATGTGAAAACACTGACTGAGCATGTACTAGTTTAGGCTCATTAAATCCATGAATTAATGACACTATCAAGCATTATTTTCTCTTCTCTTCAAGCTTGTTAAAAAATGAAGAGAGATCCGAGTTGACTTTCCTAGACTCGTTAAAATTTAACAAGGAAGGTAAGGAAGAAGTTTTCTCTTGTTTTTAGTTAGTGGCAGCATGTCATCCTTGAACATAGTATTCTCTGTTTTGTCCAATACCCATGTCTTAGTGTTCACTTTCAGTTCAGCTATTACTTCGAGTTTACTACTCCTCCTCTTGTCCGTTATACTTGGGGAATATAATCATGTCTCCTACATGACAGATAAGTCTAGTTGTTCTATCTATAAAGTTAAAAGTTTTCTTGGGTCATCTATGTGTCATGCTCACTGTTCAAGGACTCAAATCAATGTCTGATCTCTATCATGATTCCATCATTGTCGTATTTGTTATCATTTGTGTCTACCTTCTTTCACCCAGTTCCTAGTCACTCTTGTGATCTGTTGGAGGATCTATTGCCTTCCGTATCACAACATGGTTCCACATCAGTACTTCCTGACAACGAAGACCTATAGTTTTGATGATAGTACCTCAAGATTCACTTCCATCATTGGTGAATTCCTTTGCTTCAGTTGTCGATTATCACCTATTGATTGACAAACTGTTGAATCCGCTCCATGTTCAACTTCAACCTGCATTTATTCACATGGCTTGGATTGAACTGGTTCTTTGGGATTGTTTATGAAGACCTTAGTTCCTCATATATGGACTAAGTTACGCAAGATTATGTTTCACTTATGTACACAGCTTCCAGATCTTTGAAGACTCATCATTATTGTATATTGTGGCTTCGATCCTCCTTTGTAATATACGTGATCTTGCACCTGTATTATATGCTGTACTCAAATATTGTAAAGGAGCTATTGTTCTAGTATATTGAACATAGCATCCTCATATATGACTTTGTATATGACATTATTATGTATTTGTTTTAGGTACTACCTCTGCTCCATTGGATTTCTGAGTTCTCCAAAGATAAAGATTATAATGTATTTCAGCCATCGCTTCCCTCTAACCTCACACATTAGGGGGCATCTGTTATCAACCCAAATGGAACTTCTCTGTCCGAGTGCTGACACTTCACTTGTTGGCACACAAAAGGACATTTATGGATTGAATGTTGTCTAAAACACTATAGATGGGCATGTTATGAAATACATTCACTATCCATCTAGCTTGCCAGTTTTACCTTTTCATATGTCAATTGATGTACGTGACTTTTCCTATAAGCAACCCGCGTACATACACGAATTTTCCTACAACATATCATGTACGGTACGCGAGTATTGTCATTGCAACCCGCGTACAGATCTGTACGTACGTTTCCCTTATAGAAACTCGCGTGTCATATGCGGGTTTCCAGTATCAATACTCGCGTATGCCTTCCTTTGACATTAAAAATAATAAATCGTGATAGATGGAGATGTGTTAATCCCTAATCAATAACTATCTTAACTGTCTCAACCTCCTCAACCTTTGAAACTGCTCTATTTCCCTAAGTATAAATAGAGGCCTTGGGGAGGGCATTAATCAATCATACTTGGAGAGCAAAGTTATGCTGGTGGTATCTATTCAGAAGTCTTTGGAGTAGCAGAACTCAGAATCCTTTGGCCGCAGAGGATTCCTTGTTTCAGGCATTGGGTTGTAACCTTAACTCATTCACTATTGTTAATAAAGAGAATCCTTATTCCAAATGTGTGTTGAATATCTTTCATGTATCATGGTTTGATGAATAATTACGATTAAGCACTTTATATATTGTTTATCTAACTTGTCAAATATACATATATAATTTTTCATTTGGAGGATTTTCTCTTTGCAGGTGAAGGAGAAACATCCCTGAAAGCTTTGGAGGAGAAGCAAAGCAGGAGAAGACAAAGCTTGGATCAACCGTCGTGAATCATGTGAGTCCATCCTATCTTCCTATTTCCTTTCTGTACTTTAACGTTGATTGTCTGCAAGTTTTAAGAGTACATTGGTAACCCCAGACCTTCGGTTATAAGGTGTTTAATCCTGAACAACACATCTCCCAGCACTATTGGTGGACCTTTCGACATGTCAAGAGAGTAGAATGCCTCCTTGGTCGAAACCATATGTCTTGAAGCTCCAGTGTCTATGATGAAACTAGGTGAGCTTGATGTGCCAGCAACCAAGGCATGTACTCTCTCTCTGTCCTCTGAATTTGATCCTCCTTCCCTCTTCTTTGAGCAATCAAGAAGGGAGATGTTATTCTTCTCCAGGAGTTGGGTCAACATGTCAATTTGCTTTTATTAGCACTCAGAATGTACCCAAGGTTGTGAAAGGTAAATCCCAAGAGTAACAACAAAACCACTTTTAGAAAGGAACTGGCTTTTCTTTCTAGAAAGGGATCTCTCAGATACAGATTTAACAAGGCCAGAAATATATGTTAATACTCAAATATTATTAAAGGTGGTCGAAACAATACATAGAACCATTGGGCATGGAGTCACATATAGATAAAAATATCACAAAATCACATGTTCAGGAATTTATCAAAGGCAAGGTAACCATTTAATCACAGTCATTCATTGATTCATTTGGAATAGAAGAAAAGAGAACAGTCCATCAATACAGAGCATCATATGAAAAATTCTATATCGACTTTAGCAGAAGGATTTATAAAATATTTGAAACAATGATCAAAGCACAGCCAGCATGAGTTTTAATCATTCAACACTATATTTCAAATATGAAGGAAACATAATGGAGTCCAAAACTGGAAAAAACAATCACAGAGAAAGAGAAGCACAGACTGTAATATAAATGACGCATGAATCTCTGATAATTCATTCACATTCAACTTTGTTCTTCAAAAATATATGTTTTCCAAAACTTCTCAACAACAGGACGGGTTCCAACCCCCATCTCATAAAATAGATGCAAATATATAGATAAAATAGTTTGATCTTCCAAGAATATTCATAACTGAATGATCGGCTTAATTAAAGTCTTGTAATTGAATTCCTAACTCTTAGGAATAAATTACATCTTTAATCCTAACAAATCATTAAGCTAAAATCATCTTGACAACACGTCTTCGTCTAGTCATCTCCATGGCGCGTAACACCTGTCTCTATGAATGAAGGATGTATTTTGTCTTCCCGAACCTTTCCACAGCCTTCCATTGCTCTGAGCTTGGGATATCACATTCCATCATTTCTCGAATGGCCACTTCCAGCTCCATGTACGCTTCATATGACACCTTGGGAAATCCTTTTCTGATCATCAGGAACTTTTGAAAAATTTCGAAATCCTCTATCAATTTGTCTACAATAGCTTTTCCTGTTAGGCGTTTTTCCAAATCATTAAATTTAGAGTGGTCCATGCGGCTCTGAACTAACAAGCTGTGATAATGCTCCTAAGAAAACAATCGTCCCTCCTCGTCCCAAAAAGAAGGTAGGCCGTCCTCAAATAGCTCTTTGAAAACCTGCTTGAAGTTATTAACCTGAGAAACCATTTCATCCGCTCTGTCTTGGACAGTCTTCATTAAATGATGCTTGTGGATGAATTTCTTAGCCCATAGAACTATTGATATCCTGTCCTTTATTCCCATGTCATGCAATTTCTGATATGTCAATGAATTTAAAAAATTCAATGTGTTCTGGGCTGTGGTAAGGGGCCTTTTTTCCATATGTTCATTCATTAACTTTAGTCTTTGGTGGGCCAATTTGATCAAAATGCATAGATCATCGATATAGTTCAGATGGTGCCGGAATTTGGTAATCTCTATAGACAAGGTGTCCCAAATGATGTGCTTTGCCCCTTGGAGAGGACCTTTCCCGATGTTTTTCTCTTTAAGTTCATTGAATTTTTTCTGCAGCTGATTCTTCTCTTGCAGTATTTTATTTTTATTTTCATTTGCTTTGGCCAATTCAGACTTGATCTTTTCATTCTCTGCTTTTAATTCTTTTATTTCTTCCTCTTTTAAGCTGACCTGGGACATAGGGATTGACAAGTCATCTGCAGAGAAGGAATTCAATGGTTTGTCAATATTCACAATAGATAAGTCTTCATCAATAGGTGTCTGACTCATCAACTCCTCCATGATCTCCTTTTCCTCGTTCTGGTCCTTTTTCAGCAAAGCAATTTGAGATATCAGTTCACTCCTCTCGGCTTCCCATCTGTATTTTTCTTCTTGCAGCTCGACAGCTTTTCCTTTATGTTCCATCATCTCTTGCTGCACCTTATCTTTCTCTTCTTGTAGGACCAATAACTTGGAGGACTGAACATGTTCGGTGCCCAGGATCTTCAATTTTTTTTTTAAACTTGGAGCACATTGTCCTTTTCTTCTAGCATTCTTCTGACTGCCTGGGTGTTATCTTTCTCATTGCCTGAACTGACAATATTTGCTTGGAGTTTCTTAATCTGAATGGCATTTTCCTTATTCTCAACTCTTTCATGTTTCAATTGAATTTCTAATTTATCTACCAAAACTTGTAATTTGTTGATTCTTACCATAGCTTGTAACAGGTCTGAATAGATGATGTCACTTGTTTGCTTGTGAAGCTGTATCTTGTCCGGCACACTGATTTTATCCAACCGAATTTCCATCTCTGACATGTTTTTGTCATTCACCATGGCCATCTTGAAGGTATTTCTCTCGGCATCTCTGGCAGAGATCAAAGAAGTTTTTGGATTGTTTCGCGGAAGCAAACTTCTTGTCTCTTCCAGAGACTGTTTTCTTTTCTCCATATAACTAGCCTTGATATCCTCTTTTGACTTGAAAGTTGAACTTGACTCTGAACCATCTACACTTTTAAATGAAAAATGATTTATTTGTACAGCTTTTGTTGGGACAAGGGAAACTTTCTTGAAATCATCAGAAACTTCCTCACTTGAAATTCCACCACCTTGAGACAGCTTGGATTTTTTATGCGATCTGTCTTCATCCAATTCCATGCTCTCGACCTCAGAGAGACTTCTTTTAATTACAATACTAGTACCCTTTGTTGTTTGGGATACTACAACTGGCACGGTATTTGTGTCTCCATCAGACCTGGGAGTCTCCATAAACTGCAACAGATTGGCGGTTTCAACCAAACCTTCAATAGACTGGTGATCAAACGGTTTGTTCTTGTTGGCCTATTTCCTTAGGGAGATCACATGGTGGGGATCAGAATTTATCTTTGGCTCCTTTTTGAATTCCATGCCTGCCAATAATTTTTCAATAAACACTAAGGCACCTTTACTTTTAAAAATGAAAGAGCCAACCTTGAGGGGGAATTTAATATTTGAAGACTTTTTAAAAGCACCAAAATGCTCTTCCTCAGACTGCAACCTCTTCCTCATGAACTCCAATGCAAAAATTCTCGGAGTGAGGAAATATGGTAACCTATAAGGTTGTCCAGTGAATCCATATATTCTTAAAACTGTGGAATATTTATTTAGGAACCAGTCTCCAACTCGGTCCTCGGGTGAGGACTGCATCAGACACTTCATTTCTTCTAGCACACGGGGCAATTCTTCATCGAACAACATTTTATACATCTCAGACATGATTGAATTGGCGAACTCAAACATACTGATTTTCTTGGTCAAATCAGAGGAGAAAATAGTACTAAAAAATTGTAACTCATTGACATTTGAACATAGCAGCATGTTCAACAGGTAAGTCTGAAATTTAAAAAACCTGACTTTTGGGAATTGACTTAGCTAAAGATGAATTGCTTCTACTAAGTACTCATCTAGACTAAAAACTGGAACCGACTGGGATTCAGAACCTAAGGAACTTATTTTCAATAAAAAACCAAGGATGACTTCACTCACTTGACAATCATCATCAAGACCAAATATTTGACAGACCAGGGATACTACTAACTGAACTTCACTTTTAAAAATATGCATAGGGTAAGGTAAGAAAAAACAATCTAAAGATTGACCTTCTTTCAAAATATTGGACAGGAATTGGCAACGGGTTTCAGTTTCACACTTCTTGAACAATTCAGCAAGGATTAACTCATTCACAGGTTCATGTTGGTCAGGGTAACTGTCAGGAAAATTGATATTTTCACGAATAACTTGGGCGCTGATTTTACAGAGGATTCGAGATGTAGAGTGGCTTACAATGATTCTCTGAGAAGGGGAGTAATTCACAGCACACCATTCCATGAATTCTGGAAAATGGAGGGTTTGTTCAATGGATAAATAGTACAAAAAGGATTTACAGACATTCAGGACATCATTTCCTTGTGAGTTATAGTGCCATAACCTTTCCTTACTGACAGACACGCTTCCTATAGACAGAAAGGGGTCACACACGCCTCTGTCTCTGTCCACTAGATAATCTTCCCTATCATCTACAACATGACTAGACCCTTGCAGTTCCTTCCCCTGGTCCATAATCTAGTTGACAATAGCAATTCAGACGGATGAATTATAGGTGTTTAAGCCTTACCTGTCAACTGTAGCAGTGTGTGCTCGACACTGACAATCGAAGGTTGACAAAGCTGCAGGTCTTTTTCACCCGTCCGGGGCCAATAAAATAACCACGAGACAAGTCAACTTCCCTTTTATAGGACCCCACTCCGGAACATTCCTTTGGCAGTTTACATGAAACCATTTTCGTCTCTGGATTGAACCACAATTTGCCACATGGACAGCGGTTTATATTCCGCAACCGCTCTTCATTTTTATCTGTCGCGCACTTTCCCGCCCCAGATCCATTCACGACCATTGATCTATTCCACCTTTAATTTTCAACCATCGGATCAAACACCATGTACCTCATTCCACTGGGCGTCCATATCGTATCCACCGTGCAAGTTACCACTCTGGAATCATCCTCAACCATCGATGTGATCTAACTTTATTTTTCCATCGTTAGATCAGGTGGTATGTATCTAATTCCGCGGAAGCGTCATGGTTTTATCTACCGTGTATGTTTACGAAGCGGAGCTTATACAAACCATGGATCTCATCCAGATGGATCAATGACCTTGATCCATACATCACATTAACCACCAGCATACGCTTATTCTCCTCGCATCTTTGAAGAGCGGACACATTATAGGCCGTTGATCTTCTCCTTTCCACTTCACACCGTAGGATCTTTTGATAATTTCTCGCTTTTTGCATCTTGCGCTATCCTCATACCATAAAACTTAACCAAAGTATTATGAATGACCATTATTTTCTCCTCACCATGGTCTTTTTGCTCTCTGCTAAATAATGGTGTTAACAGCTTCTTCATGCAAGAGCTTTCAGGATGATAGCCCTTACTGCAATATGCGCACTTGCTCATTTCTCCTTTGTTCTTCTTCTTCTGGAAGTTCTTCTTGGAGACTTGGGGCTCCTCTTGAGACTTGTTCTTGTCTCTCTTTTGCTCAGGTGGCTTCTTAGCTTTATTCTTGCCTTTTGAATCCACCCTTGAATCTCCAGCAACCAAATCTTGGTCTTTGGAAGTTTTGATGGTGCCCATCATCACCAGTTTATCTTGTTCTTGTGTGACGGATTCCGTGAACTCTGCAAGCTTAGGCATCTTCCAGGCTCGAGCTGTCAACTTGGTGGCATGGAAGGTTGAAACAAACATTGAATAGTCAAGGCCAAGCTTTGAGAGTATGGCCAAAACTAGTTTCTCTTCCTTCTTTTCAATTCCACGCTGTTTTAGCTGCAAAACAAGGGCTTTAAACTTGGAAAAGTAAAGTTGCAGGGATTCGAAGCTGCTGGGACTCAAAGAGATCAATTCAGTCTCGATTTAATGTCCTCTCATCTCATCTATATTACCAAAAATATCTAAAATATTCTCCCACACTTCATTAGGTGATTTCAATCCATCAAGATGGAAGAGGAGGTCTCTGGATATGCTCAGACATAGAAGGCCATAGGCCTCATCCCTCCTGTTGTGCCATTTAATTTTCTCTATAGCTACATTGGGCTCTGCCTCAGTTGCCATAGTCACCCTATAGAGACCCTTCACTCTCAATAGTATCTCCATCTCTACTTTCCATTCAAATAAATTAAATGGAGTCAAGATGATCTTCTGAGATTGATCCATAGCTCTGAACTATGCCCTTCAACCAGTAGAATGTGCTCCCAGTCAAGATGTCGAACCCGCATTAGCAATATCAAAGGAGAGAAATCGATCTACAAAGGCTTTGATACCATGTGGAAATTGAACCCAACTGATAGAACAATTGCACTCACAAAATTGCTAATCAAACATGCAAATTTACACACAAAGGAGATTGAAATTGGAGCATAACACTAATCTGTATTGAATAAGTGTACAATAGCCAACCTTATGAAGTCATAGGATATTTCAATATATAATTACATGAGATATTCAAATGCATAAGGATGCCATTTGAAATAGTCAAAAAGTAGGCTTACCAAATCTAGTCAAATCCCCCATAGGTGCATAAAGCAGTTTCCAAATCTACCTAGAGGCTCACGAATTGGGAAAGTCAAGTAGGCAATATAATAAGTGATGTAAAGACAACTAATACATGCTTTTATTAGGAGAAAAGAATGGAGTATGATTAGGGAAAAAAGAAATGCAACTACACCTAGTCTTACTTTCCCTTTTGCCATAAATCTCAATAAAGCAAGCAACTTGCTTAGAGTGGAATATTGGAAACTAGGCAAATAAGACAAAAATGGATTAATTAATGTCTAAGGTAGGTAAATATGGGTTTATTATTCTAAAAACCCCATTAAGCCTGATATTATGAGTAAATATCATAAAACTATAGGGCCTAGCAACAAGGCTTAGTCACCCTTTACATACTGCATGTCCATTTAACTAAGGAAAGAGGAAAAAACCCAGTGGGAAAATCCTCCCTTAAACATGGACAGTAAAACAAAATTTGAAAATATTTGCATCAGTCATGCTTCATAGCATGATCAGCAATCCCCAGCAGTGATTTGAGATTGTTGAATGTCTTCTCACAAAAAACTTTGGTGAATATGTCTGCTACTTCTTCTGAATATGCACAGAAGAGTAGGTGAATGGTGCCATCATGCACAAGTTGTCTGATGTAGTGCATATGGATCTCAATGTGCTTGGTTCTCTGTCTCTAAACTGGATCATTACAGATTTGAATGGTGCTCTGATTATCACAATAGATAATAGTTGAAAACTCTGATTTGAAGCCACACTCACCATGTATCCCCTGCAACCATAAACATTGAGTTGCTGCATTTACAACTCCTCTGTACTCTGCTTCTGTAGATGAGAGTGGTATGGCACTCTGTTTCTTGCTTGACCAGCTGATTGGTCCTTCAGCAAGAATGAACACATATCCTTATGTTGACTTTCGATCTGTGTTGTCACCTACCCAATCACTGTCAGTAAACCCAATCAAATCAAGATCAGATTTAGCTTTGTAGAAGATCCCATGAGTTCTTGTTCCCTGAACAAAGTTAAGGATCCTTTTGGATGCTCTCCAGTGGATCTCATGAGGCTCATCCATGTATCTTGAATTCACACTTACTGCATAAGAAATATCAGGTCGAGTGTGTGTAAGGTACAGAAAACACCCAATCAATTTCCTATATAGTGTATTATTTACCATAGGAGAAGAACCTGCTTCTTCAAGCTTAACTCCTGAAAGGAAGGGAGTCTTGCTTGGCTTGCAATATTTCATGCTGAACTTGTTTAGAAAATCTAAAGCATACTTGGACTGATGTACTTTTATTCCATGTTGGGATTGAGCAATTTTGAGACCCAAGAATTGGCTCAGCAACCCCAAATCAGACATAGAAAATGCATGGTTCATTGCATCCTTCCAAAAGGAAATTTCTTTCTTTGAAATTCCTGTAATCAGAAGGTCATCCACATACAAGACAATAATCATCAAAGAACCATGAATCAACTTCAAATAAACATTAGTATCATACTTGCATGGAACAAAACTCAATGACAACAGAAAGCCATCAATCTTGGCATACCAAGCCCTGGGGGCTTACTTAAGCCCATATAATGATTTCTTTATCCTGCACACAAAAGATGGATTAGTAACAAACCTTTGAGGTTGTTGCATGTAAATCTCTTCAGTGAGATCTCCATTCAGGAAAGCACACTTCATATCCATGTGATGTACCTCCCACTGCTTCGAAGCTGCAATGGCTAAGGCTAGCCGGATGGAGTCCATCTTTGCCACTGGTGAAAAGGTTTCATTGTAGTCAATACCATGTACCTATGAGTATCCCTTAGCTACCAATATTTCCTTATATTTCAAAGGTGAACCATTAGAATAAAACTTAGTTTTTAAAACCCACTTACATTGAACTAGCTTCCTCCGTGGGGGAAGGTCAACCAATTCCCAAGTGTTGTTCTTCTGGAGTGAGCTGAATTCTTCTTTCATGGCTGTTTTCCATCTTGGATCATGTGTTGCATCTTCATATGTTTGTGGGTCTGATTCAACCATCAGATGGCACTTCTCTGCAAACAAAGGGTCTTTCATACACAGGGCACTCTCAAAATGAGATCTAGTCCTCCTAGGATCACTAGGATTTCCAGCTAGTTCCCCAGCTGCATGAATGGTATTTTCTACCCATTTTGGTCTTGTAGGACTGTCAGGATCTGAAATTAAATCAGCATTATCAGACATATCAGAATCAGCAAACTCATTTGTATCTTCACTTACATTCAATGGTTCTTGCGGTGAAGAAGACTCTCCAACTTCAACTGCTGCTAAAGGCTCTTCTTGGAACTGAACACTCCTTTCAATGAAGGATTTGTTTGTGCTCAAATTGATCAGATTGTACCCTTTTGAATCTTTAGAGTACCCAAAAAATAGACACTCTTGGATTTTGGGCTGCAGAGCCTTTCTCTTTTCAGTTGGAATTCTAGCCCAAGCCTTTGAGCCAAAAATCGTGAAATGGGTCACATCTAGCTTGTTCCCACTCCAAGGTTTGAAAGGAGTCATACCATCAAGATGTTTATAAGGCACCCTATTCTGGATATAGGATGCACAGTTTATAGCCTCGGCCCAAAACTTTGGTGGCAAAGTCTTAGCCTCCATCATACAGGTTGCCATCTCCTTCAGTGATCTGTTCTTTCTCTCAGCAACACCATTTTGTTGTGGTGTGTAAGGGATTGAATGTTGCATCTGAAAACCTGCATCTTCACAATATTGAATGAACTCATACTTTACATAATCACCACCAATGTTAGATCTGAGGATCTTGAGTTTCCTCCCAGACTGGTTTTCAACCAAGGCCTTCAAGACTTTGAAGAGGCCAAAAGCTTCAGACTTATGCTTCAGGAAGTAAACCCAACAATACCTGGAAAATTCATCTATGAAGGTCAATGCATATTTTTCTTGACTCATTGACATATGAGGAAATGGACTAGCAACATCACTGTGGATCAACTCAAGAGGTGCAGAGGTTCTATCATGACTAGCTCTCTCAAATTTATGCTCTGGTTGTTTTCCTAGGATACAACCTTGACAGACTCCCTTGGAAAACTTAATCTTTGGTAACCCTATAACCATTTCTTTTTCACTTAGATCAAAAAGATACTTATAGTTAAAATGGCCAAATATTTCATGCCAAAGCTTTCTTGCATCATTAGCATTAATCAGAAGAGCAGAGGGGTTTGAGTAGGACAGAAAATGTGAAAACATGTATACCTTCGAAGTGTGACCTATAACTCCTTTGCAATGACTTTACCATTCGAGATCTCTGTGATCTCAACATCATCAGGGGAGAATATGACTTTATTTGGAGACCCTATGTGGGTCATCTGATACAATGACAAGAGGTTAGAGGCAAGACCTAGAACATACAATACATTGTTGAACTTACCATGGTCAAGATCAATCCTTCCTTTCCCCAAACTGTCAGTGAGAGAGTCATCTCCCAGCTCTATTGGTGGACCTTTCAACATGTCAAGAGAGGATAATGCCTCCTTGGTCAAAACCATATGTCTTGAAGCTCCAGATCCTATGATGAAGCTAGGTGAGCTTGATGTACCAGCAACCAAGGCATGTACTCCCTCTCTATCCCCTGAAATTGATCCTCCTTCCCTCTTCTTTGAGAAATCAAGAAGGGATATGTTATTCTTCTCTAGGGTTTGGGTCAACATTTCAATTTGCTTCTTCATGCAGGAGCTTTCAGGATGATATCCCTTATTGCAGTATGCACACTTGCTCATTTCTCCTTTGTTCTTCTTCTTGGACCCTTGGGGTTCCTCTTGAGACTTGTTCTTGTCTCTCTTTTTCTCAGGTGGCTTCTTAGCTTTCTTCTTGCCTTTTGGATCCACCCTCGAATCTCCAGCAACCAAAGATTGGTCTTTAGAAGGTTTGATGGTGCCCATCATCACCAGTTTATCTTGTTCTTGTGTGAGGGATTCCATGAACTCTGCAATCTTAGGCATCTTCCAGGCTCGAGATGTCAACTTGGTGGCATGGAGGTCGAAACAAACACTGAATAGTCAGGGCCAAGCTTTGAGAGTATGGCCAAAACTAGTTTCTCTTCCTTCTTTTCAATTCCACACTATTTTAGCTGCAAAACAAGGGTTTTAAACTTGGAAAAGTAGAGTTGAAGGGATTTGAAGCTGTTGGGACTCCAAGAGATCAATTCATTCTCGATTTGATGTCCTCTCATCTCTCCTGTCTTACCAAAAATCTATACAATATTCTCACACTTCATTAGGTGATGTCAATCCATCAACATGGAAGAGGAGGTCTCTGGATATGCTCAGACACATAAGGCCATAGGCCTCATCCCTCCTGTTGTTCCATTTAATTTTCTCTGCAGCTACATTGGGCTCTACCTCAGTTGCCATAGTCACCCTGTAGAGACCCTTCGCTCTCAACAGTATCTCCATCTCTGCTTTCCATTCAAATAAATTAAATGGAGTCAAGATGATCTTCTGAGATTGATCCATAGCTCTGAACTATGCCCGTCAACCAGCAAAATGTGCTCCCAGTCAAGATGTCGAACCTGCAATAGAAATATGGAAGGAGAGAAATTGATTTTTCAAAGACTTTGATACCATGTGGAAATTGAACCCAAGTGATAGAACAATTGCACTCACAAAATTGCTAATCAAACATGCAAATTTACACACAAAGGAGACTGAAATTGGAGCATAACACTAATCTATATTGAATAAGTGTACAATATTCAACCTTATGAAGTTATAGGCTGCTGCAATATATAATTACATGAGAGATTTGAATGCATAAGGATTCCATTCGAAATAGTCAAAAAGTAGGCTTACTAAATCTAGTCAAATCCCCCATAGGTACATAAAGCAGTTTCCAAATCTACCTAGAGGCTCATGAATTGGAAAAGTAAAGTAGGAAAGATAATAAGTGATGGAAAGAAAACTCATACATGCTTTTATTAGGAGAAAAGAATGGAGGATGATGAGGCGAAAAAACAAGTCAACTACACCTAGTCTTACTTTCCCTTTTGCCATAAATCTCAATAAAGCAGGCAACTTAGCAAAAAAAGAAGATATGCGCTAGGGAGGATCTAGAATAAAGAAGATATGCTAAATATGGATTCTAGGAGGATTCCCAAGCGCTCCATGACTTAGTTTTAGCAATTTTGACTTCTATGGCATGTGGAATACAACTTGCACAGAGTGGAATATTGGAAACTAGGAAAATAAGACAAAAATGGATTAATTAATGTCTAAGGTAGGTAACTATGGGTTGATTATTCTAACAATTGAAAACTGCAACGACAACAAGAATATTCCTTGAGTTCCACTAAAGAACTCCCTTTCTGCTTCGCTACAGGACTTATTGGTGTCGACTGCAAACTCGGTGGTGTATCCTTCTAATATACTATCCAACCACACCTCAATTTCCTATGATGCATTATTGTTGGTTTCTTGTAACTCCTAGATCATCTCCAGGGTCCAGGATGCCAGCTCTCCTCCTTGGAAGTTTGTCTTCTTCTTAGTGAACTTCTCCATCCATTCATGCAAGAGGACAGGAAATTCACAAAAGAACCATTCGTGAGTACCGTCGTGGATGTACCTACCCAACTAGTGGCCCGTCAACAACTTCAGATTTTGATTTTCAGCTTCAGCAAACACCTACAACTCTAGATCAAACCACCCTTCGATCTTCGGTCGAGTCAGATGCCAAAACATATCCTCCTCTTAATAGCAACTCGGTCCCGGCAACAGAACCATTTGTTGGCAAAACCCACCAACAAAGCCTCATTGACAGGAGTTCTCACTCTGTCGATGCCCAACCAGCACAATCTCCCTGAGCACTAGCCCAGATAGGTTTTAACCTATCCAGCAACGTCTATGGAGCGGACGAAGTCTCACCCGAGATGTTCAAGGGAGAGATGTCAAAACCATTTGTTGGAAAAACCCACCAACAAAGCCTCATCGACAGGGGTTCTCACTCTGTCGACTCCCAACTAGTGCAATCTCCCTAAGCACTAGCCTAGACAGGTTTTACCCTACCCAGCAACGTTTGTGGATTGGACAAAGTCTCACCCTATATGTTCAAGGGAGAGCTGTCGGAACCGAGTTTTCAGCAGTGGGGATGGAGGATATGGGGATCCGACGGGGAGACACCATAACTGCTAGATCAGGGCTTTGCAGTCGATGTTAAGTCATTTCCACAACTTACAGAGTGCATCCAAAACTATGCAATCAATATTGATTCATTTCCACGGCATCATACAATTGTCATAATAAATACTGCAGCATTGTTCATAAAACATATCAACTCATAGTGCAACAGAACGTAAAAGAATTGAAAACAGATTGCATCAATATAGCAGAAAGGGACTAAATCACAACAACATCATAAAAAAATAGGCCGCAACATCATAACAGATTATATCGCAGCAATGATAACAGACAAGATTTGTGCAACAACTGTCATATCATATTAATCTTGCGCAAAGGATCCAAATTACACAATTCTTCTCCAAAACCGGAGACTGCATACATAAGGAAAACCCAAATAAATCGCATATACAATAGGAAATTATTCAAAAACCAGATCGCACTAGACCTTATGTGAGAATTATCCTCTGATACGATTATCCTATGATGATCATCCTTTCCCCCCATATCTAATTGCAAAACTAGATCCATAAATAGGCTTGCGCCTTTACATTGAGGGTCCACTTCTAACTAGCTTATAACCTCTAATGACCTATTGCAACAAAACTTGGTCAAATAATATATAAAATATTCAAATCAATTATTCTTCCACCCATCGCACTGATCTGGCCTTGCGCAGTACCGCGTGAGCTTGCGCATCTACCGCGACGCTGCGCAACTCACTTACCAAAACCCCTGCCAACATCGACAAACAAAAGATGAGAGATGAAAACCTCTCTAGATATCTTAATCCTAGATAGCTTCTTTTGAATCCTTTCCTGTCGAATAAGAAGACTTAGACCTGCAATAGAGAGGATAAACAAGTAGGGAGAAAGTGGACAACCCTTCCTAATACCTTTGTTTCTTTTTAAAAAAAACCGATGGAACATCATTAATAAGCACTCCATATCTGACAGAGGTTATGCATCCCATTATCCACTCGAAAATATCATGAGATAACCCAATCTAAATAAGAATTAGTATTAAAAAACACCATTCCAATTTAAGAAAAAAAACATTCTACTTTTGAATTTTAACAGTATGAATACATTCTTGTACTATCCTCACGGCATCCGTAATTTTCCTATCTGGTAAAAAGGAAAATTGCTCTTCATAAATGGACTTACTTAGAAAAGGATTCAATATTTCTACAATAATTTTGGACATAATTTTATAGAGCAGGTTACAAACAGAGATTGGACGGTAATCACCAAAACTAACAAGACAGTCCCTTTTGGGGATAAGAGTCAGAAAGGTCGAGTTAAGAAACTCATTTACTTTTCCATGTCTTCGACATTCATCAATTGCATTAGAGATCTCTTAACCAAATAATTCAAATATATTCCAATAAAGCTCCATCGTCCAGCGATACGTACCAGGGATTTTTTTCCTTCGAAAACAACTTCAAGATATATTTAACCTCATCCATAGAAACTAGTTTTCCAATAGACAGGCAGACTTCTTCTTCAAACATCAAAGGGAAATTTTTTGTGGTTTTCAACTGATTTTCCAAATTAATACCCTGATCTTGAGAAAATATATTTTTAAAGAAAACATCTACCTCGCCTCAGATAGTCTTCTGATCATAACAAACATCTCATTTCTCATTACAGATTTCCCAAACAAAATTAGACATTCTTCTTAAATTAGCATACCTATGGAAAAATTTGGAATTATTATCACCAGCTTTTAACCAGACAACTCTACTCTTTTGACGCGGAGTTTCCTCCATTAGTTTAATAATTTTCTCATGCTTGGATTCCAAAACAGTTAATCTTTCTCTTCTATCAATGGAAAAATAAATATCATCCATCACCGAAGAAAGAGTTTGAATATCAGCTTCAATCTCTTCGAGCTCCTTTTGATTCTCTTCTTTTTTCAACTTTTCCCAAATCTAGACTTCCACTCGAATTTTGTTTAGCTTAGAAATCAGACCAAACATCACAAATGGATAAGAGACTGTAGACAACTTTTTCCACTATTCTTTGATAAAATCACAGAAAATAGGATCCTCTAACCAAACAGGGTTAAACTTAAAAGGGTGTTTAACCAATTATTTGTCAAATTCAATTTGCAAAATAACTTCATTATGGTATGAGATGCCAACAAAATAAGACCACGTTCTGTATTTTCCAAAATCCTTGCAAAGGTCTTCAACAAGGAAGAATCTATCTATTCGTTTAGCAAGACCAGCAACCCCACATCAACCATTAGACCAAGAAGGTGTCAACAAATTTGGAACAACATCCACCAACTTCATATTCTAGAAATTTAACTTAAAGAAGACAGAAATAGGATCTTGAGCTTTTCCAACACCCCAAACTTCATCCAGAGACAACGTAAAATTGAAATCACCTACCACAATCAAAGTCCTATCAGCAAAAATATCAATTTTTTTTTTGAGAAGGCCTTACGATTATTTTAAGGAGCATATATATTTAAGATCCTGAGCAATTTTTAATACCCTTTAAGATGCCCTTCTACCATTATACCCGCCAGCCTAATAAAATCCCTAAAATCCGCCACCTCAGGATTCCAAGATATCAACGTTCCCCCTGAAAAAAATTTGGAATCCTAGGCCGACACTTTCCAATTAGGTTTAATTTTCAAAGAATACTCACAAGATGAACCTGCATCAGTCATACTCTCTTGTAATATAATCACCTCAGGCTTCACTTTGTCCAAAAAATCCTTCAAGACGAATATTTTTGGGTCATTGCCTAGCCCTCTTACATTAAAGGATACTATATTCATGTTTGAACCTCCTTAGGGGCCGTTAATTCTCTAAGAGACAGATCAAAAATAACTGATGAAACACAAGAATCTCTAGGAATCCCTTTATCAAAAAGAGATACAACCCTAGGGTTTTGAAACTCTGATACTTCAGCCTCCCCGTTGACCAATAATTCTACCTCCTTATTATATTTTCCCCTTTTCTTTTGTTTTCTAAAGGAAACATTAGAACTTCTAATGGACGAAATCGAAATTGTATTAGGATCATCCAAAATAGTAGAAAAAACCTCCAAAAGTTTCACTCCTTCCTTGGGAAAAGGTTCCTTCGAGATCGGCATAATAGGAGAGTCGGAAAATTCAACAAGCGAAGAGGAAATATGGATCTCAAGCTTATCCTCACTAACCTGAGATAAAGTGGGGAAGTCAACCTGACTAAACAAAGGGACCTCTGAGATAGGTTCTACACAAGAAGGAAATATCTCATTGGGTACAACCATGTTCCCATTCTCCTGACCAAAATTCAACTCTTCAAAAACCCTCCCATTTCCACCCAAAAACCCCTTGATTAACAACTTCATTCGAACACAACTTTGAGGGGTCCAAGACTGAAAGAAAACCAAAAATTTCATCGACTAAGAAAAATTTCAGTAAAGTAGGAATGGATTTATCAAACTTAGCAACAAAGGAAGAAGCCAAATCATAGTCTAGTGGAATCAGAAAGCTAAGGCCATTGGAAAAATGTAAATCTTCATTTCTAGGTCTAGAAACCTCGTCATTCCTTTGACCAAAAGAGCTACATTGCTCCTTCGAATGACCTATTTCCCTTCATCTATGACACTAAAAAGTAACTCTCCAATAATCAAGCTTCTGTAGGAATGAGCATCCTTCCTAATTTTGGAATATATTAAATCCACTCATAACTTAGGATAAAATAATTAATCATTATTTGATTAATTATTCACCCACTAGCTTAATTAGTTGGCATCCACTTGCACCTTAAAGTCAATACATGCCATCTATATCCTAGGAATAATTTATTTCTAATTTTGGGTTGATCTTGACCACCTTTTGACCATCCATAATTAGTATACAGGACTTTACAACAGATTCTCCTTTATTCTATTTTTTCTGCTTTTCCTGCTTTTCTATGGATAAGATAAAAGCTAGTCAACTAGGAAACTGTGAGCTTTTGTTTCCAACCCATCCTCCATTATTTTTTCTCCATTTTCTAGGATTATCATGTTTTTTCCATCTCCTTGACAACTCACTCATGCTTTTTCCAACTCGTGAGGTCCTTGATAGATTTGGGAAGTGCTTTAGCCACCTATGGGGGTTTGCTATGTTTTGGTAAGTCAGCCTTTTTGAGATTTATGAGTTGTTTCCATGTAATTCGATTTTCCTATGAGGGATGTAATATTTATGTACACTATTATTCATCATTATTCAATGGAAGGATACACACCAATATTCATCTCTTCATTCATGTGATTCAGTCTCTTTTCTTCTCTCTATTTTTCCTGTGTATGCTTGTGAGAATTCTTAGAAGCAAGATCTATTTCCTATGCTTATTCTTAGAATCATTGCTCATAGAATTGATCTATTATTTCTACATGGTATCCAAGCTACAGGGATCACAACCTTTCCATCTTCTACAGCAGCGAATTTTATCAAGTTCTACAGAGTTGAGGAGCGCTTCCAGTCTCCTATCCCTCTCTGAAGAAGAGCTTGTCTAGCTTACAAGATTTTCTCCTAGTTTGGTTTGCAGGTTGCAAAGAGTATATATTAGAGCATATCAAAAAATTCAATATGGATTCAAAATTTCCTCTACTATCTCCTTTCAACTATGTTGATTGGAAGCCAAAGATGAGTGCATACTTGAAGAGGCAATGTCTCTTTGATGTCTCCATTGCTGCATTGAGTGAACCTGAGTCTTATGAAGGGAAGATTGATTGGATTAATAATTGTGATAGATATTATGGAATTATGTGTTTGGTAATGTCTCCAAATATCTATCATCTCATAGATTCTGTTGAGTATCCATTTCGGCTTTGGAAAATTTTGGACAAAGCTTTTGGTTTGCAAGAAATTGAAGATGAAGCATGGAGCAAACATAGCATCTCCTCTTGTTCCCTTTCTCAAGATTTCTTGGCCTCTACATTCTCTGATGAAATTGATAATGATGAATAATTTTCTCATACAGTTCATGTTGCTGCTACCCTTTTTGATTTGAATGCTTCCTCCTTCAATCAAGAAGCAAATATTGAAGAGCCATCTTTTTATGTGTCTCTTGAAGGTGATTTTTCTTCTTGTGATACTATTGATGAAAAAGAAGTAAAATATGGAGGTGCTGCTGATATTTATTATGATCCTATAACCCATTCATTTTTATCTAAATCTCCTATCTTAGATTCTGAGATCTATGTGCCAGATTCTTCACACCTTTTGCATACCTCTCTCATTGATGGTGCGCAACCCAGTGACTTCCAGGATGTTTGCTTAGCCACATCAAGCCTTATTTTTGTCATACCACTTACCTTACTTGATCTCATGTGCTTCAGCATATCCTCCTTTGTTCTTGGCATCAATACTCAGAGCCTTCTTGAAAATTTTGAACATCTCCTTATTTCCTCCCTTCATACAGAGGATTCATTACCAGTGTATTCCCATGAGTCTATTGATATGCTTACATGTGATCCTTTGGATTCTGATTTAGAAGCATATTTGTAGGTTGATACACATATAATAACACCATCCATACCATCTACCATACCTCTGAATAATCTTAAGACTATACAAATCCCAAGTTCACTAGTTGATTCCTCATTGGTCTCTTATGCAGTGATATTTATCTTACATGGTTTGAAGTCTTTCCTATATTTCAGTGGCTGGTTATCCATGTCCATAGACATATTTGGACTGATATTAAACATGTTTTTATCTTTTCTAAACACTTATGTTTCATATCTTAATCCCATCCATCATTCATATCTTTACACCTATCAGGTTTCCCCAGTTGCTCATAATTTTCCTAGTCTAGCCCTATATCCTCATGGAGCCATTGAAGCCTTTTTATTTACTATTCCATATGCTAATTTTTATGATATATTAGAGTTTTATCAGCCTCATATCAGATCTATACAGGTGCTATATAATATTGGAATATTAACATGTGATTCACATCACAATTTTGTAGCTATTCAGGGAATTGGGTGTGAAATAAATTGTTTTAACTTTTTTACTCTTTGGGAAGGAGTATGCACATATCTCTTTTCCATTTTAGATTATGTTTTCAGATTATAGTTTGACAGTAGAAATAAGCATTCAGATAATGCTCCTACTTCATCAGATGATGAGATCCAAGGAGTCTCTCCTCTTCCTTCTTGCAGGTTCTACACTCCAGCGCATGATCATGGATTTCATGATTTCTTCAGCAAGTCCTTCATCCAGAAGCAATTCAGTCAGCTAATTAAAGTGAATATGAATATATGTTGAAGACATATTTCAAATTTTGTGCCTTGTCCTATCTTGAGGGAGGATTTTCCCCATGTGGTTTTGCCTCTTTCCTCACTTTTTTGGACATAATAATTGTTAAAGGGTGATCATAGCCTTGTTGTTGGGCCCTCTATGCATCCATATGTATCCATTATTTTTAGTAATACCATCATAAATTAATACTTATAGGGGGGTCTTGGAATATATTAAACCCACTCATAACTTAGGATAAAATAATTAATCATTATTTGATTAATTATTCACCCACTAGCTTAATTAGTTGGCATCCACTTGCACCTTAAAGTCAATACATGCCATCTATATCCTAGTAATAATTTATTTCTAATTCTAGGTTGCTCTTGACCACATTTTGACCATCTAGAGTTAGTATACAAGACTTTACAACAGATTCTGCTTTATTCTACTTTTTTTGCTTTTCCTGCTTTTCTATGGATAAGATAAAAGCTAATCAACTAGGAAACTGGAAGCTTTTGTTTCCAACCCATCCTCCATTATTTTTTCTCCATTTTCTAGGATTAGCATTTTTTTTCCATCTCCTTGACAACTCACTCATGCTTTTTCCAAATCGTGAGGTCCTTGATAGATTTGGGAAGTGTTTTAGCCACCTATGGGGGTTTGCTATATTTTGGTAAGTCAGCCTTTTTGAGCTTCATGATTTGTTTCCATACAATTCAATTTTCCTATGAGAGATGTACTATTTACGTACACTATTATTCATCATTATTCAATGGAAGGATACACACCAATATTAATCTCTTCATTCATGTGATTTAGTCTCTTTTCTTCTCTTTATTTTTCATGTGTATGCTTGTGAGAATTCTTAGTAGCAAGATCTATTTCCTGTGCTTCTTCTTAGAATCATTGCTCATAGCATCGATCTATTATTTCTACACCTAAATCACATCTAGTTCCTTAGGAATCCTGTTTTCCATTTCTAATTCAACCAGAACATGGGGAGATTTACGTTCAAAACTCACCAAGTGTTCCTCTTCAATGTGAATAAATTTACCAATCGAATTTGCCACTTCTCTGAACCCTTTATATTCCAACAGAAAAGGGGAAAGTCGATTAATATAACCCACATATTTCTGTTAGCAAGCTTGGTTTTCCTCAGATCAATATCCACACTCCACTGGGAAAGAACCAGAGAACCTATTCCAATAACCGAGTACTGCTCCTCCACTTCTAGTCTGTCCTCTTTGGATAAAAAATGAAATAAAAACCACCGATTAACCAGTGCCAGAACCCTAGGAATGTTCTTAATCAAGGGTTCCCATTTTTCTTGAATCCAATCCAAGATTTCATTCCTCGAGAGCTTAAAAATCTCAAATTTTCCAACCAGCAATATCTAGGACAACGTCGGAACCAGGTCCATCGTGATGTCTCTACCCAAAACACATAAGGGTTTACATCTCTATACCCTTTCAAAGATGAAATTCCTAGCCTTCGGCATGCCCTTATCATCTTAAATTTATCTTCTTGTCAAACCTTCAACCCACGCGCTAGAAACCAAGCCTTTATGTTTCTCAACATGCAGATATTTCCTTCTATCACCATCACTAACACGTCCCTCCTCACTAAACCCTCGACATGTGAATGGAATAAGCCAAGACTGACCTACCTATCCTTTTCCATTCCATCATTAACGATAGATAATATAGGTTGTGATCAGGCCCCCAACCCACCTGACCGATGCTAGAAACTACCCTCCAACCCTATCGGAGAATCCATGGAAAAAGACAAAAACTAAAAAACAACAAACCAACGAGAAGGAAAGTAGTTTTGGGTTTTGAGAAAAAATACACTTCCCACTTGTTTAGTCTAGTTGGTACTAGGTTGAGAGAGACTTATTTTGACTCCAGGACCAAAACTAGAACTAAAAGGTCAGGAAAAGAAACTCCCAAACAAAAATCCATCCCAAAACAAACCTCCAACCTGAAAACCCTAGACTCCATTACCCCTGAGTAAGCACTCACGGGCTCTCCATGGCATATGCGACACATGGATACATCTAGTTTTATTGGTTATTTTTTCTTGTGAAACATTGGGGTTTCAACCATTATCACATTTGGATGTACCTTTTGTTAGAATAATCAACCCATAGATACCCATATTTGACATTAATAAAATCATTTTTGTCTTATTTCTAGATTCCTAGATTCCCTCTCTATGTTAGTTCACTTCTACATGTTCCTAGAAGTCAATACTTGCTAAAATGGGTCATAGAGTGCTTTGGAATAATCCTAGAAACATATTTAGCATGTCTACTTTATTCCTGGTTCCTTAAAGTGCATATCTTCTTTTTCTGAAAGCTGCCTTGCTTTACATCTATTTTAAGGCATAAAGGAAAAGTTAGTCTAGGGGAACTTGCCTTGTTTTTTTACCACATCATCCTCCTTCCTTTTCTCCATACAAAATCATGAATGAGTTGTATTTCCACCACACATTAGCTTTCCCACTTGCTTTAGCTAATTCGTGAGGATCTTCATGGATTTGGAAAGTCCTTTTTGCACCTATGGAGGATTTGACTTGTTTTAGTAATCCTGCTTTTTGACCAATTCAAATAGAAACCTAGTGCTTTAGAATACCTCATGTAATTATACATTTGAGAAGAATATTACTTCATATGATTGGCTAATTTACACTTATTCAATACATGATTAATTTATGCTCCAATTTCAGTCTCCTTTTTTGTGAATTTTGCATGTTTGATTAGCAATTTTGTGAGTGTAATTGATGTATCTCTTGGGTTCAATTTCCACATGGTATTAGATCCTTTGTGAATCGATTTATATCCTTCCAAATTGTTATTTCAAGTTCGAAATCACTAACTGGGAGCGCATTCTGCTGACTGAAGGGCACATGAGCTGAGATATGGACCAATCTCAAAGGATCATCTTGACTCCATTCAATTTATTTGAATAGAAAGCTAAGATGGAGATATTGTTGAGAGTGAAAGGTCTCTATAGGTTTACCATGGCTACTGAGTCAGAGTCCAATGCAGCTGCATAGAAAATCAAATGGCACAATAGGAGGGATGATTCCTATGGTCTTTTGTGTCTGAGTATTTCAAGAGACCTCCTCTTCCATCTTGATTCATTGACATCTCCTAATGAGGTGTGGGAGAAGCTTGAAGATATTTTTGGAAATACAGATGAGATGAGAGGACATCAAATCGAGAATGAATTGATCTCCTTGAATCCCAGTATATTTGAATCATTGCAACTCTATTTTACCAAGTTTAAGGCCCTTGTTTTGCATTTAAAACAATGTGGCATTGAAAAGAAGGAGGAGCAACTAGTTTTGACCATTCTCTCAAATCTTAGTCCTAGCTATTCATTATTTGTTTCAACCTTCTATACCACTAAATTGACAGCTTGAACCTGGAATATGCCTAAGCTTGTTGAGTGCATGGAATCCCTCACTCAAGAGCAAGATAAATTGGTGATGATGGGCACCATCAAACCTTCCAAAGGCCAAGCTTTGGTTGCTGTAGATTCAAAGGTGGATTCAAAAAGCAAGAAAAAAGATAAAAAGACACCTGATCAAAAGAGAGACAAGGCAAAGTCTCAAGAGGAGTCCTCAGGCTCCAAGAAGAACCCTCAGAAGAAGAATAACAAAGGAGAAATGAGCAAGTGTGCATACTGCAGTAAAGGCTATAATTCTGAGAGATCTTGTATGAAAAAGCATATAGACATGCTGACCCAACTCCTGGAGAAGAACAACATCTCCCTTCTTGATTACTCAAAGAAGAGGGAAGGAGCCTTCAAATTCAGAAGACAAGGAGAGAGTACATGCCTTGGTTGCTGGAACCTCAAGCTCACCTAGTTTCATCATTGATTCTGGAGCTTCAAGACATATGGTTTCGAAAAAAGAGATCTTCTCTTCTCTTGACATGTCGAAATGTCCACCAATAGTTTTGGGAGATAACTATCTGACTGACAGTATGGGAAAGGGTAGGATTGATCTTGACAATGGTAATTTCAATAGTGTGTTGTATGTTCTAGGTCTTTCCTCTAATATCTTGTCATTGTATCATATGACTCACACTGGGTCTCTAAAGAAAGTCATCTTCTCCCCCAATGAATTTGAAATCACTGAGATTTCGAATTGTAAAGTCATAGCAAATGGTGTTGTTGATCACACTTCAAAGGTATACAAGTTTTCCCATTTTCTACCCTACTCAAACCCCTCTACTCTTCTTACTCATGCTAATGAAGCAAGAAATATTTGGCATGAAATATTTGGCCATATTAACTACAAGTACCTTTCTGGTTTGAGTAAAAAAGACATGGTCATAGGGTTACTAAAGTTCAATTTTTCTAAGGGAGTCTGTCAAGGTTGTATCCTAGGAAAACACGCAGAGCACAAGTATGAGAGAGCTAGTCATGAGAGAACCTTTACACCTATTGAGTTGATCCACACTGGACATTGTTGGTCCATTCCCTCATATGTCCATGATTCAGTCCAAATATGCAATCACCTTCATAGATGAATTTTCCAGGTATTGTTGGGTTCACTTCCTAAAGCATAAGTCTGAAGTTTTTGACCTCTTCAAAGTCTTTAGAGCCTTGGTTGAAAACCAGTCTGGGAGGAAAATCAAGATCCTTAGATATGAAAATGGTGGTGAGTATGTCAAGTCTGAGTTCATCCAGTATTGCAAAGATGCAGGTATCTAGATGCAACATTCTATCCCTTACACACCACAGCAAAATGGTGTTGCTGAGAGAAAGAACAGATCACTGAAGGATATGGAAACTTGTATGATGGAGGCTAAAACTTTGCCACCAAATTTGTGTGCTGAAGCTATAAACTATGCATACTATATCCATAATAGGGTGCCACATAATTATCTTGATGGTATGACTCCTTTCGAAGCTTGGAGTGGGCACAAGCCAGATGTGACCCATTTCAGGATTTTTGGCTCAAAGGCTTGGGCTAGAATTCCAACTAAAAAGAGGAAGGATTTGCAACCCCAAAGCCAAGAGTGCCTATTTGTTGGGTATTCTAAAGATTCAAAAGGGTACAATATAATCAACTTGAGCACAAACAAATCTTTCATTGAAAGAAGTGTTCAGTTCGAAGAAGAGCCTTTAGCAGGCGCAATTGAAGTTGGACAATCCTCTTCACCACCACAGCCATTGATTGTAAGTGAAGAGACAAATGAATTTGATGATTCTGATATGTTTGATAATGATGAATTAATTTCAGATCCTGACATCCCTACAAGACCAAAGTGGGTGGAAAGGACCATTCATGCAACTAGGGAATTAGTTGGAAATCCTAATGACACTAGGAGGACTATATCTCAATTTGAGAGTGCCCTTTGTGTGAAAGATCCTCTCTTTGCTGAGAAGTGTTATTCGATGATAGATTCTGATACATAGACATATTAAGATGAATCACATGATCCAAGATGGAAAAAATCCATGAAAGAAGAATTCAGCTCGCTCCATAAGAACAAGACATGGGAATTGGTTGGTCTCCCCCCGGGGAGAAAGCTAGTGAAGTGTAAGTGGGTCTTCAAGACTAAGTTTGTTGCTGATGGTTCACCTTTGAAATATAAGGCAATATTGGTAGCCAAGGGCTACTCTTAGGTACATGGTATTGACTACAATGAGACCTTTGCACCAGTGGCAAATATGGACTCCATAAGGCTTTCCCTATCCATTGCAGCTTCGAAGCAGTGGGAGGTACATAACATGGATGTAAAGTGTGCCTTTTTGAATGGATATATGACTAAATATATTTATATGCAGCAACCAAAATGTTTTTTATCTAATACATATTTAGTTTGCAGGTTGAAGAAATCATTGTATGGGCTCAAGCAAGCCCCCAGGGCTTGGTATGCCAAGATTGATGGATTTCTGCTGTCAATGAGTTTTATTCAATGAAATTATGATCCTAATGTCTATTTGAAGCTGATTCATGGTTATTTAATGATTATTGTTCTCTATGTGGATGACCTTCTGATTACAGGAAGTTCAAATAAAGAGATTGCCTCCTTGAAGGATGCAATGAACCATGCCTTTTCTATGACAAATTTGGGATTGTTGAGCCAATTCTTGGGTCTAGAAATTGCTCAATCCCAACATGGAATCAAGGTTCGTCAGTCAAATTATGCTTCATACTTTCTCATCAAGTTCAGCATGAAATATTGCAAGCCAAGAAAGACTCCATTCCTTTCAGGAGTTAAGCTTGAAGAGACAAGTTCTGCTCCTATGGTAAATAATACACTGTATAGGTAGTTGATTGGGTGTTTGCTTTATATTACACATACTTGACCTGAATTATATTATGTAGTTAGTGTGGCTTCAAGATACATGGATCAGCCTCATGAGATCCATTGGAGAGCATCCAAGAGAATCCTAAACTTTGTTCAGGGAACAAGGACTCATGGAATTTTCTAGAAAGCAAAATCTAACTTAGAGCTAGTTGGATTTACTGACAATGATTGGACAAGTGACAACACAGATAGAAAGTCCGCCTCAGGATATGTGTTCATGATTACAGAAGGACCAGTCATCTGGTCAAGTAAGAAACAAAGTTCCATAGCACTCTCATCTACAAAGGAAGAGTATAGAGGAGTTGTAAATGTAGCTACTCAATGTTTATGGTTGCACGGGATACTTGGAGAATGTGATTTCGAATCAGAGTTTTCAACAGTCATCTATTGTGACAGTCAAAACACCATTCAAATCTCCATTGATCTAGTTCAAAGACAAATAACCAAGCACATTGATATCCATATGCACTATATCAGGAAGCTTGTGCATGATGGTACCATTGCCCACGAGGACTTCACTTAGTGAACCTCTTACATAGCAGTACAATCGTGGGATATTAAAGAATACCCTTAATTTCAAGAGATATTGACCCAAACTCTTTTTGTTGAAACCCCCTCCCAATACCTAAAACCTCCCCCCCACCCCTTTTTATACCTCAATCNACCTTAAACCCCTCATCCCCCCAATACCTCAAATATATTGGTTTGATTTTTTATAATTTTAAAACCCACAATATGAACTAACGTGATAGGATATTGGTCAACAAGTGAAGTCCCCTTGCCATTGCCCTACTCTACTGCGCATCTTCAGAACAAGTAGCAGACATATTCACCAAAGTATTATGTGAGAAGACCTTTAGTAATCTCAAATCGTTGTTGGGGATTGCTGATCATGTGGTGAAGAATGATTGATGACAAGATTTCCAAAAAAAAAAAATCTTGTCCATGTTTAAGGGAGGATTTTCCCACTGGGTTTTTGCCTCTTTCCTTGGTTGTATGGACATGCAGTATGTAAAAGGGTGACTAAGCCTTGTCACTAGTCCCTATAATTTTATGATATTTACTCATAAATTCAGGCTTAAGGGGGGGTGTTAGAATAATCAAGCCATATTTACCCATATTTGACAATAATTAAATCATTTTTGTCTTATTCCTAGAATCCTAGATTCGCTCTATATGCTAGTTGAATTCTACATGTTCCTAGAAGTCAATACTTGCTAAAATAGGTCATGGAGCGCTTTGGAATCATCATGGAAACATATTTAGCATGTATTCTTTATTCCTAGTTCCTTAAAACGCATGTCTTCTTTTTCTGAAATTTGCCTTGCTTTACATCTGTTTTAAGGCATAAAGGAAAGGCTAGTCTAGGGGAATTTGCCTTGTTTTTTTACCACATCATCCTCCTTCCTTTTCTCCATAGAAAAGCATGAATGATTTGTCTTTCCACCACACATTATATTTCCCACTTGCCTTATCTAATTCGTTAGGATCTTCATGGATTTGGAAAGTCCTTTTTGCACCTATGGGGGATTTGACTTGTTTTAGTAAGCCTACTTTTTGACCAATTCGAATAGCAACCTAGTGCTTTAGAATATCTCATGTAATTATATATTTTAGAAGCCTATTACTTCATATGGCTGGATAATGTACACTTAATCAATACAGGATTAATTTATGCTCCAATTTCAGTCTCCTTTTGTGTGAATTTTGCATATTTTATTAGCAATTTTGTGAGTGTAATTGATCTATCTCTTGGGTTCAATTTCCACACCTTCTATTTCTTAAATATTTCTCATAAAAATATGGTTAAATGATAAATAGGAAGTACTTGGATGGTAAATAGGAGGTACTTACTCTAGAGACCAAAGTTCAATTACTACTTTGTTCACCTCACTCTAATGTGGAATGTCTTTATTGGACATATTTGAAAAGTTATAATAATAAATAATTTTCTATTATAATCTTGTAAATTAATATTCTATTAAAAGAAAGAAAATATGTAATGTTATAATGGTAAAGATAAACAAATTTGGTTAACAAATCTAAAGACTATGCATCCCATTAGTGGAAACGGATATTCTATTAGACTCACATTCATACCAAACTTTGAATAGACAAAAAGAAAAAAAAATATGTAAAGTTACAATTACAAAGGTAAACAAATTTGGTTAACAAAACCAAAGGCCATGCATCCCCAAATGGGACACATTAAGGACAATAAGAAAATCAATTCTCATATATACATCCTTTTTTATGTTATATTTTATGTGTAAATGTAATTATTGACATTTTTACTTTTTGTTATCTTTTGGGACTAATAATTTTCAAATTATTATTATTGTTTTTTGTTTTTATTTTTCATTTATATATATTTATATGGGGAAAAATGAATGGAAAGCAAAATAAATAAGTATAATCTCATTGGGTTAGCTTAATTGTATTAAACTCCTTGAGGCAAAGCTTGTTGTGAGGCCTCTGGTTCTAGTTTGGATAAGGTTCAAGTCTTGTTGGGTTACTAGTTTATATTGTGGTGAGTGGTTGAGTTGCCCTCCATTAAGATATTCTAGGGAAGAGGGGGAGGTTCACACAAGGATTTCATTGGAAAAGAAAACTAAAACAACCATAGTGGTTCATGTTCATTTAGAGATTATAAAGATGTTATCAAGCATTTATCAAAGAATTGTTTTGTTTCCTCATTCAAATTCAAGTATTATGGTACAATGTTTGTCTCAAAATTAGTCTAAATTTTATGGTTTCAAGCATAGATTAAAAAATCACTGAAGTATTGGAAACATCATGATGTCAAACATCAAACAAAAATTGCCTTGAAAAATCATGAGATTTGAAAAAAAACACATTTCTATTTTTTTTAAACACTAGGCCAATTTTGACCCTTGTAAAGTGTCGATTTTGTTTTTTAAACTCATTTTATGTGTAGTTGTTGGAAAATGAGAGGGAAGGTATTTGTTATCATCAACTACTAGTCTTAGGAAGGTCAGACCATTATTTTCATTGTAACAACCCTCATAGTAGGGGTGCTAATAACGTGATTAATCAATTGCATATTAACATTTTAGTTATATCTAGCAATATAATGATTGATGTTTTGTGTAGCTTCAAAAGATATTGTTATTGTATTTGATCATGTAATAACCCTAAAATAATAATGCTAAAACATACTCTCAATAAATCAAGTGAAAATAGACAAGTCGACCCCACAAAAATCATTGGGTAAAACTACCCCAGTCACTGGGTAAAATTGCCCCAACACTAGGTAAAACTACCCCAGTAAAGTCATTCATATAGTGAAAAATTCAGCCATAAAAGAGTATAAATAGAGGGGGTGTTGTCCTCATTTGGACATCAAGAAATTTTTCTCTTGTGTTTTCTGGGTATAGTGAAGCTTCTCTTGAGCATAGTAAAGGAAGGAAGGAAGTCTTTTTGTTAGGGTTTCTATATTCTCTTTTGTATAAGTTGTATTTTGTAATATCTCTCTCATAAGATATCACTGTATTGACATTCTACTTTGTCAATGAATCTATACTGAGGAATTTCTATTGGGTTTCCCATGAAATGGTTTTCTCAAGATAAATAATTGTTTCTATTTTTTAATGTGTTTCTTTCAGTGATCCTTATTATGATGTGATATGATAAATTGAATGAAAGTATAACATAATTTCTCTTAAGTCAAAATTATAAATATTGAATAGAATACATTGCAAAAATTGTAACTACAAACAGTTGGAAACTAGGGCATCAAATTTTGGTCCTTTTCATCCATATATTTTTCTTGAAAGAAATGTTTTGGTAGCTACCTCAATAGGGTGCACTTTCTATGTTTTTTTAACTCATTTTTTGTGTATTTGTTGGACAATTAAAGGGAAGGTATTTTCCATCATCAACTACTAGTCTTAGTAAGGCCAGACCATTGTTTTCATTGTAACACCCCTATCATAGTAGGGGTGTTAATAACATAATTAAGAAATTGCATATTAACATTTCAATTATATTTAGCAATATAAATGTTGATGTTTTGTGTAGCTCTAGAAGATATTCTTATTGTATTTGATCATGTAATAACCCTAAAATAATAAATGATAAAACATACTCTCAATAAATCAAGTGAAAATAGATGAGTCTTCCCCACAGGAATCATTGGGTAAAACTACCCCAGTCACTGGGTAAAATTACCCCAACACTAGGTAAAACCGCCCCATTAAATTCATCCCTATAGTGAAAAATTCAGTCATAAAAGAGTATAAATAGAGGGGGTGCTATCCTCATTTGTGCATCAAGCAAGTTCACTCCTCTTATGTTTTCTGGGTATAGAGAAGGTTCTTTTAAGCATACCAAAGGAAGGAAGGAAGTGTTTCAACTAGGTCTTCTATTTTATCTTTTGTACATCTTATGATATAGAATATCTCTTTCAGAAGATATCATTGTATTGATATTGTACTTTGTTGATGAATCTATATTGAAGAAGTTATGTTGGGTTTTTCTTGTGAAAGGGTTTTCCCTAGATAAATATTTGTGTCTATTGTTGAATGTGTTTCTTTCAGTGATCTTATATGATGTGATGTGATAAATTGAATGAAATTCTAACATGGTTTCAGAGCAAGACTAAATAGAAGCCATTGCAACAACCATAATTGTAAATAGTTGGAAATTAGAGAATCAAATTTTGGTCCTTTCCATCCATAGATTTGTCTTGAAATATATGTTTTGGTAGCTACCTCAATAGGGTTCACCTTCCTATGGAGGAAAATTTTAGTTTTGTGAAGTGTAAGTATTGACCTAAAAACTACTGGGGTCAAGAACTAGGGATACATGTTTAAGAAATTATGTACACTAATTGGGTTTGACCATAGAAATATCCAAATATACATATGAGGGAGAACATATATATCGAAGGAGATTTCAAATCCATGAATTTTCATTTTTGACTTAGTTACTAGTGGATCAAGAAAACTAGGGCTTTCTGGATTTTCCTGTTCTGTCCACGGATCTGACTTAAAAAAGGGGCCATTCAACTTTCCTTGGGAGGGAACATCTTTTCCTTGGATTATTTTTTCCATTTGACAACTTTCATTCCTGACCTACCTCTTACTAGGTTTTCTATATCAAAACCCCGATCTTGTCAGAATGTCTTCAAACCTAAGGGTTGAAGATAGATTGGAAGGATGAAACAATTTCATATCATGGAAGCATAAGATAGTCATTATCCTAGAATGTAATGACCTCCTAAACTATGTCAAGGAATATATTCGAGAACCAGAAGAAGAGGATGCCAAGACAAGGTACAAGAAGAATATGACCAAAGCTAAGAGGATCATGTCAGATTCTATCAAGGATCAATTGAATACTCACGTGTCAGAATTAAAAAATCCAAAGGAAATGTTTTAGGATTTGAAAATACTATATGAAATAAAGAAAAACAACATGAATATGATGATGGATAATTTGGAAACAATGTCTTTCTACTTTACAAGGGTTTCTCAAATCAAGGATCAACTAGCAACTATTGAAGGTGTTGTAGAGGATACATTTGTTTGAGGCATTTGTGTAGGAAGAAAGCTACCAAGTTTGATCTCAAAATTTTAAATTGACAGTGATGAAGAAAATCAATCACTTGCATCTCATGCAAAAAGAATAAGAAGAATCATTTCTATCAAGAATATTGATAGAAAACTAGTACCAGAAAACAAGAAAGATATGCCCAAAATCAGGATCTATAACTGTAATAAGATTGGACACTATGCTATAAATTCCACTCAAGGTAAAAAAAATAGGAAAGAGAGCATCATGCTCATACAATGGATGATGATGATCCTACTCCATACAAGAATACAAAGGAGGAATCGGATGAAACATTTGTCCAAGCATGGAGTATATCCAGATTCAACATGATGATGTATAATGCCAAGAGATCTTTTGTAAACTATGAAGGTAGATCCAAGAGGATCTATTGCATCCAAAAGGGTTGAATTTTCAACAAGTTCCAGAAGTTCAAAACTTTATGAAGAAGAAGATCAATATTTAGAACTTGCAAGGAAGCAAAGATCAAGAGGGAGTCAACCAAACAAGAAAAGATAAGTATTTAATGTTTTATGAAACAAGTGTTATTTATTGATATTATTATCTTATTAATAAATAGAACAAATATTTTATTGATAATATAATTATTTAAATTAGTATTGGTTAACCCTTGCGTACATTTATGTCAGTTCCACTATGAAGGTTGTGAAAGCAATGATCTATGATCAAGATTTACCCATGTCTTATGGGCAGAAATATCTAGTACGACAATTATTCTTAGATTGGGTATCATCACCATATAATGAAGGACAAAACAATTGACTATAGTTCTATACAGTTGACCATAGTTGACAACCTAACCAACTTGTCATAAGATGAGTGGGACAAGTATTGACCACATGAAAAATAAGTATTCATTTGAGTTATTCTTAATGATATTGTTCATAACAATTGTATGCATATTTGTATTCTTAGAATCAGGAAGTGTATTATGCATGTTTGAATGCATTGATATGGCTAGGATTGATCAACAATATACTCTTAATGTGCATGTGAAGGGTAAGTATCCTATGGTGTTGCACAGCATTCCATGAGCCATTGTCGCTTGTCTAGAATGAAACCTCTTTACTAACATGTTGGGGCAGTGAACACTCTTGATATTATGTTTTGGTAGAGATGGCAGGCATCTAGAAAGTTATCGTGTGTATACGGGATATGTATGAGTGTTGTGTTGAATCATTGGATAAGATGGTCACATAACTGTGTAAATTATGTCAGTATGCATAAGAATTTGTCATTAAAATGTCAATATGATTTGATGATTCTGAAATGTTACTAATCATATGATTGAATTTGACTTATAGGAAATATCATGTGTTATGACCTACAAGGATGATGAGACTTGTTCTAAAGAACAAGTGATAACTATTCATCAGTGGCCTTCAAGTATATTTACAAGATCAAGCATACTACATAAGTAAAAATTAAGGTCCATGGTTTTTATCAGAAAGAGGGATTTGATTATGATGAGACATTTTCTCTAGTGGCCAAACAGACTTCTATCAAAACTATTATAAATTCAGTGACAGCAATTACACCAAATAGATGTCAAGACCACTTTCTTGAATGGTGTAATCGAAGTAGAAGTGTATATAAAGTAACCTCCATGATTCAAGGCTCTCGACAGAGAATCACATGCGTATAAGGATTTGTATAGGCTCAAAAGGAACTCAATGCATAGTATGCCACAATTAGAAATTTATTTGATGAAAGTTTCAACCTTTGCTAAAAGGTTGAAGATAGTTTATATATGTAGATGACATGTTCCTTACAAAGCAGGAGATAACATAGATAGATACACAGAATATCAATAGTCACCCAATGGAAAATGTTAAGATGCAAAGGGAGGATAGTGGTAAGTTACAGAAGGAGAATAAAACTTCACTTTAGAGGGAGTGACTATAGCACAGATTACGGAAACAGATTGAGAGACATTATTAATTAGCCTCTATCCATGACAAGGTTTGTTTGAATTAGTATATTAGGGATATGACCAAATTTATCCCAAATTTCTCCCCTCACCGAGAGGAAGTAGATCTCATAGTTTGATAATCTTGACATGATTCTTGGGAATAGATGTGTGGCAAAGACTAGATGATATTTTCCTCAATCAAGGAAAATATGTTGTAGATATCCTGAAGATATTTGAGATGATGGGTTGTAAATCCATGCATACATCGATGGTGATGAACCTGAATTTATTGATCGATGCTTCTTTAGAGATAGTGGATTCCACCACATATAGATAGATGATTGGTTCGTTGATGTATTTGACAAACACAAGACTGGATATATGCTTTATTGTGAACACTGTGATTCAGTAGATGGTTAAGTCGAGACATGTTAACTTCATTGCAGAAAAGAATGTGATGAGGTACCTAAAAGGTATAGTTGATTATGGAACCATATATGTCTCAGATTGTGAGATGAAATTGCATGGCTATGCTGATTCAGATTAGGCCATTAGTGTCACGGACCGAAAAATTACATTAGAATGTTTCTTCAGTCTGGGTTCTGCTATGATTTCCTAGCTCAATAGGAAGCAAACTAGTGTGACACTCAGTATGGTCAAGGAAAATTATATATCAGCATGTTCAGCAAATAGAAAATTTGTGTGGATTTGAAAGTTGCTTTCAGAATTGTTTAATCTCAAGATAGAGGTGACTTGTATCTTTTGTGACAACTAGAGTTTCATAAAGTAGTCATAGAACCATGTGTTTTGTTAATTTTTAATGGTTATACCATATCTGATAACATTTAGCATTATAACATCATAACCATATGCAAAAGGATAACTGAAACATAGACAAGTACAACCTAACAAAAGAACAAAAATATTTATCCTGGGAACCCCTCATGGGGAAGAAAACCCAACAAAAATTCCTCTATATAATATGTATCAAAAGTACAAGACAAGACCCCATATAGGTGCACCTTCTTCTAGCTAATATATATATATCTCTTTCTCATATGCACTATACACAAGTGAGTGTGTTTTCAAATGAGGAACAAAAAACCTCTATTTATATTCTTTTTGTCACTCGGATTTTAACCTAACAAGTCAGCCCCACTTAACTAATTGGCTCGACCTCACTTAGGAAGACTCAATACAATATTATATTATATTCATTAGGGTACTATTGACCCGACTTACAATGGAGGCTTTACCTCATGAATCTATGATGACCAATTACAATAGTTACACCCCGACGGAGGAATAATATCATCTCCCTTGGGTTACATCAGTAAAATACATTTAGAATATCCTTTTAAGTTACAATATTTCAACACTCCCCCTTAATGAGAAGGTTGTTCTACTAATAACATCATCATAGACGATAGGAGTAACGAGAGAGAGAGAGAGCATCTACAACATCATCAAGGTAATAAATCTATATGTCATACAAAGTTTTCAACAATTATTAGTAACTGGAACACTTACTCTTTAATGTATTCAATACTGGAACATCATATTCTATAGCACTGATTCTTTATCTTTCGCAGCACTCGATCACTTGATCCTTTGCGGAAACACTTCGATATTCTTGATCCTTTGTGTTAAAACTCAATTAAATTTTGGGTATGAGTGTTGCTTACATTCTCCAGCCTGTCGAGTAATGTTGGGAAGGCAGCGGAAGGAGTTGATGGCATGCGCAGGGTAACGCTCAGTGGCGAGATAGTCTATGTATTGGGGAAACAAAGCTAAGAGGAAATGTTGGATGTGTTAAAGGGGAGTCTCGATCAACAGCTGAGGATGATCAAAAGGAAAATCAACGGCATCAGATCATTTCGCACGGTGAACCTACCCGACCAAAAACTGCTCTTCAACCTTACGAAATAGTTTAAAGCTCGGACGCATTCGACAATCAAGATTGGAGCCCAAGAAGATCTATGACTGAGAGCCATTTCGCATCCCAAACTTACAAGGAAGAAGATTGCAAATGCAGATTGCAAAAAGCAGTACGGGACGTTTTGATCAACGGTGCTAGTGTGAGCAAAGGCAGATTGACGGCTATGATTCATTTTTCGATCTGGAGTAGCACAGGAGGAAACAAAACCTCACTACGCAAAGAGAGGTGGGGTCCGCTCAGATCGACGATCGGGAAATGAGTTGATCCTGATCAACGGCCAAGCTGCGTATGCACAAAGTAAGGACATGTGTGGCAATGGGAACCCCATAGATATATAGTCTGAGATCACAAAGGGTAAATCTACAGTACGAGCCACCTGGGAGATGTGCAAAAGGTTATATTGTGTAAAAAGCTATAAATAGGCCCACACGAAGTTGTATAGATTTGTTCTTTCTAAAACCTTGAAGCTGTCAAAATATCCAAGTCACATCCAAAGCGCCAGCCCGGACCAGCAAAGGGACCACGCTACAGAAAAAGGTAGGCCCTTGATACTCCCTCAATATTATTTGAATATTGTCTCAATGGAGGTAGTGGGGGTGAGAGATGGTATAGAACCAGAGGTATCAGGTCGAAGAATGGAAGAACACCTGTTACATGCAAACTCTGAGGTTTTTGATACCATCCTGATGGGAGAAGCTATCGAAACCACCAGGGGAAAACTGGAAGATCATAAGAACCTGGGTATAGATACATGTAGTGTGTTTAAGTCTTTATTTCATTTTTTCTCTGTCAGCCAAACCCCCCAATGCCATGAATTTGTCGAGTGGTGCGCAGAGAATTTATCTGACGTCGAAGGAGTTATTATGGATAGGTCTAAGTCTAAAATCCTCTTGCCAGTTCAAGCCTCTGTCATCCAAAAAATCCTGGATATCCCCGATGCATTCGTCCATATATCCTAAGACTATCAAGAAGAAGACAGTATACGTTGTTTTAGATAATCTACTGATGAAAGTAAAGACGCCTTCTTGAAGACCTGTTCTAAGCTTTATGGTGAACCCATTGACCTATCGTACCCTATTGACCTCAGCCATTTCAACGAAGAAACTCAATGTTGTATATCCCTAGCCAATAAGTTCCTAGGTCTAGATATCGACGCATACGTCCCAGATTCGTTATTGAGTCTTTTATTCATCTTAGATAATTGCCCGGCCGAACCCGAATTCCTTGGACAGTCAGGTCAGTCTTGTCGCCTTAAATTTGATGAGTTCTTAGCCAAGAACATCCGTTCTTAGTTAGCGAACTTCCACGATGCCAGAACATTCAGATTCCAGTCCTTTTTCTGAGGATGTTCATAGCCTATAATGAGGAATAATTGCAGGTACCAGAGTTGGAAATCACTGCTAAAATTGCCACTGATTACTGTAAATTCATGAACCAATTGATGGCCGAAATATATGAAGTCTTCTTTCAGGAGAGGCTGCCTAAGGTGTTTCCTGAAATGAGGCAGACGCTGCAATTGTCGAAATGCAAGAAGATAGGGGACCGGTTCCTCTAAGATTTTGGGACAACCATAAGACTACATGGCTTCGTACATATGCCATACATCTTGTCATCTTTCTTAACCCCCGGGATTTTCTTCTTGGAATTAATACGGCAAAAACTTATGGTCGAAGAGGAACACTTCTTGAACTTCAAGAAGAGTTCAAATTTGGTTTTTCCTTGGAAATTAGGACCGTACACAGTCAGAAACAGGGCTGCATTGCCCATGGTCTCCAACTCACTCAGAGGCATGGAATTTCCCCAAGACCAAGCAATAAATTATGATCCTCACCAAGTTATCTTCAAGAGAATAACAACTCTCAAATGCCATCCCTTTGAGCACACGGAGGTGCCTAGACTTAGAGTAAAAGCGAATTGGGATGATTTCCTTAATCCTGCCCCAATGGATACCAACGCCGAGCAGGACACTGGTTCACAGCTACCTAGAGAAGTTTCTCCCCAAAAGGAGTTGGCTACTATAGTTGCGATTGTAGGGGGATACTCATCATTGGTCAGCTATTCGACGAGTTCGATAAAAAGAGGGAGTACAGATCCCATGGACATCGAATAAGTAGACACTGCCAGCATGCCCAAGAAGTAGAAAATAGAACCTAGACAATAATTGGTGCAGGCTAAAAGGGTACAGGAAAAGAAGAAGAATTTAGTAAAGGTACAGCAACAGGTGGAGCCCAAGGAGGCCAAATTAATCCTGCCCCAATGGATACCAACGCCGAGCAGGACACTGGTTCACAGCTACCTGGAGTAGTTTCTCCCCAAAAGGAGTTGGCTACTATAGTTGCGATTGTAGGGGGATACTCATCATTGGTCAGCTATTCGACGAGTTCGATAAAAAGAGGGAGTACAGAGCCCATGGACACCAAAGAAGTAGACACTTCCAGCATGCCCAAGAAGTAGAAAATAGAACCCAGACAATAATTGGTGCAGGCTAAAAGGGGACAGGAAAAGAAGAAGAATTTAGTAAAGGTACAGCAACAGGTGGAGCCCAAGGAGGCCAAATTACAGATGTAAGAGTATGTATTCGACAGGAAAACTTCGAGAAAACATGCATCCAAAGAGGACTGGCTAAGGTCTTACCGAGAAAATGCTAATAAAACCTTTGAGGAGACAACAGAACTATACCATGAAGCCTTGCGGTTGCCTCAGCCCAATGTGGCACTAAAAACTGTAAGGGATCATGCCACTGATACCCTTAGATTATCCCTGGCAATGGGGAGCAAGGTGTTAGAGGTCAATGTAAGCCTCTCAAACTTCCCCACTTCCGACATCATACACCTGAACAAAGAGACTGGAGATATATTGAATACTAGAATGCTTAAAGCCACCATACAATTGTCCAAGTCAGAGGAGAGTAAAGAAAAAACTTCTAATATTTTAAGAAATTTGAGAGTGGAGATTAAAGCCCTTAAAGCCCAACTCAACAACTTACAGAAGGAAGCTATACGAATGGAGGGATCTACGCAGAAAGGGATTTTGGTTCAGAAAATTCTCGATGATAGAGATAAAGAGATACAAGCTTTGAAAAAGAAGTTGAGAATCCTAGGCTCCCAGCTCGCTCAAGAGAATGAATTGGCTAACTTCAAAAAGGAGAAGGAGGCATTGAATTTCGAGCTCACTGATTGCAAGGCTAAGCTACTGAAGCTTGAAGAAAAGGGGAGGCAATGGGAAGCAGATGTCCAGCTCCTGAACAATAGCGAAGCAGAGTTAAAAGCTAGACTAGCAATGAAGGAAAGTGAGCTTCAAAGTAGGAACACAAAGAAGGAAATTCAATCCACAAGTACGACTAAAGAAGTAGACACCAGCTCCCCCTCCAAAGCAATGTCCCAGATAGGCCTAAAAGATATCGACCTCATTAAACTGAAGCAGTGGGTTGAGGAATTGGAAAAGGAAAGAGTCAAAGAGAAACAAGGTAGAGAAAGGGCCAAGGAGAAGTGTCGAGAACTGACTCAACAAAATGATAAGTTGAGCCAGCAAGTGATTGGAAAACTTGCCTTGCAAGGAATTAAGAATCTAATATGGGACCAGATCATCATAGAAGCAGACAATTTTTGACCCTATCTCAATGTTATTGAAGACCTGAAATTTGCTATGAGCGAAGCCAGCAAACAAGTCTAGATAGTAGGGGCTGAAGTGAACAAAAAACCTTTAGAGACCACTGAAAGTGCCATAACCTTCCTAAGATCCTTGTTAGATGAAGCCTCTAGCAGTTACGGTCTTCAAAACAGGGTCGTTGTTGTCTCTGAAGCTAGAAAGGTGATAGCTAAACACAGGATGATGGAGACAGTGTAGGCAAAAATGGAGGTCACTGAGTACAAAATTCGAGAGGTCGTCAAGCTGTTCAGACCATTGACGAATAGGGGGATCCCCTTTTTCTGGTAAGAGATGGGTCCTTTACTGTCTCAGAAGGATTATAAGGAGTGTCTAGTAAACTGCCAATTGGATCACAGCAAATTCAGGGATATGAAACAAGCATTGTCGGGGAAGGTCATTTTTGACAAGTTGGCCAATGATTTCGATTTATGGTTTTACTTTAAAGCCACATGCTCCAAGGTCCCCAGGGCCTCATACCCAGAAGCGATGGAACTCAAGGCACAAGCTTATGACATGGCTGTTGTGCCTATACCCGGTCCCAATGCATGGAGAATCATCCACTAATATGGGTCATCCAAGCTCAAAACACACCAGTAGAAGTAACAATGACAGTGCATGAGATATTTTCCAGGTGTTACACCCATCCTAACGATCACTTCTCTCAAAGGATTCTATACAGTCATCATCTGCCAGATGGGAGTGTGAGGTAGTCTTGTGCCTTTTTCGTCCCACATTCCATGTTTCATTGTCTGGTCGTTTCATACAAGCCGCATCCAAATGAAACCACCTAAGAGGCTATTAGAAGATGTCTTCCTATTGTAACAAATTTTGATTCCCGAATGTCGGTTTAGGAGATCCAGAATACCATAAATATACCTCTTGAAGAAGGAGAAGGGGTTGAAACCATTGTAATTTTGTTGTGTGTGTTTTTTCAAGAGAAGTTTAATATAATTGCAGAGCCGAGATCGGCATTTTTCACAGGGATTCATGTGTCGTTCGCACTTATAGTCTGTTATTTCCTTTCTTATGTGAATGTTGTTCCAGTTTTCCTTTCCATTTTGTTTTCTTTCATATCTGAGACTTAGGGTATAATAGCTCGGAATTCATACTTGCTATTCTCCGTCTGTTGTTTCAGGTATTCACCAAAGTTTCTTCTAAAGTTAATACAGAATTCATTTCTTACAATGCTCTATGTTGATGGTCTGTTCATGTTCCTCCTTTCCACCAGAAAAATATAAATCAACTGTGATCGAATGGCTACCTTGCCCCTATGTTGAAATCATTTGCATTTAAGTTCTGATTATTTTTGTTGTGTATCTTGACTCCATCGCCCAATGGTGTTGTGTTTTGTTTCAACCAATTTTACAAACAATTTATAGTTTCATTTGTGTATATATATCTAGCATTGTTAACATTTGGCGAGAGATCCCTCTCGGAAGAGCTAAAGGAGAATTCTCTCTTCAAAAGTGGTTCTGTTGTTACCCAGGAGCGAGCCTTCCGCAACCATGGGCTCAATTCCGGTGCTAACAAACTGGCGTTGTTGTCAGGGATGAGATTGAATATCATCCCTAGTGTTGTACAGGAATAAACACCTTATAACCGAAGGTCTGGGGTTATCAACATACTCAATAAACTTGCAGACAATTGACTCTAGATTGCAGTAAAGGAAATAGGAGGATTGGAAAGACTCACCCAATACACAACGGTTGATCCTAGCTTGTTCTCTTCCGCTTTGCTTCTCCTCCAAAGTCTTTAGGGATGCTTTCTCCTTCACCTGTCAAGGATCAATCTTCCAAATACAAGATGATTCATATATATAAACAGTTTAGATAAATCATATACATAATGCTGAAACATAAACATTTATCAAACCACAATACATGAGATACATTCAAGACACAATATGGAAGAAGGATTCTCTTTATTATCAATAATGAAGAAGTTCAAATTACAACCCAACGCTTGAGACAAGGACTCCTCTGTAGCCAAAGGATTCTGAGTTCCACTGCTCCAAAGACTTCTGTATAAACTCCACCAGCATAACTTTGCTCTCCAAGTGTATGTACCAAACACCCTCCCCAAGGCCTGTATTTATACATGGTGAAATAAGGCAGTTTCGAAGGTTGAGGAGGTTGAGACAGTTAAGGAGATTAAGGTAAATGGCTTAACTAATCTCAAGTAATCACGTGTTTTTATTTTTAATGTCAAAGGGACATATCCGCGGGTATCAAGAATGACAACCCGCATATGATCCGTGAGTTGCTATAAGAGCAACCCGCGTATACATCCATACGCATCTTGCAACAACCGACACTCGCGTATGATCCGCGAGTTGCATATATATAGGGTCGTGGATATGACTTGACATAGTTAGAAAGTCAAAGTAACCAGCTAGATGGATGAGGAATGTATTTTATAATAAGCCCATCTATAGTGTTTTGGGAAACCCTCAATCCATAGATGTCCTTTTGTGTGCCAACATGAGGGATGTCGGCACTCGGACGGAGAGGTGCCATTCAGGTGGATAACACCTAGGAAGAACGACAAAGATTCAAAGGATAAATATTTTCTATGGGAAAACAGAGATTCTTACATGTGAAGAAGGTTGTATCATTTTCCCTGGCGACTCCACTAAAATATTCTGGGATGCGATTCCACTAAGGAGACCGGTGATCATAAAGACGAGTTTTTTGGGGACAGACAGAAATTCCTGAAGTTGCTAAGAGGTGATACATTTGTCCTGGCAATCTAGCTCACCACGACCAGTATCACACTAGATATCCTGGTTCCCAGAAAGATCCACACAAGAGGTAACTCTGATACCGAAACTTTGCTCAGTGTGGATAATCCAAAAAAAATACTTAGAAATAGGAATAAGGAGAGATCGAGTTCTCCATTTTTTGATACTTCATCATCTCAGGTCTTGCATGGCTTAGCTGAACCCGAGTGGGGGGTTAGGGCTGAAAAACTGCTAACCAAATATAAGTCCGAGTCCGACCTGAGGAAGGCTGGGGTAGACCCTAATACGTTGTAATCCTATCTGCTTGATTCTTTGTGGCTGAATCTAGAAACCCCACCCAAAGCTGAAGGGATAGCCTCTGTCTTTCAAAATACCCAAGTGCCCAATCCCCTGTTCGTTCCTAGCTGAACCGCCTCCAAGGCTGCTGCTAGATTCGCCCCGCTAGCCCTACCTCTGGTCTTGCACGATCTCCCCCATGAACTATGCCCAAAGGATTGCACTCTACGACGGGGAGGCAAATGTTTCAGCGAGGTACCATGTGGATAAGTTTGACGACTTTATTGACCTGGAGGAGGTAGACGATGAAGATGTCAATATGAGGTTATTCGCTCAGAGTTTGTCTAGGGAAGCCAAGAAATGGTATAAATATTTGCCACATAGGTCTATCCGCAGCTTCATTGGCTTTCAGACCATATTTCTGGAAAGATGGGACGACAAGTAGAGCCCATTGCAGGTTTTGTCTCAATATAATAATCTCAAGAAGGGAGGTTTTGAATCCGTCCACAAATTTTCTAGCCAATTCATGCGGGTCTACAACTCGATACCTGCCGATATCAAACCTTCGCCTGGGGCGGCTAAGCTTCATTATGCAGACACCTTGGACAACAATTTTTCTCTATTGTTAAGAGAAAGAAATTCTAACACTCTCCCAACCATGTTCATTGATGCCCTAGAAGTAGAAGCCAATATGATGGCATGTGGGAAAATTAAACTACGAGTGGATATCGACAGGAGGAAGGGTAGAGAAGAAGCACACCCCTTTGCTTCTGCCTCTTCATCCAGTGATATAAAATTTGAGTTGATGCTCAAAACCATGGAGAATTTGATGGATAGGCTGACGGTAGAGACCAAGCCAGCGAACCGGGAACAGAATGAGCCTCAAATAAGGAATCCTAATTTTAGGCGGCAAGTCCCTCCCCCACTCCAACCCAATAGACCAAGGGATGTGAGGAACCCAAGAAACCCTGAAGAGCAGTCGATCAGGCCTCCTTTCCCTGAAAACTATGTGGCTGCAGAAGATGAAGATGAGTCCATCAAAGATCACATCCATCATTTCGACAACCTGGACTCTCATATTTACTTGACAGAAGAGGAACATGACATGTTCACTCAGGTAGATAGAAATACCCTGACCGAGGAATTAGAGCAATATCATAAAGGGTATATGCATGCTATAGACGACATCAAGAAGATCAACCTGAGGAATAGGGATGTGGCCATACAGAAGAAAGGTGGCGACTCTACTGGTGACACCACTATACCTAAACGAGGGTTAGACCCAGACCAGCCTTCTAGTAGTCATACCGGTCCTGGGAAAGAAGATCACAAATAGAAAGGGCCAATGGCGCCTATAAATGTGGGAAAATAAAGCAGTAATGTGAAAACATTGGAACTAGTGGCACCTGTCGAGCCGAGCAAGACCTTCCCCACGTTTGACCTCCAAAAAAAACTAGCTAAACTGAAGATCTCGATTCCTTCTAACGAATTGTTGAGGAATCAGGAATACAGAGACACAATCACGCATATGATTGTGAACCAAGGGGAAGCTCACCCTAATATCTTAGAGCTGACCAAAGACAATCCTACTATTGTTTTAGGGTCTAAGATTGAAAACGTGGACAGCGAGGATGAGGAGGTGCCCCCCTTTTACATGAGCTTGAACATGCATGATATGGTGTTACACAACGCCATGCTGGATTCAGGAGCCTTGCACAATCTGATGCCAAAGGGAGTGGTGGAAATCCTGGGGTTGGAGATTACTAGGCCCTACAAAGATCTGTATTCCTTTGATTCTAAAAGGGTGAAATGTTTGGGATTGATCAAAGACATGGCGGTTTCTTTAAATAAGCTCCCCTCTAAAGTTGTGGTCATGGACGTCATCGTAGCCAACATTCCCCCCAAGTTTGGTATTCTTTTGTCGATATCTTGGACTTCGAAGCTGAAGGGCAGCCTGCAAATGGACATGACATATGCTACCATTCCTGTTCAGAATGAAAGCAAGAGGTTATATAGTGAGAAGAGGTTGCCTTACGTAGTGAGCAGTCAGGCTCATCCCAACATCCATCACGTCTATGTCATTGACACGGACTTAAGGTCCTCTATTTTCTTCAACAACGTATCTCCTTGCAACTCCAAAATAGGTGGGCCACAAAGGGATGAAAAAGAGGCCATCAAGATGAAGGGCAAAGAAGGGAATCAAGAAGACGAAGGACTATGGAAAATGTATTTTGACGGCTCGGTGTCTAAAGCAGGTGCTGGCACAAGTGTGTAAATTATCTCCCCCATTAAAGATACCAAATCTCACTCTTACAAGTCTATTTTTGAATGCTCTAACAATGTAGTGGAGTACGAAGCCTTGTTGCTGGGCTTACGTGCGCTGAAATATTTAGGTACAAAAAAGGTCCAAATTTTTGGGGACTTAGAGCTCATAGTAAATCAAGTGAATGATATCTATCTGACTAAGCATCTGAGAATGAGATCCTACCGGAATGAGGTATGGGATATGTTTGGGAATTTCTTCACCGAACACACGGTCCAAGTGATTCCCAGAGATGAGAACATGGTGGCAGACTCTCTCCCTACTGCAGCAGGAAAATTTGAAGCTCCAGCAGCACGAAAGAAGAAATATAAGGTGGAGATTGTAAACAGACATTCCATACCAGATAACACCAAACATTGGTAGGTCTTCAAAGATGATATTCAGATCAAAATATTCTTGGAGATGTCTAGTGAGTTTGTGAATACTCACATCAATGAGGGTGACTCCGACCCCGAAAACCTCCTAGACGTTGAAGGGGAAGGAGAGGAAACCATCAGTACGGGGAAACTAAAAGACTCCTTGTGGGGCAAGGATATAGTCTAGTTGAAAAGCAATCATATCCCCAAGGGCCTGATACCTTTAGAGTCTCTTTTTGACCAAAATGATGTAGCCAAAGATCCTAAAGTTGAGCCTGCCATAGATGTTGTCGAAGATATAAATATCAACACTAAAGAAGACCCAAAGATTATAAAGTTGTCTAAGAAATTACCCACTGAAGAAAAAGATGGATATTTGAAACTAATGAAGAAGTACACGGATTTGTTTGTGTGGAGATATGAAGATCTCAAAGAGTATGACAGTTCCATCATCCATCACACCATTCTGATCAAACCCAGAGAAAAACCTTTCAGGAAAAAGCTCCGGAGGATCAATCCGAAGTTAGTGCCCATCATTGAAAAGGAAGTGAAAAAGTTGTTTGATGTGAAGATAATAGTGAATCTGAGGTTTTCCAAATGGGTGGCTAATTTGGTTCCCGTTCAAAAAAAGAATGGGGATATACGACTATGCGTGGATTTCAGGAATTTGAACAAGGTCTCTTTGAAAGATAATTACCCTTTGCCTAAAATGGACCAGATCCTACAGAGGGTGGTAGGCTCAGAAAGAATATCCATGATGGATGGGTTTTCTGGGTACAACCAAGTGAAGGTGTTACCTGAAGACCAAGAAAAAACTGCTTTCACCACACCTTGGGGTACCTTCATGTATGCAAATATGCCATTTGGGTTAGTGAATGCTAGAGAAAATTTCCAATGTGCCATGGATATCACTTTTGCAAAAGAGAAAGAAAAATTTGTGGTGATATACATGGATGACATTACTGTGTATTCCAAGTGGGCTAAATATCACATGAGGCACCTGGAAATATTTTTCATTAAATGCAGAAGGTATGGCATTTCCTTGAACCCCAGAAAGTTGAACTTCGCTCTGGAAGAAGGAAAGTTGCTTGGACACATCATCTCAAAGGAAGGAATTAGGATCAATCCAGACAGAGTAAAAGGAATCTTGAAATTTGAGGAACCAAGGAGCAAGAAACAAATCCAATCCTTCCTCGGTCAAGTCAACTTCCTAAGAATATTCATCCCTAGCTTCGCCGAAATCCTGATGGACATTACCGACATGCTAAGGAAGGATCATGAAAATAAGTGGACGGTCAGAGCCAAGAAAGCTTTCAAAGGTATAAAACAAGCCATCTCAGAAGCTCCTGTATTGATTAGCCTAGACTTTGAAAATGATTTTTTGGTATTCTCTTATGCTTTAGAGCACATCGTAGCGGCAGTGTTGCTACAAAAGAATGATCGGGGTGAAGAACATCCTATAGCATTCTTCAGTAAGATATTGAGAGACGGAGAATTGAGATACAAAATAATGGAAAAACAAGCATATGCCTTGGTTAAAGCCTTGAAGGATTTCAGAATCTATCTCCTCCATTCCCACATCATCGCCTTCATACCATGCAGTGTGGTGAAGAGCATACTTACGCAGCCTGACCTGGAAGGAAAGAGAGCCAATTGGGTTGTGGTACTCCTGGAGTATGACATAGAAATCAAGCCCACGAAGTTGGTCAACGGGAAGGGATTGGAAAAAATGATGACAGACTCCCATTATGACTCTCTGTAGCTAAATTTTCTTGCTTGTCAGTTTGGTCCAGAGGAAGCCGAGGTGCAGGTGAAGCTATCTTTCTCTGCATCCCCTTGGTATGTTAACATTGTTTTTGTATTGCAGAATTTACAATCCCCCGCTGGTCTAAGCAAAACCCGAGCTAGATCCATAAAACTGAAAGCTGTGAAATTTTGCATCATAGAACAATACCTCTAAAGGAAAGACCCCAGGGGAATATTGCTGAATTGTCTTCTGGAGGATGAAGCTCGACACGTGGCAAAGGAGTTTCATGAAGGAGACTATGGAGGACATCATTCCTGGAAAGTCACCGCAAACAAAATCCTAAGGGTAGGATTTTATTGGCCTTTGTTGTTCTCAGATGTTTATAAGGAAACAACAAGATGTTACCAGTGTCAAATCTTTGAAGGAAAAAGGAAGGTGGTGTCTCTCCCCCTCAATCCTATATCTGTGAAGGATTTGTTCCAACAATGGGGGTTAGACTTCATCGGTGAGATCAATCCAAACTCCTCTGCACATCATAAGCGGATTCTGACGGCCACTGATTACTTCACAAAGTGGATCGAGGCCATACCCTCCCAGAGGGCTACAGAAGAAGTGATAATGGATTTCATAGAAAACAATATCCTAGCAAGGTTCGGCTGCTCGAGGCGAATCGTGACTGACAATGCCCTTGCATTTAAATCCAAAAAGATGATCAATTTTTGCCATAAATACCATATAATCCTGAATCACTCCACGGCTTATTACCCACAAGGGAATGGATTGGATAAATCTTCTAACAAGAGCCTTGTAAGGATTATTAACAATTTATTAGAAGATAACAAGAAATCCTGGCACACCAAATTGAAATATGCCTTGTGGGCCAACAGAATCAGCACCAAAAGGGCCATTGGTATGTCACCATTCCAGTTAGTATATGGAACCGAAGTAATTTTCCCTGCCTCTCTGGGCATCCCAGTCATGAAATTATTGCGAGATCCATTAGACGAGCCAAATCTCATTCAAAGAAGGATCAACAAGATCATTGAGCTTAATGAAGTAAGGGACAAGGCTTACGATAAGGTCCAAATACACTAGGAGAAGATGAAGAATACCTTCGACAGGAGGATAAAGGAGGATGTTTTCCAAGTCAATGACTTGGTGCTAAAATAGGATGCTCCCCATGAGGATAAAGGGAAGCACGGGAAGTTCGACCATTTATGGGTAGGCCCATACCTTATTGCTGTGCACAGAGGAGATAACACCTTCATTTTACAATATCCAGATGGGTCGCAGTATGAAGGAGGCACAGTGAATGGAAGGTTCTTGAAGCATTACTTAGAATGAAGGGATTAGTATCCTTGTATCATAGTGTAAATACGTTTCACTTTTCAATCAGTACAGGTGGTGAATCGAAAGATTTGAAGCCCGTAGAGAAGGCCCTAAGATCAGAAGAAGTAACCATTATTTTAAAGTTTGTTTTTATTTCAGGCAGTTACATAATATGAGATTTTCAATGGTTTCGGCACTTGGTCTACAGGGGGTTCTTTGCTACCTCACAGGGAGGATAACATGCATCATGGATCCGGTTGTTAAAACTCATTTAAATTTTGGGTATGAATGTTGCTCATGTTCTTCGGCCCGTCGAGTAATGTTGGGAAGGTAGTGGAAGGAGCTGATGGCATGCGCAGGGTAACGCTCAGCAACAAGATAGTTTGGGGGTCGGGGAAACAGAGCTAAGAGGAAATGTTGGATGCATTAAAGGGGAGTCTCAATTGACGATTGATGATGATTAGAAGGAATATCAACGGCATCAGATCATTTCGCACGATGAACCTGCTCGACCGAAAGCCGCTCTTCAACCTTGCAAAATAGTTTAAAGCTCGGATGCATTCGACGATCAAGATTGGAGCCCAAGAAGATCTACGGCTGAGAGCCATTTCGCATCCCAAACTTACAAGGAAGAATATTGCAAATGTGGATTGTGAAAAGCAGTACGGGTCATTTTGATCAACGGTGCTAGTGTGAGCAAAGGAAGATCGACGGCTATGATTCATTTCACGATCTGGAGTAGCACGGGAGGAAACAAAACCTCACTACCCGAAGAGAGGTGGGGTCTGCTCAGATCGACGGTTGGGAAAGGTGTTGATCCTGATCAATGGCCAAGCTGCGTACGCACAAAGTAAGGACATGTGTGGCAATGGGAACCCCACATATCTACGGTTTGAGATCACGAAGGGTAAATCTACGGTACGAGCCGGCCGGGAGACACGTGAAGGTTATATTGTGTAAAAATATATAAATAGGCGCACATGAAGCTGCATAGATTTATTCTTTCTGAAACATCAAAGCTGTTGAAATATCCAAGTCACATCCAGAGTGCCAGCCCGGACCAGCCAGGGGACCGCGCTACAGAACAAGGTAGGCCCTTGATACTCCCTCGGTATTATTTGAATATTGGCTCAATGGGGGTAGTGGGGGTGAGAGATGATATAGAACCAGAGGTATCAGATCGAAGAATGGAATAACACTTGTTAGCTGCAAACTCTGAGGTTTTTGATACCATCCCGATGGGAGAAGCTATCAAAACTACCAAGGGAAAACTAGAATATCGTAAGAACTGGGGTATAGATACCTGCGGTGTGTTTAAGTATTTCTTTCATTTTTTCTCTGTCAACCAAACCCCCTAGTGCCTTGAATTTTTTGAGTGGTGCATAGAGAATTTATTTGTTGCCGAAGGAGTTATTATGGATAGGTCTAAGTCTAAAATTCTCTACCTGGTTCAAGCCTTTGTCATCCACAAAACCCTATATATCCCCGACGCATTCGTCCATATATCCCAATACTATCGAGAAGAAGACATTATACGATGTTTTAGAGAATCTACCGATGAAAGTAAAGACGCCTTCCTGAAGACCTGTTCTAAGCGTGATGGTGAACCCATTGACCTATCTTACCCTATTGACCTCAACCAATTCAACGAAGAAACTCAATGGTGTATATCCCTGGCCAGTCATTTCCTAGGTCTATATACCGACGCATACATCCCAGAGTTAGTGTTGAGTCTTTTATTCGTCTTAGATACTTCCCTGGCCGAACCCGAATTTCCTGGATAGTCAGGTCAATCTTGTCACCTTAAATTTGATGAGTTCTTAGTCGAGAACATCCGTTCTCAGTTAGCGAACTTCCACAATGCCAGAACGTTCAGATTCCAGTCCTTTTTGCTAAGGATGTTCATAGCCTATAATGAGGAATACTTGCAAGTACCATACTTGGAAATCACTGCTGAAATGGCCACTGATTACTGTAAATTCATGAACCAATTGATGGCCGAAATATATGAAGTCTTCTTTCAAGAGAGGTTGCCTAGGGTGCTTCCTGAAATGAGGCAGACGCTGCAATTGTCGAAAGGCAAGAAGATAGGGGACAAGTTCCTCTCTGATTTTGGGACAACCATAAGACTATATGGCTTTGTACATCCGCCATACATCCTGCCAGCTTTCTTAACCCCCAGGATTTTCTTCTTGGAATTAATCTGGAAAAAACTTATGGTCAAAGAGGAACACTTCTTGAACTTCAAGAAGAGTTCAAATTTGGTTTTTACTTGGAAATTAGGACCGTACACAGTCAGAAACAGGGCTGCATTGCCCCTGGTCTCCAACTCACTCAAAGGCATGGAATTTCCCCAAGACCAAGCAATAAATTATGATCCTCACCAAGTTATCTCCAAGAGAAGAAAATCTCTCAAATGCAGGCCCTTTGAGCACACGGAGGTGCCTGGACTCAGAGAAAATGCAAATTGGGACGATTTCCCTAATCCTGCCCCAATGGATACCAGCGCCGAGTAGGACACTAGTTCGCAGCTACCTGGAGCAGTTTCTCCCCAAAATGAGTTGGCTACTATAGTTGCGATTGCAGGGGGATACTCATCATTGGTCAGCTATTCGATGAGTTCAATAAAAAGAGGGAGTACATAGCCCATGGACACTGAAGAAGTAGACACTACCAGCACGACTAAGAAGCAGAAAATATAACCCGGATAGCAATTGGTGCAGGCTAAAAGGGGACAGGAAAGAAGAAGAATTTAGTAAAGGTACAGCAACAGGTGGAGCCCGAGGTGGTCAAATTGTAGATGCAAGAGTATGTATTCGACGGGAATACTTTAAGCAAACATAAGAGGACCGCCTGAGGTCTAACCGAGAAAAGGCTGATAAAACCTTTGAGGAGACAGCAGAACTATACCGCGAAGCCTCACAGTTACCTCAGCCCAATGTGGCACTAAAAAATATAAGGGATCATGCCACTGATACCCTTTGCTTAGCCCTGGAATTGGGGAGAAAGGTGTCAGAGGTCAATGTAATCCTCTCAAAGGTCCCCACTTCCAACATCATACACCTAAACAAAGAGAATGGAGACATACTGAATACCAGACTACTTAAAGCCACCATACAATTGTCCAAGTTAGAGGAGAGTAAAGTGAAAACTTCTAATCTTTTCAGAAAGTCGAGAGTGGAGATTAAAGCACTTAAATCCCAACTCAAAAAATTACAGAAGGAAGCTATACAAATGGAGGGATCTACGCAGAAAGGGAGTTTAGTTCAGAAAATGCTCGATGACAGAGATAAAGAGATACATGCTTTGAAAAAGAACTTAAGAATCCATGGCTCCTAGCTCGCTCAAGCGGATGAATTGGCTAACTTCGAAAAGGATGAGGAGGTGTTGAATTCCAAGCTCACTGATTGCAAGGCTAAGCTACTAGATCTTGAAGAAAAGGGGAGGCAATGGGAAGCAAATGTACAGCTCCTGAGGAATAGCAAAGCGGACTTAAAAGCTATACTAGCAACGAAGGAAAGTAAGCTTCAGAGCAGGAACACAGAGAAGGCAATTCAGTCCACAGGTATGACTGAAGAAGTAGACACCAGATCCCTCTCCAAAGAAATGTCTCAGATAGGCCTAAAAGATACCGAGCTCATTAAACTAAAGTAGTGGGTCGAGGAATTGGAAAAGGAAAGAGTCAAAGAGAAACAAGGTAGAGAAAGGGCTGAGGAGAAGTGCTGAGAACTGACTCAACAAAATGATAAGTTGAGCCAACAAGTGATTGAAAAACTTGCCTTCCAAGGCGTTAATCATCTGATATGGGACGAGATCATCATAGAATCCGACACGTTCTGACCCTATCTCAATGTTATTGAAGACCTGGAATTTTCTATGAGCGAAGCCAGGAAACAAGTCCAGATAGTAGGGGCTGAAGTGAACAAAAAACCTTTGGAGACTGCAGAAAGTGTCATAACCTTCATGAGCTCCTTGTCAGATGAATCCTCTAGCAGTTACGGTCTTCAAAACAGGCTCATTGTTGTCTCTGAAGCTAGAAAGGTGATATCTAAACATGGGATGATGGAGACAGTGCAGGCCAAAATTGAGGTCACTGAGCAAAAAATTTGAGAGGTCGTCAAGCTGTTCAGACCATTAATGAATAGGGGGCTCCCCTTTTTCTGGAAAGAGATGGGTCCTTTACTGTCTCAGAAGGATTATAAGGAGTTTCTATTAAACTGTCGATTGGATCACAACAAATTCGGGGATATGCAACAAGCGTTGTGGGGGAAGGTCATTTTTGACAAGTTGGCCAATGATTTCAAGTTATGGTTTGAATTTAAAGCCACGTGCTCCAAGGTCCCCAGGGCCTCATACCCGGAAGTGATGGAGCTCAAGGCGCAAGCTTATGACATGGTTGTTGCGCTTATACCTGGTCCCAATGCATGGAGAATCATTCGCCAATATGGGTCAGCCAAGCTCAAAACACACCAATAGAAGTAATGATGATAGTGCATGAGAGATTTTCCAGGTGTTGCGCGCCCAAGATTTCTTCTCTCAGAGGATTATGTACAGTCATCATCGACCAGACAGGAGTGTGGGGTATTCTTGTGCCTTTTCCGTCCCATGTTCCACGTTTCATTGTCTGGTTGTTTCATACAAGCCGCATCCAATATGCCACCTAAGAGGCTGTTAGAAGATGCCCTTTTGTTGTAACAAATTCTAATTCCTGAATGTTAGTTTAGGAGATCCAGAATACTATAAATATACCTCCTGAAGAAGGAGAAGGGGTTGAAACCATTGTAATTTTATTGTGTGTGTTTTTTCAAGAGAAGTTTAATATAATTGCAGAGCCAAGATCGGCGTTTTTCATACAGGGATTCATATGTCGTTCTCACTTACAGTCTGTTATTTCCTTTCTTATGTGAATGTTACTCTAGTTTTCCTTTCCATTTTGTTTTCTTTTATATATGAGACTTAGGGTATAACAGCTCAGAATTCATACTTGCTATGCTCTATCTGTTGTTTCAAGTATTCACCAAAGTTTCTTCTAAAGTTAATACAGAATTCATTTCTTACAATGTTCTGTGTTGATGGTCTACTCGTGTTCCTCCTTTCCACCAGACAATTATAAATCGACTGTGATCGAATGGCTACCTTGCCCCTGGTTGAAATCGCTTGCATTTAAGTTCTGATTATTTTTGTTGTGTATCTTGACTCCATTTCCCAATGGTGTTGTGTTTTGTTTCAACCAATTTTACAAACAATTTATAGTTTCATTTGTGTATATATATATGGCATTGTTAACATTTGGCGATAGATCCCTCTCGGAGGAGCTGAAGGCCAGTTCTCTCTTCAAAAGTGGTTCTACTGTTACTCGGGAGCGAGCCTTCTGCAACCTTGGGCTCAATTCTGGTGCTAACACTTTGTAGTAGCACTTCGATCTTCTTGATCCTTTGCAGTAGCACTTGGATCTTCTCAATCCTTTGCAGCAGCAATTCAATCTTCTCAATCCTTTGCAGCAACACTTTGATCTTCTCGATCCTTTGCAGTAGCACTTTGATATTCTCTATCCTTTACAGTAGCACTTCAATCTTCTCGATCCTTTGTAGCAGCACTTCAATCTTTTCAATCCTTTACAATAGCACTTTGATCTTCTCGATCCTTTACAGCAGCACTTTGATCTTCTCAATCCTCTGCAGCAGCACTTTGATCCTTTCAATCCTTTTCAGCAGTACTTCGATCTTCTTGATCCTTCACAACCACACTTCGATCTACTTGGATCCTTTATAGCAGCACTTCGATTATCTCTATCCTTTGTAGCAACACTTCTATCCTTTTGATCATTTACAACAACACTTCGATCTTCTCGATCCCTCATAGCTGCACTTTGATCTACTTTGATCCTTTGCCGCCACTCTACCTACAATACACATGATCGCTTTGTGAGATGATCAATCCCTATCTCTTTAGGACATAATTCCAAGGATGATACAATCCTCCATTATCCTGGTCCATGATATCGACCAGCTAAATCATCTACAACTAAATGTAGATCTTGACTGCACCTAGATGTAGGCCCTATCGTCCATGAAGACTCATCGTATACCATCCATACCTATGAGGTTAGGACCACTCCTAAGTGAGTTTTATACTACAGTATCTACACTTACGTGTAGGCATACTCTTCCATGCAAGAGTATTGTCTGCATAGAAGATTTCGACTGCATAAAAAATGTTGGCCCTTGTCGTAGAACATCCTTACCATTGAGGTCAGGACCACTCCCAAGTGAGTGTTATACTATGGCATTCATATGGAATCATCATAGAGAATCCATACCACTAAGTTTAGGACCACTCCTAAGCGAGTGTTATTCTATGGTATCTACATATGAATGTAGGCATACTCTCCATACAAGAGTAATCTCTGCAGAGAATATCTCGATCGCATACAAATGTTAGCCCTATCGTCTGTGAGGACTCATCATAGAGAATCCTTGCCATTGAGGTTAGGACCACTCCCGAGCAAGTGTTATTCTACAGTATCCACAACTGAATGTGGGTGCTCCCCATATGAGAGTAACAGCTGCAAGGCCATTCTTAGCTATTAAGGACCACTATCATGAACAAAGTGTTATACCTACCATCCTCAAGAGAGGATACTATCATCCACAAGTGAATTTCATACTTTTTCATCATCTTCAAGCGCACTTGGCCTCTTTCATGCTGGAGCATCATTGTCATCCCATCATTGATGTCAGACTCATCATCACTCCCAATTTTCTAAGAGAATCCATATTATCAACATGCTCCCCCTTTGTCCGAGGAGGGTTCATGTCTTCGACCAGTTCTTCCTTTTCGAGGAGAGTCCATATCTTCGACTTGTTCCTCCTTTCTGAAGAAGTTCCATATCTTCGACTTGTTCTTCCTTTCCGAAGAGAGTCTATATCTTCGACTTGATCTTCCTTTCAAAAGAGAGTATGTATCTTCGACATCTTTCGCCTTTCCGAGTAGGGTCCATGTCTTTTACCTATTTCTCCTTTCTAAGAAGGGTCCATATCTTCGACCTGTTTCTCTTTTTTGAGAAGGGTCCATATCTTCGACCTGTTTCTCCTTTTTTATAAGGGTCCATATCTTCATCATTCCTCCTTGTGAGGAAATATCTATATCATCATCATTGTTCCTCCTTGTGAGGAAATTCTTTTCGAAATACATCAATCTTTTCACAGAATCTTGGTCAAAACATCAGCAATTTGCTCATCAATACTCACATATCTAGTTTTATAACTCCCTTTTGTACCATATCTCTTATATAAAAGTATCGGATTTCTATGTGTTTCAATTTATCATGGAACACCATATTCTCTTTCATCTTTATACAACTCTAGTTGTCACAAAGAATCACTATGGTGTCCAACCCTATGTCAAATAATCCTGACATTAGTTTACACAGCCATATCACTTCACAACTAGTGGACCAAGATGCAATGTACCCTGCTTCAGTTGTACTAAGAGCAACACTGGATTGTTTCTTACTAAACCATGAGATCATGGAGGATCCCAGACAATAACATCCACCTAAGGTTCTCTTTTTGTTTGCAGCACTTCCTTCCCAATCCGAGTCATGATCTCTACCATAGTAAAGTCCCAAGTCTATCGTACCTTTTAGGTTCCTCATCACATGCTTTGTAGCTATCAGGAGAACCCGTCTAGGTTTAACTAGATACTTACTCAAGTTGTTCATAGCAAAGCATATATATGTCCTTGTGTTCGTCAGATACATTAATCACCCAATAATTTATCTATACTGAGTCATGTCCACTAACTCTGATCTCTCATCATACAAATTCTTCAGGTTTGTGTCCATGGGTGTGGCCATGGATTTACAATCCAACATATCAAATCTTTTCAATATTTCTACTGCATACTTTCCCTGATTCAGAAATATTCCTTCTAGGTTTTTCCACACTTCCAACCCCAGCAAATAATGCATCAATCCAAGATCTTTCATCTCAAATTCTTAAGCTAGCTTCTTCTTGCTTTTTGTGATCTATTTCGCATTTCCTTTCAGAAATAGATCATCCACATACAACAATAGTATGACAAATTCATCATCCATAACCTTGAGTTAAAGGCTAGGATCAACTTTACTCTTGGTAAAGCCCAAGCTTGTCAAGAAGCTATATATTCTTCCATACCAAGCTCTAGGATCTTGCTTCATTCCATACAGATCCTTCTTCAACTTGCATACATAAGTCACTATGTCTTTGAATTCAAATCCTTGTGGATGTTTGATGTAAACCTATTCATCAATTATACCATTAAGGAATGTTGTATTTACATCCATCTGGTGTATATCTCACTTCATCATGGAAGAAAGTGGCATGATGGTTTTAATGGAAGTGCACCTTTCTACTAGAGAAAATGTCTCTTCATAATCAATTCCCTCTCTCTGATAGAATCCTCTAGCCACAAATCTGTTGAATTTTATTAATTTTCTTAGATGATATCTTAAAACAAATAGTTACTAGTACATCACTAAAAGAATAACAAGCACAAAAACATAAGAATGCAAGAACACAGATATTTTCCTAGGGGAAACCACAAGGGAGAAAACCCCGCAAAACTTCTTGGTATAGAACTCAACCAGAACAGTCTAAAACCCATACAAATGTTTCTCTCTTCTTTCTAGTGCATTAATCTTTCTCTCTCTTGCAAAACAACTTGAGTGAGTGAGTACAAATGAAGGGGAATTCCTCCCTATTTATATTCTTCAGTTGACTTGACCTCTAACCTAGAAAGGTTGACTTCTCTAACTGGTTGGGCTGACTTGTCCAACTAGACACCACAAATAACATTTATTATATTGACACTTGGGTACTATTGACACAACTTACATCCGGAGGCTTACATTGATTCTTTAAATGATACTAACAAGACCAAACTCATCTCCCAAAGGAGGAATACAATCAATACATATGGAATATCTTCTGAAGTTATAATACTTTAACACTCTCTCTTAACTAGGAAGGTATTCAACCATGAAAACAATTGCTACTATAACTCTACAACTGATTGGTGAGTCTATAAGTCATAGGAAGTTTTGGAATATAATCATTCATCTTCATCATCAATCTCAGCTAGATCATCTTCTACAATATTCAGTATATAAATATTGAATCATCTTTCGTATGTACTTAGGCATCTTCTATCATCTTCTGAATTATCTTTTGTAGCATCAATATGTGAATACTGAATCATTTTCTAGGTCTTCTTTTTAAAGCATCAGTATGTGAATATTGAATCATTGTATATCTCATCAATGTATGAATACTGGATCATCTTCTATGTGGATACGGGATCGTCATCTATCTCGTTAGTATATCGATATTGAATCATCTTCTATATCATCTTCTTATAGCATTTGTATGTGGATACTAAGACATCATCTGTAACTTCATCTTCTACAACATTTGTATATGGATACTAAAACATCAACAACAATCTCATTAGCATGTTAGTGCTAAACTCAAACAACAACCAATGCTAGAGTCATCATTTGCATTACCAACATAGAGATGTTGGAACATCAACATCATCATCATTATAGGAAAAATGAAACAAATTCATCAACAATAATCAGTGTAACAACACTAGTACTAACTCAATCAATCAACTTAACAATCATCAATACTGAAGCAAACAACCATCTCAGCAATCACAACAATACTGAAACAAACATCTCTTCAAACATCTCAGCAATCATCAATACAACAATACTGCAACAATTGTCTCAATAATCATCAAAACATGTTAGTAATCATAGGTATAACAGTACTAAAGGAATCATATCAACAATCAACAGTATAGAAATATTGAGGATACATCTTTCCATTCAATGTCTCAGAGCAGCATCACGGTGAGTTCTCTGGTAGATCCATCTGGGCATTTTGTCTAACTTACTAACTCTTTCGAGCCAAACAAACCTAGTTAGACAGATGGATCTCCTTGGGGACCAAACAAGCCTTGTCTATCTTACTAACCCTTTCAATCCAAATAAGCCTAGCCAGACATACTAATCCCCCTAAGATCAACAGGCCTTGTATGACTTACTAACCCTTTCGGGCCAAACAAGCCTAACCAGACTTACCCTCCTCTATACTGAGCTACTCACCACTACATCCATCATCCATCTATTGTCACTCCCTCTTACAAGATATGTCCTTTCAGACTACACCAATCTTGTCTCGAAAGTATTCAAACTTTACACGAGCCAAAGGCTTAGCCAATACATCTGCTACTTGTTCCTCTATAGGAACATACTTAAGCTTTACATCTCCCTTCTAAACCATATCCTAAATTAAATGATATTTGATTTCAATGTGCTTTGACTTATCATGAAACACGGGATTTTTCGTCATCTTAATACAACTATGATTGTCATAGAGGATATCAGTAGCATCTATCTCTGCATCAAATAGTCCTACTAACATCTTTCGAAGCCATACTACTTCGCTACATGTTGAACATGCTACAATGTATTTAGCCTATGCCGTACTAAGTGCAATAATGGTCTTCTTTATACTGAACCAAGAGATCATGCCTGATCCCAGACTAAAACAACATCCTGAGGTGATTTTGCTATCTGTGGCACTTCCTCCCCAATCTAAATCTGCATATCCATGTAATTTGATCTCACCACTAGATGCATATCTGATCCCATAGTCTAAAGTTCCCTTTAGATACCTCATCACATGTTTTACCCCAATAAGGTGAATGTGTTTAGGATTCAGCATATATTGACTTATGGTGTTTACTACAAAACATATATATGGTCTTGTGTTGGTTAAGTACATCAAAGAACCAATAATATATCTATATAAGGTGGCATCAATTGCTTCCAAAGTATCGTCAGTTAATAGCTTCAAATTTGTTGTCATCAGAGTATTCATAGCTTTACAATCTAACATTCCAAAATAATTTAAGATTTCTACAGTATATTTTCCTTAGTTTAGGAAAATCTCGTCTGGATGTTGCCATACTTCAAGACCTAGAAAGTAATGCATCATTCCAAGGTCTTTCATTTTGAACTCTGCATCAAGCTTCTTCTGACATTCGATGATAGGCTTATCTTCTCCTATCAAGAAAATATCATCTACATATAGTAATGAAATCATAATCCCATCATCCTTAATCTTATAGTAAAGGTTGGAGTCTGCTTTACTTTTAGTAAAGCCTAAACTCATCAGAAATCCATTGATCCTACCATACCGTGGTCTGGGTTCTTTCTTTAGCCCATACAACACCTTCTTTAGTATACATACATGAGTTTTCTGATCATTAGTATCTAACCCTTGCAGTTATTCGATATATCTTCAATCAAGACATTTAGAAATGTTGTCTTCACATCCATTTGATGTAGCTTCCACTTCATATTGGATGCCAAGGCAAGGATGGTTCTGTTGAGGCTTGGAAAATCGTAGTTAACAATAGTTAGGGATTCTCCCCAATAAACATTTCCAATTAGCTCGTTATTTTTTGGTATGGGTAATCCGTCCGATTTACGGTCCAGCTACTGTAGGTCAAGTAACAATTAAAGATTTTTACCAATTACAACCCGTTCCACCGTGTATGTTTTTTTAGTTTTTTGATGTTTAAGGTATGATGTACAAGTGCCTAACTAACATGCAGATGATAGAGATAACGAGGAGGGTCACAATGTGATGCATGGGTTCTTACCTCTCATCTTACCTCTCTCGCTTCTAAATCACAAAAAGAAAGAAACTAACTAATACTTACTAACCTATCCCTAGGGAGCAACACTATCATTAATGGTGAGTAATGTATTGTAGTGCATGCATAACGAAAAATCACAGATAGTTGTTATTGTTTCAGAACCCATGAACATCAATAGAAATATAAAAAACAAGATAGCTTATTATTAATTAAAACCTTCATTACTCAATGTGGAAATTTCACAGAATAAACCAGAGTACATTCATAACATGAAAATAAATTCAATGAGTTAGAACGATCTCACAGTTAATGGAAACAAGCTGAAAATAAATAGTTCATATCCAATTGGCCCATAGCAAACATTTAAAAAAATCCATAGAAATTTCTCCAGCAGAAACATATGACTCTTTATTGTAAAATGAAATAGTTCTTCTTACAATACTTTCTCAAGGTAGTCTGAAAAAAAGGTCCCTTTATATCTAAAACTCTCCTATGTTTATGCAAAAACAAAACTCTTGGGATGCCCCTCATTGTCTCTTGAGCTTCCCCAACCTTTCATTTTACAAAATTTTGTCTCGTAGCTTGTGCACATAATTAATACAACATATCATATTTAAAATCAATATTTCCAAAAAACTTTATAAGGAAGGGCCAGCTTGCTCGCTGATGAACTTCTTCCATGCATGAGCATCTGCTACTATACCTTCAAACTCGGAAGGATCAAGAAATCGAATATTAATTTTGTATTTAGCAGCTTGGGTCTTTATCCCCTCTATCCTAGCAGGAATTAGGCGCAACTGATATTCTAATAGATGTATGCTCACGGCTACTTGGGCTACCGCATTTTTCAATATCCATTCATCTAGGTCCTTGACCTGCTGGATTTCTTGCTCATCTTCTTGGTACCTGTCCTATAGATGTTTTAGAAACAATTCATGCTCCGGTAGCACAACCAATCTCTTTTCTGTATAAGTCTGACATCGATTGTATGTGGAGAGCACTCTCCTGCAATATTCAGCACATGCTGCCTTTGTCTTTTTCACGGTTTTCTTGAACTCCTCTGCTACATTAATTGCAAATTCCAGTAATTCATACTCTTGTTTTAGAGTTGGCTAATCCTTTACTGCTAGCTCCATGAGAGATTAATTATTTGTTTCTGCCCAGACCATTTTTCCTTTTAGAATCTCCAAAATATCTTGAGACCTATCCAAGAAGTATGAAGTGGTGTCTATAATTTCTTCTAGTCTGGTGTCTATCTGCAAAATTTTACACCTTTCATCTTGTATCTGTATTTGTATTTGATGGATCCTTTTTATTTGAATCAAAACATGCTCTTTCAAAGGCTGGATGTCAGTTTTCTGCTCCATGGCATCCTTAAGTGATGCAGTCAATGCATTGTTCTGCTCTTCTAAGGATGCCACCTTTATCTAATACTGCTTCTCCTTTTCCTCAGTAGTAGCCTTCTCCATTTCTAACTCAGTAACCCTGCTCTCCAACATGTTCTTCTCTGCACTTAAATTTTCATATGATAACTGGAGATCATCCTTTTTAGTCTTTAACATCTGATGCTCTAGGTGTAGCTTTTGTAATTCAGATAAGGTAACTTGAGCACTCTTCTCTATGTTCTCTATAGATATTTCTAGGGCATTCTTATCTGCTTGCAGAGTTTGGCATTCTGTTCTTGAAGGCTTGACTTCACCCATCATATCTTCATACTTTCTCTTTATCTTTTGGCTCTCATCTCTTTCCTTTTTTAATGTTTCCTTTAGCTGGGCCGCATTCTTCCATGACTCCTCTATATTGGTCATGAGCCTGTCCACGTTGTCTTCAGTTTCTAGGGTTAAAGCTACCCCAGCTCTTGCTATCAACCATGGGTCTTTATGCGTACCATGTACCAATGTTTTGTTTGTCACCATTTTCCCTGACTGCCCCCCAGTATCTATATTCTTCTCAGTTCTTTTAACGATTATTTTCTTTTCTTTGTCATACAAAATGGTACTAACATCAAGAATCTCCTCCCCTTCAATAGGCATGAAAGGGATCAAATTTATTTCAAAAATGGGATCTCTTCCCAATATGCTGCCAGAAGATGCAGCAGGTTCCGAGGGATCAGGATCAGATTGTCCTTTCTCTTGATCTATTTGGTCATATACTCCTTGTGTATCAACTTGCTCTGTAGTCTGCTAATCCTTTTGGGATCCTGTTAGTCTCAAACCCTCACTTTCTTCTTGTTTCTTCTTGATTTCAGCTTCTTCTTTTCTTTTTCTTTATTCTTCTTCCTTCCTAGCTGCTTCCTCTGCAACTCGCTTCTTTTCTTCCTCTTCATTTCTTAACCAACTTTTTGCTTCCTGTGCTAGTATAATATTTCTTTTCCAAGGAGATTTTGACTCTTTAAATGTAATATATTGTTTACCTTGATTCCTTTCCATGGGTCTTTTGTTGTCACCCCCTATGACATTTTTAGTGTGAAATGAATGGAGCCTCGAAATAGTATTATGGACCCTTTTATCCTGAGTTATTTCACAAGGATTAAGCAGGACTTCAATGTGTTCATAACCATTTAGGAACACTCCTAAACTTGAAGAATTTCTTTCAAATATCAAATGAATTAATAGTACACAGTATTGTAATCAAATATTTTAGTTAACCCAGAATTCTGATGAACTCCATGCAACCAAAAGTCGTTCTTCTTTATCACACATTACCATCAATCAAACTCTAAGTAAACAAACCAAAAACCCTAAAAATAAAAATAAAAACAAACCAAATGTTTATTTATGTACAAGACAACTAAAATAAAAAGATCAAGAAAAATAAGGTTTGAGAACTAAACCATTTACTGGTAAGTTCTCTTCCCACCCATGTAAGTCTTGCAACTTGTAAGTCGAGGGGCCTAGCTTCGCTGCAATTTGAAAAGGACCTACCCATAACTGTTGAAACTTAGTGTGTTTTCCCTTTTCATCGTGTGGGTGATCCCACTTAAGAACCAGATCTCCTACTTTGAATTCTTTGTTCCCAGCTTTGTGTTTGTAAAACCAATGCTTTACTATTTCTTGTTGATGCTTAAACCTTTCTTTGTCTTTGGACCTAGACTCTTCTGATTTCAATAGATTATAGATTCTGATTTGTAGAATTTCATTATCGGTACCCCTATAATTCTTGAGCTATTATGGAAGATGGAAATAGAATATTAGGAGGAAGGATAGCTTCTTTTCCATAAACAAGAGTGTATGGTGACACACCTAAGGAATTCTTGGGCGTGACTCTATCAGCCCAGAGAGAATTAGGTAACACTAAATGCCAACTTCTTTGATTTTCTATTACGGTTTTCTTTAGAATTCTAATTAGATTTTTGTTTGTGGATTCTGCCAAACCATTTCCTTCTGGGTAATAATTTGCAGAATAATGCAACTTGATTCCTCTTTCATTAGCAAATGCAGTTAATCTAATAGAATAAAAGTAAGTAGCATTATCAAAAACCAGGGAAATTGGAACCCCAAACCTGGTCATAATGTGATTCTATAAGAAATCCATAACTGCATCTTCGTTTACTTTTCATAACGGAATAGCCTCAACCCAACCAGTGAAGTAATCAGTTGCCGTCATAATATACTTGTACTGCAAGGAAGAATTTGGGTTTATTTCTCCAATAATATCGATTCCCCATTGTTTGAATGGTTCTGATATAATTACTAGTTTTAACGGTCCTGCTGCTTTAGCTTTCCTTCTGACACATCTCTGACAAGCATCACATTTTCTAACATGAGCATGAGCATCCTTGAACAGTGTAGGCCAGTAATATCCAGCTCTGAGAATCTTATGTGCTGTTGTATCTCTGGAAAAATGACCTCCAGTAGGCCCATCATGCAATTCTGCTACGACCTTCTTTGCATCTTCTTGTTCTAAGCATCTGAGAAAAACTCCATCGCAGCTTTTTCTCAATAGAACTCCATCAATTATCTGATATAAATCTAATTTCAGACATAATGCTCTTCTTTGCTTGGGACTCCAATGCTCCGAAAAATATCCTTCTTGGAGGTAATGGACTAGGTCCCGATACCAGGATTCTGGAGCCGTAAACAAAGGACATACATACACCATATGTAGCTCAGCATCATTATCCTAGCTGCTTTCTTCATTGTTTTGACCTTCAGTCATTAGTTTACACAATCCTTTTCCTTTAACTATGGATGCTGGTTTGAACTCAAGATCGTATTCTTGTAAAGCAGTCACCCAGTTGCCTCTTCTTTCTCCTAATTCCTTTTGTACAAAAAGGGATCGTATAGCTGGGTGTGGAACTATTACTTTTGTGTGATTCTTAAGTATGTATGGCCTGAATTGTTTTACCACTTTAAAAACTGCATAAGCTTGTTTGTCAACTGTTGGATAATTCAATTCAGCTCCCTGCAGACCAGTGCTCATAAATGATATGGGGTACTCATCTTGCCCGTCTTTTTTCTATGTAATCACAGCTCCTAACGAATCATCGGACGCAAAAGTGTACTGATTCGAAAACAAGATCTTTTCTACTCTATGACGTTAACATGAATTGCATAAAGAGAATGAATGAAGCCCACAAATCCACAAGGAGAGAACCAAACTGTCAAAACCCCAAAAATTCCGAAAATTTTAAATTTTTTTTTAATAACATATAATCTCATTTAATGCAGTCATTAACTGTTTGATTTGTTTATGCTACTAGAATTGTGATTGAATGATCTTTTATTACACTTAACCGACCATAAGGTGGGTTTGTCATGAAGGACTGGGCTTACTTAGCTTCCGAGCTAACGCAGCAGTATTTCTTCTCTTACAAATATACAGGTAAGATGTACGGGTCGCTGCTAACAAATCTTTAAAGTATTCGATAACGGTTGTTGTACATATTTATATTTAGTAAAAGCGTACATATGCGAGTCAGATTTACAGGTCTCTGAAGGTAAAGCTTTAACTACGGTTTCCTTTATGATCTTTCTGAATGCATGTGTAAAAAGTAGTAGATAACTCTTTACTAGCAGCAAACATGGTAAGATTACAACTTCACAGGTTTAATTTTACTTATTCAGTATTAATGCATCATGCCAAGATTGAAATTGTACTGCAATTATAACGGATAAGGAGTTTTCTTCCGTCTTACTCCTAACATTTTCAAGGTTTAATAAAATGATACAAGAATCTGCACTGATTTGGAAATACTATTTCTATTCCATTGACAATACCTGGATAAAGAATATTATTTTTTTTAAATTATCATAGATTTATTCTACTTAACACTGCTTTATGAATTTCTTGGCTATACTATCCACCATAGATGGTTAACTTACTCAAGCAACCCATCCTATAAAAAAAACTCTTATAATATCTTCTATAACCTCTGAACTTGAGTTTGATCAAAGTCTATAAGCCATAACAAGGATAGTTCTATGAATATCAATATGATAGTTATTTTATAAATAAATAAGGTTATAGGGTTAAGAGTAGCCATCGTTATATCCAAATAATCATTTTATATGATTTATTACTATTCTAAAACTCTATATAAATAAACCCTTACTTTATTTACAAACTAGGTAAAAGATAAAATAAGAGAATGGTTATAACAAGTCATGAAAGGGTGACTTATTAATTTCCCTTGCTCCTATGTCTTAACTTAATTATTAAAATTCTCTAACGTATATGCATTGGCCATGTAGTGATCACACTTTACGTTAATGGTTTCTTCAATCATTTTACTAAATTTCTATATGTTTGATTTTATAAACAGGGTTGACTATGGTGCGTCGAACCTTGTAGCATCCTCCACAAAATGATTTGAAATCACAAAATCATTGGAAAATCTTTGTTCACGAAACTATAATGTTCTGACCCACTGCATGTTAAAAGATTAAAGGGACTACGTGGGCTTTCCCCAGCCACGCACTGATAAGTTAAAAAGGTTGGACTAAACCCTAGACTGTCATTCTTCCGCTGCCTTAGGGCCTTCGGCTGCTCTGCAATCTTCCTCCTGGTTTATTCACTGCTTATAATATTTACTGACGGTCCTTATACTGGTCTAGCTTTCATGAGCTTACCTACTGCAACGTGAGGTTGTTCACTGTGTCGAAAGGCCGGTTATAGTATGCTGAAAAGTGTTATCCTTCTTAGGGTTTCTTCGTTGAACGTCCATTTCCCCAAACTCTTTGCAGTGAAGTTTAATGCTATAAGCTGACCTCCATCGTGACAGGTTTCTTACTGCCTCAGTGAACTCCTTTTCTTCGATGAAAACAATGAAGGACTTACCCTTCTTCTTGCTGGTAATCATTTTGCTGATCTGCAGTGGCCGTGTCTCTATTATGTTATAAGGTAAGTTACAGCCCCATTCCCACAGTATTCTTTTTACAGTGAAGGTTTGTTCACTTTTAAATAACCAGGTTTTTAATATCACGTTATAACATGTTGCAGGGTTTAACCTCTCCTTTGGCGTGGGTGGCGCGAACTTCATCCTCTGGCTTCTTCCAGTAAGCCTGGTTTCCTCCAAGGCTTTCTCTTCCTTGCTGGTCTTTTAGGGCAGATATGAGTTTGGTTTTCGAGAAGTGTAACCCTCATGGTTACTTCGGTTCAGCTAGTGAACCTGAGCACTATAAAAAGAGTTTCTTAACTCTTCAATTCTCAAAGGGTTTTTGGCCGTAGCGAAAACTGCATTTTTGGTTCTTTACTTGTTTACTGTGTAATTTATACATGTATAATATTGTTTATACAGGCTGTAAAAAGCCTCCTTTTTAAAGAAAAGTTTATCACCGTGAAGCAAGAAGGAGATAAAACTTATTCCTTTTTTATGAACCTTGCTGTTTATTTTGATTTAGTCAAGGTTTACCCTGAACTGGGAATATAAATATCTATACTATTTCTTTCACATTAAAATTTGTTACTGTACAGTTTTGAAAGTTAAAAACTGTGTGTACTCAGCTTATTAAGCGTATCATAGTTTTTTTTTTAAAACGTATACTTCTATCTCTATACAATAAATAATACTACACTAATTGTTAATTGTTATAATACATAAATTACCCCACCTGGAAATTTATTTACTTTTATTGCTAT
>LPNX010805703.1:196127-318532 GCA_001517045.1 Pseudotsuga menziesii
AATTATTTGTATTAAAATAAAAGATTTATAAATCTGGAGCTTATTCGAGCTCAGTACCACATACAAAAGATTTAGTAAATTAAAACTACGTCCTTAACCATACATACAGGCTAACACAGCTAGGTTAATCTGTAGAAGCTAAGTAATAATCAAAAGCTCCTATTATCAGTATTGTTCACTTTAGCATATAGAAGTTAAGTTCTTTCAAACTGGAAGAAAAACAATTTTAAAGTTTCCACAGCAGGTAAACTTAGTCTATCTTTCCTCTAATACAACTATTACATTCTTCTTTCTGTTACTTACAATAACAGGAATACTGAGAATGCAATATAGTACAAAGGAACAGTTTTATCTACGAGCATAAACAAAGTCAGTAAAACAATAATCTCTTTTAATGAAAATAAAGGAAACAGTATACTATTTTACCATCTCATCATACTATCTTTTATAATTTTTACCCATGCGCTAGAGTACTATCTGGTAAAACCCAGATGTGGAAAAACACAGAGGTAATTTTCATTCATCAACAGTTTCTAATTTTTTTACCATCTAAGAACATTTACATTATTAACCAGTAAAACCTTTTTATCTTAACTCTAAAATAAACATTCTAGCATTCACAGTTACTGAAATATAGACAATCAAGTATTAGAACATGTTTAAACTGTAGACAACAACAGCAATGGGAGGCCGTTCCTCCCTACCAACTCCTGGAGAGCACTCAGACAGCGACTCCTCAGGACCCTGAGCTTGCTCTGGTCTCCCTGGATGGAACTAGGTGCAGCAAAGTCAGATACCAGTCTTCAACTCAGTATAATCTCAGAACTTATCAGTAAGTTCTCCCAGCTAAAAAGTTGTAAATAACCAAGTTACCACAGCATTCCTCTCAAACAAATTCCTTACTGTTTTTCCCTTTTTCCCCAATGAATTTCCTGAATAACATTCCACCTGAATGATTATTCTCTGGAAAATAACTGAGCAGCCTCAGCTCTCTTCATTGAGTACTTTTAAAAGATTGCCTAGGTCTTTGTTGGGTTAACTGTCATTTAATGAGCCACCTGCTCTAATTCCACTTTCTTGGGGAATCATGACCCCAAATATAGGGAGGTTGCCACCTGCAACTTAGGAAGTGTTTAAGGATGCTGCCACTTGTCTTTTGCCTTTCCACCTAGTTCCATCCACCAGTTTGACCAGTAACCTCTTTTTAACAGCTCTCCCATGCTGTTGTCTCCATAATTTATTTATTAATAATAAAATATTCTGAATTACACTCCATTACTGTTGACTCTACTGAGTCATCAATCCCTACTTAGGATTAAATTTAACATAATGTCTCAGAAATATAATAAAACAATTTACATAATTTTACAAAATTGGGGTATGTGACACAAACAGCATAGACAATACACACATAAAGACAACAAGTTGATAACAGAGTTTATCCAGGATGGACTACGTCTCCGGGCATGCTTCTCAATAGGAGGGTCGATCTATAATCTCAGCATAAGCCAAAATACATGGCAATGATACAATGATACCTTGGCGACAATGGTCAGGAAGACAACCGCTGCCCAAAACACAACTAGACTGCTTCCAGCAACTCCAAAGCCTGAAGACGGTGTAAAACGAGTATAAACACGTATACCTTCCTCCTGCAGAGCTACGCAATCTCCCTTCTCTCCTTTAGCTACAAAGTCTCCACTCCAAAGCATGAGTGGCAATGGAAACCAAGGGGGTTTATATAGTGTGGAAGAGCTCTCCTTCACATGTTTCTCATGACTTCTTAGTTACAACTTATTTTTTCCAAAGTTGGCAAATGGTTACAACCTCTAACTAATGGGTCTTAATGTTGTAGTTGGTTTTGTTGGGAATTATACCAACTATTCTAAGTATAGTACTTTATAATACTAACGACCCACTTACACTATAGTCCGTTGTAATATTTTTAAGCCATAACAAAACCCAGTTTTGTAACCATTCCCAAAGTCATTAAAGAGCACGTGCCACATCGTATTGGCGGGTTCACACAATATTCCATTGGTTGTATAACTAACAATTGTATCCCAAAATGGCGTGGTTGACATCTCAGTTGGCAGTCGCTTGTACCTTCCCATGAGCTGGCGGTCATATGTTGGTGGTTAGCATCGGGGCTCTCATTCATAGTGTAGAGCAGACAGACCAGGGGTCGGGGCTAAGCCCCGACCCCTCTCTTCTTCAAAACTGAACACTGTAACGTTTAAATAACTGTTCCACCTTATACATTGTAAGTAACACATACAGCCTGAACGGTTAGAACGTTGTGCTAGTGCGCAGATGGTCGGGGTTCGAAACCAGCGGAGGCTGCAAACATTTTGAAAGTTCTATTGCCCAATATTGTTCTTCCATGTGGCGTCCAGTGATTGGTTCACCTTTATCGTCGTACTGCCACTTGGCTGCTGACTGGACGTGTCGTACTACTGGCTAGACGAGCCGTACTACCACGTTGTTTTCCAATTCAGATTCTGCACGTGCCATGTGTCATCTTTTTGTTGGTCCATACACCTTCCATGTCATCTTGTTTGTACCGTATGGATGCCACGTGTCACCATGTCAGTGGTGCCACATGGCACCTCCATTTTGCCAAATTTGCATGTTGACCTCATAGAACAGAACGCGATAACTTTCTCATACGGAGTCCGTTTGAGGCGAAACGAACGTCGTTGGAATTGTCTCAATGAGCCCTTCGATTTGGCACTAGTTTTTATAAGATTGGAGGACTTCGAAAATTTGACCTTTCTGGATCCTCCTGGATCATTCCTCCCCACTGAGAAGCTTTTGTCCTTCAAAATCATTTACTAATCAACAGATAGGTGAGGGAATTGCTCCCTCACTTTCTCCTTCTCAATCCACTTGAATTTGCTTGGATGAGTGCCTCTGATGCCCACTCAAAGATAATCAACATTACCTCTGCGAGAATTCCTTGTCCTTCTATCCAAGATGACATCTTCCTTTAGCTCATCCATGTACTCAGGAGCCAATTCATCAACTGATGGCAATGAGACATTCTCCCTTTTATCCATTATCATGGGAGGCTCATAGAGTTTCAAGTTCTCCACATTCACCACTAAGTAGATATGCATGTATGGCGATAGCTCTAAGCGAAAGGCATTCATCCCAATCTTCTCCAAGATAGTGAAGGGGCCATATCTAATGGGCTTGAGCTTCTTTCCTTCTCCTTTCATCCTCTCCTTGCTGATGTGAAGCCACACTTCATCTCCTACCTAAAACTGATGATCAACTCTATGCTTGTCATGGCGATCCTTGTACTGGGCTTAACTCTTCTCCAACTGCTCTTGCACTGCTTGATGTACCTGTTGAACTCTCTGAATGAACCTGTGGGATTTGTCTTCATCCTTGGAAGCACTTGAATCAACCTCTCTCCCATAAGTCAAGTCCAATGGATTCTTTGGAAAGTACCCAAAGCATGTCTCAAATGGCGAGCTCTGAGTGGAAGAATGCATAGCCCTGTTGTAGGCATGCTGCACATAATGGATTTGCTCATCCCATAACTTAGGATGCGTGTTGCAATAAACTCGAAGCAAATGAACAACTGTCATGTTGACTACCTCTGTCTGTCCGTCGGTCTGTGGATGGAAAGCAGTGCTGAGTCTTCAGCTTGGTGTCCATCATACACCATAATTTTGTCCAAAACTCTCCAAGGAATCGGGAGTCCCGATCCGAGATAATGGACATAGGGAGTCCAAAGTGAACCCATACATGTTAAAAGAAAAGAGAAGCAGCCTGCTCTGCAGTGATCTAATTTTTACATGGCATAAGAATATACATCTTGCTAAACCTATCCATGACCACATACAAGTAGTCATGACCCCTCCTAGACATAGGCAAACCCCCCACAAAATCCATGGAAATGCTTTCCCAAGGATGGGAAGGAACAGGAAGTGGTGAGTATAGCCCCAATTTTCTATTAGTGGGATTACAAGTAGAGCACATCACACACCCCTTTACATATTTTGTTACAATGTCTTTCATGCAAGGCCAATACATAAGTCTTTGCAAATGAGCCAAAGTCTTACCTACCCCAAAATTCCCTGATACAAGAGAAGCATGAGCTTCTCGTATTACATGGAATCTTTCACTGATAGGAACACATAACTTGCCCAAATGATAGAGCAACTTTCCCTGCAAATAGTAGTCTTCCACCTGTGTGCCATTGGTTAGCTTCTCATAAATCTCCTTGAAATCATCATCAGTAGCATACTGCTCAATATAACTTTCATGGGATAAATAAGCATTTTTCAAAACAATAGATGCAACAATAGGAGGTCTAGAAAGCATATCTGCCACTTTGTTACTAGTACCCTTCTTGTACTTGATCACTAGATGGAATTGTTGAAGAAATCCCATCCACCTGAAATGACGAGATTGTTGGAGCTTAGTCTGGGACTGGAGATACTGCAAGGGCTGATCATCGATATGGATGATCATCTCCTTACCCATCAAGTAGTGTTTCCACTTCTTGACACTCTGAACCAAAGCATACAACTCTTTGTCATAGGTGGGGTAGTTGATCACTGCTTGAGTAAAAGTCTCTGAATGGTAGCAGATAGGCTTGCGGTGCTGCATCAATACTGCCCCCATGGCATATCCACTGGCATCTATCTCTATCTCAAATGGCTACTGCAAATTGGGAAAGGCTAGGACTGGGGCGGTGCTGATCTTTCCCTTCAATGTGTCGAAGGCTTTCTGCTGATTACCTCCCCACTGGAAGGCTTTCTTCACACTTGTTAAGGCATGCAAAGGAGATGCTATGTATGAGAAGTTCTAAATGAACCTTCTCCAATATTGAACAGCTCCTAAAAATCTTCTCACTTCAGTAGTGTTAGTAGGCTTAGGCCAATTGACAATTACATAAACTTTTGAAGGATCAATTTTTAAATTTCCACCTCCTACAATATGACCCAAGTAAACTAATGAAGTTTTTCCAAATTCACACTTTGACAATTTTACATACAATTTCTCCTTTTTCAAAGTATCTAATGCTTTCTTTACATGCCCCGCATGTGCTTCCCAAGTTTTGCTAAATACCAAGATATCATCTAAGTATACAATGACAAAATAATCTAAGAATGGCCGGAAAACATCATTCATTACCCGCATGAAGGTTGCAGGTGCATTGCAAAGCCCAAAGGGCATCACCAACCACTCAAATAGACCTTGCTTGGTCTTGAAGGTCGTCTTCCACACATCACTTTCTGCAATCCTGATCTGGTGGTAGCCACTGCGCAAATCCAACTTGAAAGAACACAGCATCTTTCAACTGGTCGAGCAAGTCATCTATGTGAGGAAGCGGGTATCAATTCTTGATCGTGATCTTGTTGAGAGCCCGATAGTCAATGCACATCCTCCATGTGCCATCTTTCTTCATCACCAACACAATCGGCGAACCACATGGAGAGGAGCTAGGTCTGATCACTCCTTGGTCCAACAAGTCTTGAACCTACTTCTTAATCTCTGCCATTTCAACTGCGGACAACCTGTACATGCCCACATTAGGAAGAGGGGCATCCTGCTGGAGATGGATCTCATGTTGAATCTCCCTTTTGGGAGGCAAACCTGTAGGTTCTTGAAATATTTCATTGTAGTTAGCCACAATATCAATCATATTATTTTTATGAGAAGGATCACAACATTTGAAAGCATCGGATGCTTCAGCATATTTTTCTCTCACAACGATGAGCATGTATCTCTTATTAGTGTTGATGAGTCTCTTCATCTGTCCTGCACTAACAAGAGTGGTGTTAGCCTTCATACTGTGAGCTCTCATGATGTACTCCACCCCATTTTTGGTGAGATGGTACTTTTTCTCATGACGGAAGAATACTGCTTTTCGATCATACAAGTATGGGCTTCCCAATACGATACCGCAGATGTCAAGAGGAACAACATCTAAGTAAACCTCATCGATCAACTTTGAAGCAATAGAAAACCTTAACCTGCATTGCTTAGTCACCTGTAGCTTAGCATTATCACATACCCATCCAAGAGGATAAGGCTTGGGGTGAGGTTTAGTCTGTATGCCCAACTTCTTAACAACTGATTCTGAGATCAAATTTACTTGAGAACCCGGATCAAATAATGTTTCAATATTTGTATGCTTAGACACAACTCTGATGTGAAACAACTCACTTCTTCTTTTATCATCTTCTTTAGAAACATGAGTAGAACTTGAACCAGTATGAGGAGTTTTGTTACCTTGCATTCCCACGGCTGTAATCATGGTTTCGTCACCTGAGTCGGAACCCAAATCTCGTTGCGCTGTTGAAACGGTATTTTTCTTCTTTTTGCCTCCATAATGCTTTGGCCTCTGTTCAGGATGCAAATTCCAACAACTTTCTTCATCATGCCCATCAGTGTCGTAATGTTTACAATGGAGCTTTCCTCCTTCCTTCTTGGCAGTAGCTGTCTTCTTGCTCTTGTATTTCTTTTTGGACTTGTGGTTGTTGTTGGGCTTGAAAGGCTTCTTCGGATGGTCTTCTTGCAAATGGTTCCCCCTGCTCTCAAGATGAGTAGCCTAAACACTTGCTTCATCCACACTAGTAGGATTCAACAACAGCAAAGTATGGCGTAGATAATGATGAAGAGCACCAATGTACTTCAAAAGAGTGTCAGGAGAATCTAAAGAAATATTCAACTCTAAAGATTTCTTTCTAAATTCTTCAGTAAAATTCTGAACACTCTAACCCTTTCCTTGTCTAAAACTTTTCCAATCCATCATAGCCTTTTGAACATAACCCAATGGATAAAATTGCTTACGTAAAGCAGAAATGAAAGCAGACCATGATGAGAGAAGATTACCCATTTGTTTGCTACCTTGTTGAAGCTTGCTTTCCCACCATACAAGTGCGGTGCCTGTCAGCTGAAGTGAAGCCAACTGAATCTTCACATCTTCTTCTTTGATCTGTTGGACTTGGCAATAGACCTCAATTTTCCTTATCCAATTGTTCAACTTCTCTGCATTCGCTTCCCCATTGAACATGGGCAAATCAAACTTCACATCGAGCTTCAATAAGGACTTAGTTTGAGGCTCTTTGTGAGGAACCTTGGAATGCTGAGAATGAGATGAGGAAGAAGCACTTGAACTTGTGCTTGAAGCTGAAGGTGAAGAGGGAGGCTCAAGAGGCTCTTCGCCGCCTCCTCCTTGGTTAACTGAAGCGTTGCCTTCGTCCTTCACTTCTTTGTCTTCCTTCTTTACTTCACTACCTTTTCTTTCTTTTGCCATGCATTCTTCATAGTCTGCAAACAACTTGTCTACCTTGTCGGCCATCATGTAGAAGACCTTGTGAAATTTTGCCTCCATCTCGATGCGGGCATCATTAGCATCCATCTTCCTCCTTCAGTGTGCACGTTCGATCTCGAAATTGTAAGGCTTTAATGTACCCTCACCAGCTTGCAATTTAGCCCTCATGAGCATCCACACTCACAATCCAACGTCACATAAACCTGCTCTGATACCACATGATCCGAAAACAATATCTTTTCTACTCTATGACGTTAACATGAATTGCATAAAGAGCATGAATCAAGCCCACAAATCTACAAGGAGAGAACCAAACAGCATAGACAATACGCACATAAAGACAACAAGTTGATAACAGAGTTCGTCCGGGATGGACTATGTCTCTGGGCCTACTTCTCAATAGGAGGGCCAATATATAATATCAGCATCAGGCAAAATACATGGCAATGATACAATGATACCTTGGCGAAAATGGCCAGGAAGAGAACCGCTTCCCAAAACACAACCAGACTGCTTCCAGCAACTCTGAAGCCTGAAGACGGTGTAAAACGAGTATAAACACTCGTACCTTCCTCCTACAGAGCTACATAATCTCCCTTCTCTCCTTTAGCTACAAAGTCTCCACTCCAAAGCATGAGTGGCAATGGAAACCAAGGGGGTTTATATAGTGTGGAAGAGCTCTCCTTCACATGTTTCTCATGACTTCTTAGTTACAACTTATTTTTTCCAAAGTTGGCAAATGGTTACAACCTCTAACTAATGGGTCTTAATGTTGTAGTTGGTTTTGTTGGGAATTATACCAACTATTCTAAGTATAGTACTTTATAATACTATCGACCCACTTACACTATAGCCCATTGTAATATTTTTAAGCCATAACAAAACCCAGTTTTGTAACCATTCCCAAATTCATTAAAGAGCACGTGCCACATCGTATTGGTGGGTTCACACAATATTCCATTGGTTGTATAACTAACAACTGTAACCCAAAATGGCGTGGTTGACATCTCAGTTGGCAGTCGCTTGTACCTTCCCATGAGCTGGCGGTTGTATGTTGGTGGTTAGCATCGGGGCTCTCGGTCATAGTGCAGAGCAGACAGACCAGGGGTCAGGGCTAAGCCCCAGCCCCTCTCTTCTTCAAAACTGAAAGCTGTAACGTTTAAATAACTGTTCCACCTTATACATTGTAAGTAACACGTACATCCCGAACGGTTAGAACGTTGTGCTAGTGCGCAGACGGTCAAGGTTCGAAACCAACGGAGGCCGCAAAAATTTTGAAAGTTATATTGCCCAATCTCGTTTTTCCACATGGCATCCAGTGATTGGTTCACCTTTACCGCCGTACTGCCACTTGGCTGCTGACTGGACGTGTCGTACTACTGGTTGGACGAGCCGTACTGCCACGTTGTTTGCCAATTCAGATTCTGTACATGCCACATGTCGTCTTTTGGTTGTTCCATACACCTGCCATGTCATCTTGTCTGTATCGTATGGATTCCACGTGTCACCCTATCAGTGGTGCCACGTGGCACCTCCATTTTGCCAAATTTGCCTGTTGACCTCATAGAACAGAACGCGATAACTTTCTCATACGGAGTCCGTTTGAGGCAAAACGAACATCGTTGGAATCATCTCGATGAGCCCTTCAATTTGGCGCTAGTTTTGCTAAGATTTGAGGAATTCAAAAATTTGACCTTTCTGGATCCTCCTAGATCATGTACAGAATAAAATCCTTCTTAAAATTTGGACTTTTGAGTGACGGTGCATGAGCAACATATGTTTTTATTTTGTTGAGTGCGTTCTTCTCCAAATTAGTCCATTTGAATTGTACACTATGTTTAACCATTTTCTACGAAGGTTTGACGATCTGAGCAAAGTCTGGCACAAACCTTCCCACGAAGTTGATGTCCCCATAAAAGATTGCATACCTTTTTTATTATGGGGTAAAGGGATTTGTTCTATGGCGTTAATCCTTTCTGGGTCTATGGAGATCCCTTTCTTAGAAATGACATGACCCAGTAGCTTTCCTTCTGTGACTACAAAAATGCATTTCTTGGGATTTAGTGAAATACCATACTTCCGGCAACGCTCGAAAATCTATTTCAAATGAAATGCATGCTCCTCTCTTTTTTTTGAAAATATTATGACATCGTCTAGATAAACCACAACACTACGGCCAATCATACTGCGGAAAGCTATATCCATGGCCCTCTGGAAAGTAGCTCCAGCATTAATAAGTCCAAAGGGAATTCTCCTATACGCAAAAGTTCCCCATTTTGTTCTGAACGTGGTTTTAAGCCTATCTTCTTCAGCTACTAATACTTTATTATAATCGAAGAATCCATCTAATAACGAAAACAATTCAGAACCTGAAACCATCTATAGTATTTGTTCTATGGGTGGGACCGGATAATTATCTTTATCTGATGCACGATTAAGATTTATGAAATCTAAACTAGAGAGCCTGATTTCTCCGTATTTTTTCCATACTAGAACCAAATTGAAAACCCATTCCGAATGTCTGACTTTAAATATGATTTTAGAATCCAACAACTTTTTTACTTCACTTTGAATTAAAGGTTCCAGCTTAGGATGCATCTTCCTCAAAGGCTGTTGGTAAGGCTTGATTCCACCTTTAATTGGGATAACATGTTGTATGATCTTTATGTCATAAGTTTTAAGCTCTTCATAATTCCAAGCGAACACATCCTTGTACTTCTTGAAAAAACTGATAAACTTACTTCTTTCGTGAAGCGAATAATTATTCGCTTACACAAATAATATTACCAAAAGACTTGGAATATTAAATAAGCCATAATAATATATAAATTGATGATAGATTACAAAGTGAGTGCCATATATATATATAAATTAGAAAGGCACTTTGGATACCATCCATGAAAGGATGCGTCATTTTAGAATAGTTGACTAATAACTATTTATTAATTATTAATTATCAATATCAATATGTATTAATATTAATAATTCATATTGATATATATAAATATTGTTGTTATTATTTAAGTTTGTTACATTGCCACTCCCTTAGAAAGGATTTGTCCTCAAAGCCTTATAATATTTTTGCATCATCTTTTGTGGTGTCACAGCTGACGAAACATGTCGATGTGAACTACTAAGAGTTGAGCACAATTTCCGATATGTGGATGAATCAATCCATCCCAAATTGATTTGTTGTGGACTATTGACGTTCCATACTGATCTATCGTTAGGATATTTGATCACATTGGTACCGCTATCTTTCGACATTTCCCACTTTTTAGAATATATGTTTTTATGGTTGGGGTGTCGATATGGAATTTTCACAATGTCATTGTCTTTTACGAGTGTCATTTTTTAGCATTGATCTGAGTAGAAAGTTGTGTTTTCGTCTCTTGAGGTTTTAAGGTTTCGTTATGCATCTTTTCCAACTTGTTTTCTAATTGCATCTTATCATTTTGAAACTTCTTAATCACTTATACATGTGATTTTCTGTCATCTTCAAACTTCTTAAGTTGTTCCTTAAGATATTCATTATTCCTTCTAATACAACGATTTTCTTCTTGTTTGTCTAGAAGTTTTCCTTCAATGTCTTCTGTAGATTGTTCTGTCTTCTGACTACTTTTCAACTTCTTAATTTTTGTGACTAGTGTCTTGTTATGATTACCTAATCTAAAAATTTCTTCGGAATGGCTTGATAAAACCTTGTTGACTTTTGTCAGTTCTAACTTATGTGTCTTCTTACTGTCGTCATACTGCTGCTGGAGTTTTTGTTTTTGCTGTTTATGATGACATAACTCTTCTCCTTGATTTTCTAACCTCATCCGGACTTGCGCCAATTCAGCATCTTTTTCCATGATGAGTTTGTTTAGATGCTTTATTTCTTCTTCTAATTCATTATCGCATCCATATGGTGATTTGTTGTCATTTTTTGACTTTTTGATCTCGTCTTCTAGGTTTTGATTATGAATTTTTAAACATGATATTTCTTTATCCTGATCAGATAACATTTTCTTGTTATCTCTTATGGTTCGTTCTAGATGTCGATTCTAATTCCATAAGTGGTGATTCTCATCGTATTTCCACTCTTTCAACCACTTTTTCGTTTCACCCTCAGCTTGTAGACTTTTATTGATCGCCTTGTATTGTTCTAACTTGTCCATTGTTGTTTGTAGTTGTGCCTTCATTTCCAAATATGTAGTAGTCATTGTTTGTGACTATGTTTCTACTTCACTTTTGTCTTCGTTTCTTCTAGAAGGGTAGATACAAAAGCTTTAATAATTCTCAATATGTCTCTTTTGGAAAAAACTTTCTTCGACTATTTCTTGTTAGGTCAAATAACCTTTCTTTTTTCCAAAAATAATTATTTTTTTAATAAAATAATAATAATTATTATTATTTTTAAACTTAAGTTATATAAAATACTATATAACCTTCCAAATTCTAGTCCTTGACTTTTATTTTTTTCCAATTCTTTTGTAAAATGCAAGTAGATTGGGTGGTTGGGAGGAATAAGTGTTACCTTCCCTACCTAGGTTCAAATTCCTCTTGCTTCTTTGTAGTTATTATTATGCATTTTTTATAGTCAAACCCAAACCCACTTTAAGAAACCAGGTGTGGTTTCACTTTTACCCTCTTTTTTTTTTTTACTTTTATCTTTTCTTTTTTAACCTTTTTTCCTCGTTCTTTTAGTTTTTTTTAGTTTTTACTTTTTTCTTCACTTGTTTTTAACTCTCTTTTTTTGGGGGGAGTTACTTTTACCCTTTTTTTATTTTTATTTTTTTTTAAGGACAAAGTCCTATTTTTTTGGGAAACCCAAATCTACACAAGGTGTAAATAATGTGAAACCCCAAAATTTAGGGAAACCCTGGGTGATGGATAAAAGCCAAAAATATGGCCAAAGGTCGGGATCTAGCCAACGAGGCTTGATACCACTTGAAGCTAATAATTATTCGCTTACACAAATAATATTACCAAAAGACTTGGAATATTAAATGAGTCATAATAATATATAAATTGATGATAGAATAGATATGATGATAGATTACAAAGTGAGTGCCATATATATATAAATTGGAAAGGCACTTTGGATACCATCCATGAAAGCATGCATCATTTTAGAATAGTTGACTAATAACTATTTATTAATTATGAATATCAATATGTATTAATATTAATAATTCATATTGATATATATAAATATTGTTGTTATTATTTAAGTTTGTTACATTTCGCCAGGAGAACAACAATTCCTCAAATTTACATATTTGGGTTTAGACTCAGTCCCCAAAGTTATCAGCTCAAATTGTAAGGACGAGCTATGGGTCTTGACATTCGCTAGATTTCTGAATTTGTTATCTAAATCAAACATTCGTTCCAAGGTCCTGACTCCTTTAGGAATAAAGTTCCCGAATTTTAATTCTACTTGATGTTCTTCATCATCTATTATTGCTCCTTCGAAAGTATCATCATTTATCAAACACTCCAAAATTTGTTGATCATAGTCAAACACACATAGATTTGTGATCATATCTGGAACAAAAGGCCTGAAAAGTAGTTCAATAGAGCATCTATTATTTGAAGGCACTAATCTTGCGGTTGAGGTAGCTAGTAAATCAGCTGCTACATTCTTTAATCTAGGAATGGACACAATATTGAATGTATGAAAATTTATAAGCAAATCCCAAACTTCATTTTGGTAAGCTTTCAAATGTGGTGAAATACAGTGTATTTTGTTCCGAATTTCCTTAACAAAGATTTCAGAATATCCATATACTTTCAATTTTTTTACTTTCAGTTCTATTGCTTTTTTAAGTCCCTAAACTAGTGCTTCGTATTCATCTGTGTTATTTGTGCATTTGAATTCTAACCTATAAGAAAGAAAATGTTTATTTTTTTCTAGATCAATCAGGACACAGCCAGCCCCTGATCCCTCCAATGTTTTAGAACCATCAAAATAAAGAGTCCAAAAACTATCTACCTCTACTGAATTTGAATTACAGACTACATCTGAAACTAAATCTACTATGTTACAGTCAATCTCATCAGCCCGTGAAAATTGAAGGAGATCGGGCTGGGTATCAGGTATACTGTTGGCTTCTTCAGCTTGGTAATTTCCTAGTTCCAATTCAATGAAATAATTTCCCAATACAGAGTTTACTGGTTCATTTTTTCTCTCTAACTGAGTGACATTGTATTTCATTTGAGGCTCTCTTAATACTTTTATCTGATTTGGGATCCTCTTAAAAGGAAACCATAGATGTGACCAATCTGATGCAAAATATCCTTCTAACCTTATTGACCAATCTCGACTCAATACCAATCCATAAGCATCTAGTATGTCTGCTACTATAATGTCGATGTACTAACATACCCTCTCATCTGTAGATAAGCAAATCAAAACATCCTCCATTTCTCCTATTACCTTTACGACTGTCTATTCTAATTGAATAACTTTCCAAGTGGATGGCTTAGGTTGACCATTGATTTTCTTGCAGACTGAAAGTGGCATAACGTTGACTGATGCTCCTGAGTCCACTAAACAGTTGTGCACATTATAGTTGAAAATTTCAAAAGTTAGGAGAAATGTTGGAGTTTTATACTTAGACTTCCCTCCCAAACTTGCCTCACCAATTTCCTCCTCAGGTTGGTTGTCACTGGGAGGATCCTCATTTGGTGTCTCAAGTGCTTTTAAAAGCTTATCTTTTTGCTGAGGTAAATTGCACATTTCAAACAATGAGATATTCGCTTTAACCTTTTTAATGTCTTCCACAATATCATATCCCTTCTCAGGTTCTTTGAGATTCTTCTTGACATTATCAATTTTAACTTCAATAGGCTTAAGAGGTGTGTTGATTCTCTTCGGATACTAACTTGAAATGACAAATTCAGGTATTTTAATAGTTGCAGTGTTGTTCTGTATCTTCTTCATGTTTTATTGAAATTTAATAATCTTAGGAAGTATTGACTTATCTTCTTTTAACAGACGCTGACTTCTTGTTGTTACATTAGTTTCTGGTGTTTCCCCTTGTATCAAAAAATCTTCCTCTTCCGTATCAAACATAGAGACACAGTCCCATAAAACTAAAGTATCTTCCTCTTATTTTTCCATAGGTTCATTATCCTTTTCTTCCTCCTTACCATTTTCTGTCAGTTTGGAATCCAATAATTGATTCATTACTAATGTCATAGAATTAATCCATTTTGGGAAATTCTTCTCGAAATGAGGCTGCTAATGAAAGGTACAAAAATTATCCATGCCTACATCAGTTAAATTCATTGCTACGGAACTGTGTGGAGGAGGTTTAGGTTGACTTTTGTCTTCCCTTTTTTATAATAAGGCTTATATGTTTTATGAGCCTCCGTTTCCTTTTCTAAATCTATCACTTTCTTGGATAATTTCTGCATCATCTTCACCATCCCTTCGAAATCCTGTGATCACTCATCCTTAGGTTTAGTCAGTAATAAAGGTTTCTTGTTTCCAAATATTTTTTCTTCTGACTGCATAGAGTAATTTTCTATACTCTCCATCTCAGCCTCTACCTTCTCAGCTTCTTCATAGGTTTCTACTAATGTAGGTCTAACTGATCTCTTGGAAAACATGGCTAGATCATGCCCAAGACCTGAGGTATAGTATTCAATTAGAGCATTTTCAGATGGTTTATCAACTGCAATGAAATTGTTTAGGTAAGCAGCAAACCTTCGAGTGAAATTATGCACTCTTTCTTTCATTTCTTTCTTTAGAGCATATAATCCTTTCATTAAAGCTACATGAGTTTTCTGGGCTGCGTATTTGCTTCTAAACATTCTCTCAAAGGTGTTCCAATCTGTGATTGAATTTGCAGGAAGGGAAAAATACCATGACGCTGCTTTTCCTTTCAAGGTGTGGGGAAACAATCTAAAGACCACATCTTCATGCTCTCTAGCTCGTATTCCTTCTACAGCCAAGTAAAAACTCTGCAAATGATCATCTACCAGAATTCCTTCCCTTGGTTCAAATTTAGGTAACATCTTGTCAAAAGCTTGAGGAAAATCATGCAAGGGAGGTGTCAAATTTAAAGGCGACCTAGCCCTCCAAGCAGGTTGTGGAGGTGATTGATTTGCATTTACATTAGCCATGATTATGAGTGGAGTATGAGGTTGTGACTGAACAAGGGTTTGGAAAGGCGAACAGTGAGGTGAATCTGGATCCAATTGATTTAAAGGTTGGTCAACTTCTTGTAAGGCTTCTTCTACCAATTCTTCACGATATTCTACCAACACTAAGTCTTCTAATTGACAGCAGTATTTCTTTTGGTACTCTCTTCTAGGTAGGAAAGAGATAATAGGTAATCCTCCAATATTTTTCGCATATGCCCTGGTAATTCTTCTTAAATCATCAACTACTTCGTTATTGACGGGATATAGATACCCTTTATCTTTATCTTTAGGAGTGGGTTTGTGAAGCAAACTATTTTCAGAACTATCTACGATGGAGTGATTACGAGGAAGCGGGCTTCCTCGACCAGCCATGCATTGGTGGCCCTCCTTCTAGCACCAAAAAACTGTTGAGGTCTGGAAAATTGCAGGTAACAATAGTTAGGGATTCTCCCCAATAAATGTTCCCAATTAGCTCGTTATTGTTTGGTATAGGGAATCCATTCGGTTTACGGTCTGGCTACCGTAGGTCAAGTAACAATTAAAGTGTTTTACCGGTTACAGCCTGGTCCACCGTGTATGTTTTTTTAGTTTTTTTATCTTTAAGGTATGATGTCCAAGTACCTCACTAATATACAGATGATAGAGATAACGAGGAGGGTCACAATGTGATGCACAGGTTCTTACCTCTCGTCTTACCTCTCTCACTTTTAAATCACAAATAGCAAGAAACTAACTAAGACTTACTAACCTATCCCTAGGGAGCAACACTATCATTAATGGTCAGTAATGTACTGTAGTGCATGCATAAAGAAAAATCACAGATAGTTGTTATTGTTTCAAAACACATGAACGCCAATATAAATATAAACAACAATATAGTTTATTGTTAATTAAAACCTTCATTACTCAATGTGGAAATTTCACATAATAAACCAGAGTACATTCATAACATGAAAAGAAATTCAATGAGTTATAATGATCTCATAGTTAATGGAAACAAGCTAAAAATAAATAGTTCATATCCAACTGGCCCATAGCAAACATTTGAAAAAATCCACAGAACTTTCTCCAGCAGAAACATATGACTCTTTATTGTAAAATGAAATAGTTCTTCGTACAATACTTTCTCAAGATAGTCTAGAAAAAATGTCCCTTTCTATCTAAAACTCTCCTATGTTTATGCAAAAACAAAACTATTGGGCTGCCCCTCATTGTCTCTTGAGCTTCCCCAACCTTTCATTTTCCAAAATTTTGTCTCGTAGCTTGTGCACATAATTAATACAACATATCATATTTAAAATCAATATTTCCAAAATAATTTATGAGGAAGGGCCAGCTTGCTCACTGATGAACTTCTTCCATGCATGAGCATCTGTTGTTATGCCTTCAAACCCGGAAGGCTCAAGAAATCGAATATTAATTTCGTATTTAACAGCTTGGGTCTTTATCCACTCTATCCTAGCACGACTTAGGCGCAGCTGATCTTCTAATAGATGTATGCTCACAGCTGCTTGGGCTACCGCATTTTTCAATGTCCATTCATATAGGTCCTTGACCTATTGGATTTCTTGCTCATCTTCTTGGTACCTGTCCTGTAGATGTTTTAGAAACAATTCATGCTCCAGTAGCACATCCAATATCTTTTTTGCAGAAGTCTGACATCGATTGTATGTGGAGAGCACTCTCCTGCAATATTCAGCACATGCTGCCTTTGTCTTTTTCACGGTTTTCTTGAACTCCTCTGCTACATTAATTGCGAATTCCAGTAATTCATACTCTTGTTTTAGAGTTGGTTGATCCTTTACTCCTAGCTCTGTGGGATATTCCCTATTTGTTTCTACCCAGACCATTTTTCCTTTCAGAATCTCCAAAATATCTTGATACCTATCCAAGAAGTATGAAGTGGTGTCTATAATTTCTTCTAGTCTGGTATCTATCTGAAAAATTTTACACCTTTCATCTTCTATCTGTATATGTATTTGATGGATCCTTTTTCTCTGAATCAGAACATGCTCTTTGAAAGGCTAGATGTTCATTTCTACTCCATGGCATCCTTCTGTGATATGGTCAATGCATTGTTCTGCTCTTCTAAGGCTACCACCTTTATCTAATATTGCTTCTCCTTTTCCTCGGTAGTAGCCTCTCCATTTCTAACTTAGTAACCCTACTCTCCAACCTGTTCTTCTCTGCACTTATTTTCATATGATAACTGAAGATCATCCTTTTCAGTCTTTAACATCTGGTGCTCTAGTTGTAGCTTTTGTAATTCAGCTAAGGTAAATTGAACACTCTTCTCTGTGTTTTCTGTAGATATTTCTAGGGCATTATTATCCACTTGCAGAGTTTGGCATTTCTTTCTTGAAGCCTTGACTTCACCCATCATATCTTCATACTTTCTCTATAGATTTTGGCTCTCATCTCTTTCCTTCTTTAATGTTTCCTTTAGCTCGGTTGCATTCTTCCATCACTCCTCTAGATCAGTCACGAGCCTGTCCATGTTGTCTTCAATTTCTAGGGTTAAATATACCCCATCTCTTGCTATCAACTGTGGGCCTTTATGCATACCATGTACCAATGTTTTGTATGTCACCATTTTCCCTGACTTCCCCCTAGTATCTATCTTCTTCTCAGTTCTTTTAACGATTCCTTTCTTTTCTTTGTCATAAAAAATGGTACTAAAATCAGGAACCTCCTCCCCTTCAGTAGGCATGAAAGGGATGAAATTTATTTCAGAAATGGCAGCTCTTCCCAATATGCTGCAAGAAGATGCAGCAAGTTCCAAGGCATCAATATCAGATTGTCCTTGCTCTTGATCTATTTGGTCTTATACTCCTTGTGTATCAACTTTCTATGTAGTCTACTGATCCTTTTGGGATCTTGTTAGTCTCAAACCCTAACTTTCTTCTTGTTTCTTCTTGATTTGAGCTTCTTCTTTTCTTTTTCTTTCTTCTTCTTCCTTCCTAGCTGCTTCCTCTGCAGCTCATTTCTTTTCTTCCTCTTCATTTCTTAACCAGCTTTCTGCTTCCTATGCTAGTCTTCTAGTATCTTCTTCTCTCTTCTTTGCCTCTTCTTCTTCCAATTTCTTAGCCTTTTCCACCCATGGTAGTTATTTTTTTCTTGAATCTCTTCTTAAGGGCGGTTATGTTCTTAACATTTCGGAATGTCTCCTCATCTTTGTCCCAAAAATCAGTATATTCAAAATAAATCCCTGCTTCTTTGCAGTAGTCAGCTACTTTGTTGTGGGAGTCATTTCTATGAAAATTCATTTCGCCAAAACGAAAATATTCCAGTTCCTTAAAAAATTATGTCGCCTACTTTACCCTTGAAAATTTATAGCTTCCAAGTAAGAAAGGTACTGCATGGTATGTTTCCTTCTTATGTTCAAACAAAAAATTGCCTACACCATCAATATACAATTGTCTAACTGCCTCTTTGTGGAGTACATAATATATGGCATACTTCGGGAGTAGGGAAGAAGCTATGGAACCACCATACATATTTACATATAACCCATCCTCCGTCAAATAATAATCTCCAAACTCCTGTCTGACTTTGAATGCCTCTTCAGACATGCAATTACATTTAGTCAAGAAAATGAGGGTATATAAGGGCATAATGAAATGCTCACAAATTTCTTTGTAATAAATATGGTACTTATGTTCCCATAACAATTTATAGGTTGCATACACTGGGATTCTCTCCTTCTCCCAGTTACATCTCAAAGCAGGAAAAGACTAAGTGCACAATATGCAATCAATCAGGATAGAGCTCATATAAAATTCTGATTTATTTTGAGATACCCATCCTAAGGCTGCTGATATACATGTAGAGAGGTTGTTTGATACTATATTTTCCTAGTTAAAAATGGTTCCTTGGGTAGCCACAAAGAAAGTAACTGGTATCCAACCTATCTTGAAGCTCGTGCCATGTGCTCTACCAAAAATCCTATTGAGCATCAATCCAATAAACTTGTAGGGAGCACGGAGAGTAGAGGTGTCATATTCTTCGGAAGGTCTAGTTCAGAAATTATTTCCTGGTATCATCATTCTCTTTATAGTCTCTACCAGGTCCATAGCTATCTCCTTCAACCAACTTTCTGTCAAATAAAACTGGGGTGAGGGTAGATGATAAGCCATAGAAACATATGCAGTGCTATATGCAGCATAGCCTTTCTTAGCAGTGTTTTCCAGAATCATTTTCCTCACATCTGCCCTTGGCAGAATCCAGCCTATTACTTCTGAACAAGGAAATAACTAGGGTCTCATAGCTACTTTCATTAGGGTTGACTTCTTGGTGTTGGCATAGATCGTCAACTCCTCAAAATGGGCATCAGATACATTCTGATTTGTGATCATTCTATAGATTTCTCCCCACTTGTAGTCTGGTTCAACTCCAATAGTAGCTTTGGTATCTTCATAGATGAACTCTACTTTGGTGATGATTTCTACTTCAGGCTCTCCTTCAACCATAGGAGATTTCTTCTTTTGTCTTTTTGACCTATTTTCGTTATAACAATCACCTTATCATAGTCAAAGCATGTTCTTAGACCAACGAAGATATTAGCAAGTGTTTAAACAATAAACAAGAAAATATATCAATTTATTTACCTCCTCAACATGCATGCTGAAAAATAAGTTAACACGATCTTCTACGAATGAAATATTTAACAAGAAAAAATCCTACAAACTGCTTCCTAGATTGCCTAAACTCCACCATCTCAAAAACTTAAATGATCGAACAACCTCTGTCTCACAAAGGGAATTATTGGACCAATCCTGCCGCTGGTTCTCAACACCCATTTCAAAAATACTCAACTCTACGCAGCACTCATCCTCGAGAAAAACCCTAACCGACCGAAAAGGAAACCCTCCTGAGTCCCACGGGATAAGGTGAATGCCAGAGAAATGTCCTACTAACCCCTGGCTGATCACGAAAAGATCAAGAAAAGGGTGGTGCAGACAGCGAAATGCTTATCTGCATCGTGCCCTAACCACTCACGCTGGAGAAAATGTGTCCACAATGGTTCAAAGGCACACAAACTCAGATTGTCCCACTAAAGCAAACTCAAACAACTAAACTTACTCACCCTCAATGTAAAATATCCATAAAAACCGTAAGGAAGCAAGAAATCCTTTTATGTGAAAACCTAACCAATGGAGAACCTAACGGCTCGAAAATCCACCAATAAAAACCAAAAAAAAAAAAGCAAAACCGTGGTTTACCTACCTGGAAATAGTAGTGTACTCAATTGGGTGGAACGAACTTCCATGGGAGCAGAGCAAACGAACCAGTTTCTGACAGCTAGGCGCACGTGAACGGTGCAAACGACATAAACCAATGCGAACGACAAGTCAAAATGCAAATAAAACAATAAAATACAACTCCCTCTATATATACAACAATCGGCGGACAAACCTATCGTCGGTCGAAATTATCAGTGGTCAAAACTTAAGTCAGTCGGAAGGATAAACCGGATGACTGCCGCATCAGTGGGTGCAAATGAAACTACGGTCCCGGTATACTTTTAAGTCCATCGGACATCAGAACCACTAAACTCTAAGTTCGGAACATCGAGATGGATCCTCCTCCGCAACGTTGACATAGTATCGTTATATCATCACAGCTTTCCTTGTCAGAACGGGTATCGGAACTCGAAAATCCTAAGCTCTAAAAAGTCGGCGAGAAAAAACAAGTTGTTTTCGAAACGTCTCAGCACTAGTCTCCCGCAACACTAACAGTGATAGACACTAGGACTCTGGCTCACTCCGTTCAAACATCCCAACAGTGATATAAACATAATCGGATATCAAAACCACTCAGTGTTAAGCTCGGAACATCGACCTGAGGAGAAGAGAAAATGAGCTTTAATGTATCGACATGGGAGTCTGAAGCTCTTCGGTAGGCTTGACGGTTTGGCTTCCGCAACGTCGGAAAGATAGTCCACTGTGCTTCCGATATCGGAAGGATAGTCGACTAATCTTCCGAGATAGGAAACGAAATAGACCAAGTTTTTTAAAGAAAAAATTGGACTGAGGGCATCTTAGGTGAAAAAAAAATACTCCTAGTCAAGATTTAATGAAAACAAATAAAAGGAGGGGCCCTAAAATTGAAAATTTTGGGGAAAACAGTTTCAGCTGCAGCAATTGGCATTACCTGGTGAACACAGATCTCTGAACTATTTACTCTTTGATCAACAGACTATTTTGTCAATACCAACATGTTAAATTCTTCAAGATATCTGGATTTCCCAAAATGTCAGATATATGCACTTTAATCATTGATTACAGTCCAAGTTAAGGAACAAGGGAACCAAGATTTCAAAGTCTAGATAACTCTTTTGAGGCCAAAAGTATGGATTTCGTTTTACCTCTCTCTTTGAGTAGTTTCCATCTTGGACACCACAGGATTGTAACATATGGTAAATAGATATATATGTTTGTTCCTCATTGCCATGTCATTTTGCACTTTTGGTGCTTTTGGACTTTTGTCCTCTTTTGAGTCCTCCTGCCTGCCTTCTTTCTAAATTTTAATTCAGGCTCCTCTATCCATAGTGTCCTTTTGTGTGAGAGATATATTTATTTTTCAGCTCACGAACGAAGAAGAACTTTGGCAATCTTATATGTACTAATATGGTTCAGTACTTGCTTTGATACATATTGCTTTTCCGAGGAGATTTTGACTCTTATTTGCCTTTTGGATTTCAATTCATGGGATGGAATTATTTAAATATAATATATTGTTTACCTTGCTTCCTTTCCATGGGTATTTTGCTGTCACCCCCTAGGACATTTTTAGTGTGAGATGAATGGAGCCTCAAAATAGTATTCTAGACACTTTTATCTTGAATTATTTCACAAGGATAAGCAGGACTTCAATAAACTGCTAAACTTGAAGAAGTTCTTTCAAATATCAAATGAATTAATAGTACACAGTCTTGTAATCAAATATTTTAGTTAACCCAGAATTTTGATGAACTCCATGTAACCAAAAGTCGTGCTTCTCTATCACACATTACCATCAATCAAACTCTAAGTAAACAAACCAAAAACCCTAAAAATAAAAATAAAAACAAACCAAATGTTTATTTATGTACAAGACAACTAAAATAAAAAGATCAAGAAAAATAAGGTTTGAGAACTAAACCATTTACCGGTAAGTTCTCTTCCCACCCTTGTAAGTCTTGCAAATTGTAAGTCGAGGGGCCTAGCTTCGCTGCAATTTGAAAAGGGACTACCCATAACTGCTGAAACTGAGTGTGTTTTCCCTTTTCATCATGCAGGTGAACCCACTTAAGAACCAGATCTCCTACTTCAAATTCTTTGTTCCCAGCTTTGTGTTTGTCCAACCAACGCTTCATTATTTCTTGTTGATGCTTAAACCTTTCTTTGGCTTTGGACCTAGACTCTTCTGATTTCAACATATTATAGATTCTTATTTGTAGAATTTCATTATCGGTACCCCTAGATTCTTGAGCTATTATGGAAGATGGAAATAGAATATTAGGAGGAAGGACATCTTGTTTTCCATAAACAAGAGTGTATGGTGACACACCTAAGGAATTCTTGGGTGTGACTCTATCATCCCAGAGAGCATTAGGTAACACTAACTGCCAACTTCTTTGATTTTCTATTACGGTTTTCTTTAGAATTCTAATCAGATTTTTGTTTGTGGATTCCGCCAAACCATTTCCTTGTGGGTAATAATTTGCAGAATAATGCAACTTGATTCCTCTTTCATTAGAAAATGCAATTAATCTAATAGAAGAAAAGTAAGTAGCATTATCAAAAACCAGGGAAATTGGAACCCCAAACCTGATCATAATGTGATTCTGTAAGAAATCCATAAGTGCATCTTCGTTTACTTTTCGTAATGGAATAGCCTCGACCCATCTGGTGAAGTAATCAGTTGCCATCAGAATATACTTGTGCTGCAAGGAAGAATTTGGGTTTATTTCTCCAATAATATCGATTCCCCATTGTTCGAATGGTTCTGATATAATTATTGGTTTTAACGGTCCTGCTGCTTTAGTTTGTCGTCCGACACATCTCTGACAACCATCACATTTTCTAACATGAGCATGAGGATCCTTAAACAGTGTAGGCCAGTAATATCCAACTCTGAGAATGTTATGTGTTGTTGTGTCTCCGAAAAAATGACCTCCAACAGGCCCATCATGCAATTCTGCTATGACCTTCTTTGCATATTCTTGTTCTAAGCATCTGAGAAAAACTCCATCATAGCTTTTTCTCAACAACACTCCATCAATTATCTGATATAAAGTTGATTTCAGACGTAATGCTATTCTTTGCTTGGGACTCCAATGCTCCAGCAAATATCCTTCTTGGAGGTAATGGATTAGGTCTCGATACCATGAGTCTGGAGCTATAAACAAAGGACATACATCCACCATATGTAGCTCAACTTCATTATCCCAGCTGCTTTCTTCATTGTTTTGACCTTCAGTCATTAGTTTACACAATCCTTTTCCTTTAGCTATGGATGATGGTTTGAGCTCAAGATCGTATTCTTGTAAAGCAGTCACCCAATTGCCTCTTCTTTCTCCTAATTCCTTTTGTACAAAAAGGGATCGTACAGCTGGGTGTGGAACTATTATTTTTGTATGATTTTTAAGTATGTATGGTCTGAATTCTTTCACCACTTTGAAAACTGCATAAGCTTATTTGTCAACTGTTGGATAATTCAATTCAGCTCCCTGAAGACTAGTTCTCATAAATGATATGGGTACTCATCTCCCCCATCTTCTTTCTGTGTAAGCACAGTTTCTAACGAATCATCGGACGCAAAAGTGTACAGAATAACATCCTTCTCAAAATTTTTACTTTTGAGTGACTGTGCATGAGCAACAGATGTTTTTATTTTGCTAAATGCATTCTTCTCCAAATCAGTCCATTTGAATTGTACACTCTATTTAACCATTTGTTGCAAAGGTTTGACAATCTGAGCAAAGTCTGGTACAAACCTTCGCACAAACTTGATTGTCCCCATAAAAGATTGCATACCTTTTTTATTATGGGGTAAAGGGATCTGTTCTATGGTTTTAATCCTTTCTGGGTCTATGGAGATCCCTTTCTTAGAAATGACATGACACAGTAGCTTACCTTCTATGACTGCAAACACGCATTTCTTGGGATTTAGTGAAATACCATATTGCTGGCAACGCTCGGAAAGCTATATCCATGGCCCTCTGGAAATTAGGTCCAGTATTAATAAGTCCAAAGGGAATTATCCTATACGCAAAAGTTTCCCATTTTATTCTGAACGTGGTTTTAATCCTGCCTTCTTCAGCTACTAATACTTTATTATAACCGGAGAATCCATCTAATAACAAAATCAATTCAGAACCTGAAACCATCTGTAGTATTTGCTCCATGGGTGGGACCAGAGAATTATATTTATCTGATGCACGATTAAGATTTCTGAAATCTACACACAACCTAATTTCTCCAGATTTTTTTTGTACTGGCACCAAATCGGAAACCCATTCCGAATGTCTGGATTTAAATATGATTTTAGCATCCAACAAATTTTTTACTTCACTTTGAATTAAAGGTACCAACTTAGGATGCATCTTCCTGAAAGGCATGATTCCACCTTTAATTGGGATAGCATGTTGTATGATCTTTGTGTCATAAGTTTTAAGCTCTTCATAAGTCCAAGCAAACACATCCTTGTACTGCTTGAAAATACTGATGAACTTACTTCTTTCACCTGGAGAACAACACTTCCCCAAATTTACATATTTGGGTTCAGACTCAGTCCCCAAAGTTATCAGCTTGAATTGTAAGGACGAGCTATGGGTCTTGACATTCACTGGCTTTCTGAATTTGTTATCTAAATCAAACATTCGTTCCAAGGTCCTGACTCCTCTAGGAATAAAGTTCCCGAATTTTAATTCTGCTTGATGTTCTTCATCATCTATTATTGCTCCTTTGAAAGTATCATCATTCATCAAACACTCCAAAATTTGTTGATCATCATCAAACACCCATAGATTTGTGATCATATCTGGAACATAAGGCCTGAAAAGTAGTTCAATAGAGCATCTATTATTTGAAGGCACTAATCTTGCGGCTGAGGTAGCTAGTAAATCAACTACTGCATTCTTTAATCTAGGAATGGACACAATACTAAATGTATGAAAATTTATAAGAAAATCCCAAACTTCATTTTGGTAAGCTTTCAAATGTGGTGAAATACAGTATATTTTGTTCCGAATTTGCTTAACAACGATTTGAGAATCTCCATATACTTTCATATTTTTTACTTTCAGTTCTATTGCTTTTTTAAGTCCCTGAACTAGTGCTTCGTATTCGGCTGTGTTATTTGTGCATTCGAATTCTAACCTACAAGAAAGAAAATGTTTATTTTTTTCTGGATCAATCAGGACACAGCCAGCCCCTGATCCCTCCAATGTTTTAGAACCGTCAAAATAAAGAGTCCAAAAACTATCTACCTCTACTGAATTTGAATTACAGACTACATCTGAAACTAAATCTACTATGTTACAGTCAATCTCATCAGCCCGTGAAAATCGAAGGAGATCGGGTTGGGTATCAAGTATACTATTGGCTTCTTCAGCTTGGTAATTTCTTGGTTCCAATTCAATGAAATAATTTCCCAATACAGAGTTTACTGGTTCATTTTTTCCCTCTAACTGAGTGACATTGTATTTCATTTGAGGCTCTCTTAATACTTTTATCTGATTTGGGCTCCCCTTAAAAGGCAACCACAGATGTGACCAATCTAATGCAAAATATCCTTCTAACCTTGCTGACCAGTCTCGACTCAATACCAGTCCATAAGCATCTGGTATGTCTGCTACTACAATGTCGATGTACTGACATACCCTCTCATCTGCGGATAAGTGAATCAGAACATCCTCCATTTCTCCTATTACCTTTACGGTTGTCATGTCTAATTGAAGAACTTGCCAAGTGGATGGTTTAGGTTTACCTTTGATTTTCTTGCAGACTGAAAGTGACATAACGTTGACTGATGCTCCTGAGTCCACTAAACAGATGTGCACATTATAGTTGAAAATTTCAAAAGTTAGGAGAAATGTTGGAGTTTTATACTTAGACTTCCCTCCCAAACTTGCCTCACCAATCTCCTCCTCAGGTTGGTTGTCACTGGGAGGCTCCTCATCTGGTGTCTCAAGTGCTTTTAAAAGCTTCTCGTTTTGCTGAGGTAAATTGTACATTTCAAACAATGAGATATTTGCTTTATCCTTTTTAATGTCTTCCATAATATCATATCCCATCTCAGGTTCTTTGAGATTCTTCTTGACATTATCAATTTTAACTTCAATAGTCTTAAGAGCTGTGTTGATTCTCGTCGGATCCTGAGTTGAAATGAAAAATTCAGGTATTTTAACAGTTGCAGTGTTGTTCTGTATCTTCTTCATGTTTTCTTCAAGTTTCTTAGTCTTAGGAAGTATTAACTTATCTTCTTTTAAAAGACTCTGACTTCTTGTTGTTACATTAATTTATAATGTTTCCCCTTGTTTCATAAAATCTTCCTCTTCTGTATCAAATATAGAGACACAGTCCCATAAAACTAAAGTATCTTCCTCTTGTTTTTCCGTAGGTTCATTATCCTTTTCTTCCTCCTTGCCAGTTTCTGTCATTTTGGAATCCAATAATTGATTCATTACTAATGTCATATAATTAACGCATTGTGTGCAATTGTTCTCGGAATGAGGCTGCTGATTAAAGGTACAAAAATTATCCATGCCTACATCGGTTAAATTCATTGCTGCAGGACTGTGTGGAGGAGTTTTAGGTTGACTATTGTCTTCCCTTTTTTTATAATAAGGCTTATATGTTTTATGAGCCTCCTTTTCCTTTTCTAAATCTATCACTCCATTGGATAATTTCTACATCATCTTCACCATCCCTTTGAAATCCTGTGATCATTCATCCTTAGGTTTAGTCAGTAATAAAGGTTTCTTGTTTCCAAAAGTTTCTTCTTCTTACTGCACAGGGTAATTTTCTATACTCTCCATCTCAGCCTCTACCTTCTCAGCTTCTTCATAGGTTTCTGCTAATGTAGGTCTAACTGATCTCTTGGAAAACATGTCTAGATCAGGCCCAAGAGCTAAGGTATAGTATTCAATTAGAGCATTTTCAGATGGTTTATCAGCTGTAGTGAAATTGTTTAGGTAAGCAGCAAATCTTTGAGTGAAATTATGCACTCTTTCTTTCCTTTCTTTCTTTAGAGCACATAAACCTTTCATTAAAGTTGCATGAGTTTTCTGGACTGCGTATTTGCTTCTAAACAGTCTCTCAAAGGTGTTCCAATCTATGATTTAATTTGCAGGAAGGGAAAAATACCATGAGGCTGCTTTTCCTTTCAGGGTCTGGGAAAACAATATACAGACCACATCTTCATGCGCTCCATCTCGTAGTCCTTCTACAGCCAAGTAAAAACTCTGCAAATGATCATCTACCAGAATTCCTTCACTTGGTTCAAATTTAGGTAACATCTTGTAAAAATCCTGAGGCAAATCATGCAAGGGAGGTGTCAAATTTAAAGGCGACCTAGCCCTCCAAGCAGGTTGCGGAGGTGGTTGTTTTGCATTTACATTAGCCATGATTCTGAGTGGAGTATGAGGTTGCGACTGAACAGGGGTCTGGAAAGGTGAACAGTGAGGTGAATCTGGATCCAATTGATTTAAAGGTTGGTCAAATTCTTGTAAGGCTGCTTCTACCAGTTCTTCAAGATCTTCTACCAACACTGGTTCTTCTAATTGAGGGCGGTCTTTATTCTGGTACTCTCTTCTAGGTAGGACAGAGATAATAGGTAATCCTCCTATCTTTCTCGCATATTCCCTAGTAATTCTTCTTAAATCATCAACTACTTCGTTATCGACAGGATACAGATACCCTTTATATTTATCTTCAGGAGTGGGTTTGTGAAGCAAACTATTTTCAGAACTGTCACTGGTGGAGTGATTTTGAGGAAGCAGGCTTCCTCGGCCAACCATGCACTGGTGGCCCTCCTTCTAGCGCCAAAAAACTATTGAGGCCTGGAAAATCACAGGTAACAACAGTTAGGGATTCTCCCCAATAAACGTTCCCCATTAGCTCATTATTGTTTGGTATGGGGAATTCGTCCGGTTTACGATCCGGCTACCGTAGTTCAAGTAACAATTAAAGTGTTTTACCGGTTACAGCCCGGTCCACCGTGTATGTTTTTTTAGTTTTTTTATGTTTAAGGTATGATGTGCAAGTGCCTAACTAACATGCAGAGTATAGAGATAATGAGGAGGGTCACAATGTGATGCGCATGTTCTTACCTCTCTTGCTTCTAAATCACAAACAGCAAGAAGCTAACTAAGACTTACTAACCTATCCCTAGGGAGCAACACTATCATTAATGGTGAGTAATGTACTATAGTGCATGCATAAATAAAAATCACAGATAGTTGTTATTGTTTCAGAACACATGAACATCAATACAAATATAAACAAAAAGATAGCTTATTGTTAATTAAAACCTTCATTACTCAATGTGGAAATTTCACAGAATAAACCACAGTACATTCATAACATGAAAATAAATTCAATGAGTTAGAACGATCTCATAGTTAATGGAAACAAAATGAAAAGAAATAGTTCATATCCAACTGGCCCATAGCAAACATTTGAAAAAATCCACAGAACTTTCTCCAGTAGAAACATATGACTCTTTATTGTAAAATGAAATATTTCTTCTTACAATACTTTCTCAAGATAGTATGGAAAAAAGGTCCCTTTCGATCTAAAACTCTCCTATATTTATACCCAAAAAAAAACTCTTGGGCTTCCCCAACCTTTCATTTTCCAAAATTTTGTCTCGTAGCTTGTGCACATAATTAATACAACATATTATATTTAAAATCAATATTTCCAAAACACTTTATGAGGAAGGGCCAGCTTGTTCAGTAATAAACTTCTTCCATGCATGAGCATCTGTTGTTATGCCTTCAAACCCGGAAGGCTCAAGAAATCAAATATTAATTTCATATTTAGCAGCTTGGATCTTTATCCCCTCTATCCTAGCAGGACTTAGGCACAGCTGATCTTCTAATAGATGTATGCTCACTATTGCATGGGCTACCGCATTTTTCAATATCCATTCATCTAGGGCCTTGACCTACTGGATTTCTTGCTCATCTTCTTGGTACCTGTCCTATAGATGTTTTAGAAACAATTCATGCTCTGGTAGCACATCCAATCTCTTTTCTGCAGAAGTCTCTGGCATCAATTGTATGTGGAGAGAACTCTCCTGCAATATTCATCACATGATGCCTTTGTCTTTTTCACGGTTTTCTTGAACTCCTCTACTACATTAATTGCAAATTCCAATAATTTGTACTCTTGTTTTAGAGTTGGCTAATCCTTTACTGCTAGCTCCGCGGGAGATTCCCTATTTGTTTCTTCCCATACCATTTTTCCTTTTAGAATCTCCAAAATATCTTGAGATGTATCCAAGAAGTATGAAGTGGTGTCTATAATTTCTTCTAGTCTAGTGTCTATCTGCAAAATTTTACACCTTTCATCTTCTATCTGTATCTGTATTTGATGGATTCTTTTTCTTTGAATCAGCACATGCTCTTTCAAAGGTTGGATGTCAGTTTTATGCTCCACGGCATCCGTAAGTGATGCGGTCAATGCATTGTTCTGCTCTTCTAAGGCTGCCACCTTTATCTGATACTGCTTCTCCTTTTCCTTGGTAGTAGCCTTCTCCATTTCTAACTCAGTAACCCTGTTGTCCAACATGTTCTTCTCTGCACTTAAATTTTCATATGATAACTGAAGATCATCTTTTTCAATCTTTAAAATCTGATGCTCTAGCTGTATCTTTTGTAATTCAGCTAAGGTAACTTGAGCACTCTTCTCTGTGTTCTCTGCAGATATCTCTAGGGCATTCTTATCCACTTGTAGGGTTTGGAATTATGTTCTTGAAGTCTTGACTCCACCCATCATTTCTTCATACTTTCTCTTTAGCTTTTGGCTCTCATCTCTTTCCTTCTTTAATGTTTCCTTTTGGTGGACCGCATTCTTTTGTGACTCCCCTAGATTGGTCATGAGCTTGTCCACGTTGTCTTTAGTTGCAAGGGTTGAAGCTACCCCAACTCTTGCTATCAACCGTGGGTCTTTATGCGTACCATGTACCAATGTTTTGTCTGTCACCATTTTCCCTGACTACCCCCCAGTATCTATCTTCTTCTCAGTTCTTTTAGTAATTCTTTTCTTTTCTTTGTCATAAAAAATGGTACTAAAATCAGGAACCTCCTCCCCTTCGGTAGGCATGAAAGGGATCAAATTTATTTCATAAATGGCAGCTCTTCCCAATATGCCGTCAGAAGATGCAGCAGGTTTTGAGGGATCAGGATTAGATTGTCCTTGCTCTTGATCTATTTGGTCTTGTACTCGTGTAGCAACTTGCTCTGTAGTCTGATGATCCCTTTGGGATCTGGTTAGTCTCAAACCCTCACTTTCTTCTTGTTTCTTCTTGATTTCAGATTCTTCTTTTCTTTTTCTTTCTTCTTCTTCCTTCTTATTTGCTTCCTTTGCAGCTCACTTCTTTTCTTCCTCTTCATTTTTTAACCATCTTTCTGCTTCATGTGCTAGTCTTCTAGCATCTTCTTCTCTCTTCGTTGCCTCTTCTTCTTCCAATTTATTAGCCTTTTTTGAAGTTTTGCCTTTTCCACCCATGGTAGTTATTTTTTGCTTAAATCTCTTCTTAAGGGCGGTTATGTTCTTCGCATTTTGGAATGTCTCCTCATCTTTGTCCCAAAAATCAGTATATTCAAAATAAATCCCTGCTTCTTTGCAGTAGTCAGCTACTTTGTTGTGGGAGTCATTTCTATGAAAATTCATTTCGCCAAAACGAAAATATTCCAGTTCCTTAACAAATTATGTCGCCTGCTTTACCCTTGAAAATTTATAGCTTCCGAGTAAGAAAGGTACTGCATGGGACGTTTCCTTCTTATGTTCAAAGAGAAAATTGCCTACACCATCAATATACAACTTTCTAACTCCCTCTTTGTGGAGTACATAATCTTTGGCATACTTCAGGAATAGGGAAGGAGCTCTGGAACCACCATGCATCCTTACATATAACCTATCCTCCGTCAAATAATAATCTCCAAACTCCTGTATGACTTTGAATGCCTCTTCAAACATGCAATTACATTCTGTCAAGAAAATGAGGGTATATAAGGGCATAATGAAATGCTCGTAAATTTCCCTGTAATAACTATGGTACTTATGTGCCCATAAAAATTTATAGGCTGCGTACACTAGGGTTCTGTCCTTCTCCTAGTTACATCTCAAAGCAGGAAAAGACTGAGTGCACAATATGCAATCAATAAGGATAGAGCTCATATAAAATTTTGATTTCTTTTGAGATACCCCTCCTAAGGCTGCTGATATACATGCAGAGACGCTGTTTGATACTATATTTTCCCAGTTAAAAATGGTTCCTTGGGTAGCCACAAAGAAAATAAATGGTATCCAACCTATCTTGAAGCTCTTTCCATGTGCTCTACCAAAAATTCTATTGAGCATCAATGCAATAAACCTGTAGGGAGCATGGAGAGTAGAGGTGTCATATTCTCCGGAAGGTCTAGTTCAGAAATTCTTTCCTAGTATCATCATTCTCTTTACAGTCTCCACCAGGTCCATAGCTATCTCCTTCAACCAAATTTCAGTCAAATAAACCTGGGGTGAGGGTATATGATAAGCCGTAGAGACATATGCAGGGCTATATGCAGCATATCCTTGCTTAACAGTGTTTTCCAGAATCATTGTCCTCACATCTGCCCTGGGCAGAATCCAGCCTATTACTTCTAAACAAGGAAATAACTCGGGTCTCGTAGCTACTTTCATTAGGGCCGACTTCTCTATGTTGGCATAGATCGTCAGTTCCTCAAAACCAGCATCAGGTACATTCTGATTTGCGATCATTCTATAGATTTCTCCCCACTTGTAGTCTAGTTCAACTCCAGTAGTAGCTTTGGTATCTTCGTAGATGAACTCTACTTTGGTAATGATTTCTACTTCAGTCTCTCCTTCGACCATAGGATCTTTCTTCTTTTGTCTCTTTGACATGTTTTCGTTATAACAATCACCCTGTCACAGTCAAAGCATGTTCTTAGATCAACTGAGCTATTGGAAACTGTTTAAACAAAACAAGAAAATATATCCATTTATTTACCTCGTTAACATGCATGCTGAAAAATAAGTTGACACAGTCTTCTACGAATGAAAGATTTAACAAGAAAAAATCCTGCAAACTGCTTCCTAGATTGCCTAAACTCCACCATCTCAAAAACTTAAATGATCGAACAACCTCCATCTCACAAAGGGACTTATTGGACCAATCCTACCGTTGGTTCTCAACACCCATCTCAAAAATACTCAACTCTATGCAACACTCATCCTCGAGAAAAATCCTAAACGACCTAAAAGGAAACCCTCCTGAGTCCCACGGGATAAGGTAAATGCCAGAAAAATGGCCTACTAACCCCTGCCCGATCACGAAAAGATCAAGAAAAGGGTGGTGCAGACAACGAAACGCTTGTCTACACCGTGCCCTAACCACTCACGCTAGAGAAAATGCATCCATAAGGGTTCAAAGGCACACAGACTCAGATTCTCCCACTAAAGAAAACTCAAACAGCTAAACTTCCTCACCCTTAATGTAAAATATCCATAAAAATCGTAAGGAAGCAAGAAATCCTTTTATGCGAAAACCTAACTAATGGAGAACCTAACAGCTCAAAAATCAACCAATAAAAACCCAAAAAAAAATAGCAAAACCATGGTTTACCTACCTGGAAATAGCAGTGTACTCGATTGGGTGGAACGAACTTCCACGGGAGTAGAGCAAACAAACTAGTTTCTGATAGCTAGGCACGCGTAAACGATGCAAACGACATAGACGAATGCGAACGACAAGTCAAAATGCGAATAAACAATAAAATACAACTCCCTCTATATATATAACAATCGGCGGACAAACCTATTTGCGGTTGAAACTATCAGCGGTCAAAACTTAAGTCAGTCAGAAGGATAAACTGGATGACTGCCGCAACGACGAGCGCAAATGAAACTACGGTCCTGGGATACTTTTAAGTCCATCGGACATCGGAACCACTAAACTCTAAGTTCAGAACATCAAGACTGATCCTCCTCCACAACGTCAACATAGTACTGTTATATCATCACGGCTTTCCTTGTTGGAACGGGTATCGAAACTTGAAAATCCTAAGCTCTAAAAAGTCGACGAGAAAAAACAAGCTATTTTCGGAACATATCAGCACTAGTCTCCCGCAACGCCGGCAATGATAGACACTAGTACTCCGCAGTGATAGACACTAGGACTCCGGCTCACTCCGTTCAAACATCCCGACAGTGATATAAGCATAATCGGATATCGAAACTACTCAGTGTTAAGCTTGGAACATCGAACCCAAGGAGAAGAGAAAATGAGCTCCGATGTATCAGTGTGGGAGTCTAAAGCTCTTCAGCAGGCTTGATGGTTTGTCTTACACAACGTCGAAAAGATATTCCACTATGCTTCCGATATCGGAAGGATAGTCGACTAATCTTCCGACACAGGAAATGAAACAGACCAAGTTTTTTAAAGAAAAAATTGGACTCAAAGCAGCTTAGGTGAAAAGAAAATACTCCTAAGCCAGATTTAATGAAAACAAATAAAAGGAGGGGCCCTAAAATTGAAAATTTTGGGAAAGATAGTTGCAGCTACAATAGGTTTTGATTGAGGTGTATCTAGCTACCGGTGCAAATGTCTCCTCATAATCGATTCCCTCTTTCCGAGAGAATCGTCAAGCTACAAATATTTCCTTGTACTTTTCTATACTTCCATCTGCTGAGTGTTTAGTTTTGAAGATCCGTTTAGAGGATACCACTGACTTGTCTTTTGGTCTTGGTACTACTTCCCACACATCATTATTTATAATGGATTGGTATTCCTCAACCATTGTATCAGCCCACTCCTTTTGTTTTATTGCTTCTTCAAAACGTGTTGGTTCTTCATCAACTAGATCACACATCAAAGCCATATAATCAGGGTATGACTTTGTCTTCTTTCTTTCTCAGATGGTTCCTTCTGATGCACCATGTCTTTTTTATTCTTCGATTGCTTCACAAGCCCAAACATGTTTTCTCTTTCGAGAAATCAATTCATTGGGTGATTCCTTAGGTAATTGAGGTTTTGTCATATCATTATCCTCAGGCATATGGACTTCTTCGTTTATAACTGGTTTAGTATTTTCAGCAGCTTTGAGAGTTTCATGCTCCTCTTCATCTTCCTTATCTTTCTTTGAATTTCTGAAGAATGTATCTTCGTCAAATGTGACATCTCTGCTAACTTCAATTTGACAGTATCCTGGGATATAGATCCGATAATATTTTGACTGTTCACTATACCCTACGAACAATCCCTTCTTTCCTGAAGGATCTAACTTTCTCCTTTTCTCCTTGGGAATATGAATGTATATAGGACAACCAAATATATTTAGGTGACTTACCTCTGGCTTTTTTCCGGAAAACATTTCTTCTAGAGTTTTATTCCCAAGGGCATTGTGGGAAATTCTATTTTGTACATATGTTGTTGTTCTTGCTGCTTCTTCCCACAGGTACTTTGGAATATCTTGATCTGCATGTATCATATCTTTCACGAGTTCCATGATAGATCTATTCTTTCTTTCTACCACACCATTTTGTTGTGGATTATAGGGAATGGTGAGCACCTTCTTAATCCCAGCTTCCTTGCAGTAATCATTGAATTCATTTGATGTGAATTCTCTACTATTATCTGACCTCAAAATATGTATTTTCTTCTCAAAGAGATTTTCCACTAGGGCCTTAAATTCCTTGAACCTTTCAAACACTTCATCCTTATTTTTTAAGAAGTATATCCAAGTCTTGTGGGAGTAGTCATCAATAAAAGAAGCATAGTAGACATACCCACTTAATGAAGCAGTTTCCATTGGCCCGCATATGTCTGAGTGAATAATATCTAAGATCCCTTTTGCTTTGATATCACTTTTTGGATAAGGATTCTTAGTATTCTTCCCTTTTGCACATCCTTTGCACACTCCTTCATGTTCTATCTGAATTTATGGTAAACCAGTCACAACCTTTGTTACAATTGGTAGAGCTTTGTAGTGAACATGAGCAAGCATTCTGTGCCATAGCTCACATGGGTTTATGGTACTGGTTGCTAATGTTTAATATGAATGTCCCTTCAATTTGTAGAGTCCTCCTTATTCAACTCCAATCTCTACTGCATCATCTATGGTTTTACCTTTTGTCCACATGAGTACTTTTCCATCCACAAAAGAAACTCCCAAGCCTTTCTTGTCTAAGGATGAAACAGAAAGAAGATTCTCCTTTAGTATTGGGGCATACATGACATCTTTCATTTTCATAATCTTTCCAGGATCTAATTTATAGGATACCTCTCATATTCCTTTAATGGGGTATTAGGAATCATCTCCAAGCATTACTTTGTGAGGAGATTCCTTTTGTTCAAGACACAAGAGTGATTCCTTGTAACTAGTCGTGTGTTTGGAGGCACCACTATCAACTAGTCAGGTGTCATTTCCTGGTGAGACTAATCCTGTTAGAGAAGATATTAAAACATATTCTTCACTGGAGTCTTCATCCTTCTTTACTTATTCTTCAACTTCTTTATCACTATATTTATAAGCATGGGCCTCAAACATTCTCATCTTTTTTATTCTTTCTGCTTTCAGGGGACAGTTGATGGCAATGTGTCCCAACTTGTGACAAGTGAAGCATTCAAAATTTGAGAAGTCTCTCATGGGTATTTTAAACCCTTGATTCTTAGGAGGATGGTAATGACTCTTCCTTTTTCCTTTGGTGTGGGATGTTAAGGCTTGATCCTCATTGTCATTTAGATTTTCTTTTCTAGCTGCTATCCTTTCTTCTTCTTAGACACATTATTCCCATAACTTTCATAATTTGGTTAGTTTCCTTCTTGAACAGATTCCTCGGATAAAGGCTTCCCAATCTCTTGGAAGACCATTTAAGGTTTTCATCACAATATTTGCTTCTTCAACCATATCATCAATGGCTTCTAGTTGATCCTTGATTTGAGCTACTCTTGTAAAGTAATATTGCATGGTCTTTTACTTTTGAGCTCGTACACTTTTGAGTTGATTCCTCAGGGTCATTTTCCTATTAATGTTTCTTCCTTCAAATAGACGTGATAGAGAATCAAACATTTCTTTTGGAGTCTCCCTTGAGGATACTTGAGGAATCAAGTTATCTTTGATGGAGTCAACTATGATCATATCCTTCTTATGCTTGGAATTAGCTTCAACTTCTTATGGTTCTTTCACTTCCTCTTTCACAAATTTATCTAGATCATTCTCTTGTAGGATGAGCATGATCCTATACTTCCATGCTCTAAAGTTCCCAACACCTTCAATATTTTCATCTAGCTTGGTATTCTTTGTCATCTTTAGAAGACTGAGAACTTCAAATGGAATAAAGAGGAATATTACTTACTTGAAGAAAACAGCTCTTGACTGACCTCCTTCTAGATGACCTAGGATTTGATGCAAAAACCCTAATTTTTCAATTGGGATCATAGGTAGATATTAATGGTGGAGAATATGCGCCTCCCTAGGGAGAGGTAGACTATATCTTCCCTTTTCTAAGATTGATGATGAAACCTCAGGAAAACTGAATCCCTAGTTTTTCCTGGCAGTAGTAACTGGTCCAAAATTGAAATTTCTTGGAATCCAGTTCTTTCTCCACAGAAAGATGTGCTCTTTAGGGGCAAATTGAGAGATCCCTCTTTTTTGGTTGATCCATCAAGGGATTTGTTTGGAGTAAAAAAACCCTAACTGTGCAGTGCTTCCTTTTAGGGTGGCTCTGATACCATGTTGAATTTTCTAAATCGGCTTAGATGATATCTTAAAACAAATATTTACTAGTAGATCACTAAACGAACAACAAGCACAGAAAAACAAGAACACAAATATTTTCCTCGGGAAAACCACAAGGGAGAAAACCCCACAAAACTTCCGCAGTATAGAACTCAACCAGAGTAGTGTAAAACCCAAAAAATTGCTTCTCTCTTCTTTCTGGTGCACCAATATTTCTCTCCCTTGCAAAACAACTTGAGTGAGTGAGTACAAATGAAGGGGAGCACCTTCCTATATATATTCTTCATTTGACCTAAAATCTAACCTAACAAAGCTGACTTCTCTAACTGGTTGGGACAACTTGTCCAACTGGACACCAAAAATAACATTTATTATATTGACACTTGGGTACTATTGACCCGACTTACATCTGGATGTTTACATTGATTCTTTCAATGATACTAACAAGACCAAACTCATCTCCCGAAGGAGGAATACAATCAATACATGTGGGATATCTTCTGAATTTATAATACTTTAACACAATCTTTCCTTACTTCCATCAACAGCACATTTTATCTTGCATATCCACTTGGAAGATACCACACTCTTGCTTTCTGGTTTGGGTATTATATCCCAAACATGACTAGTATTCTTCCATCATTGCTTATACCATGAGTTCATCATGTCAGGTCATCAACATATCTCAATATTCCGCATTCAACATTGAAGGTTGGAACCCACTTTACTCTTGGTAAATCCTTACTCCATCATGAAGTTGTCCATCCTTTCGTATCATGTTGAACTCGGACATCTTCTGCAGTCACTCCCCCTGAGGTGAAGCATCATCCTCCCTATGCATTTTATGGTGGATTTATCGGTAGCATACTCTGTTATTGATCTTCCATGTATCCATATTAGGTTACTAGATACCAATATCCCTTCATTTTGAACTTTGTCGAAAAGTTCATCTTTCCCCCATCTGTGAGCTTGTTATCTTCTATAGGTTTCCATCTTCAACCTTGTAGCAAAGGTTAATATATTCATCACTCTAGGTGATCTTCAAGCTCCTTATGTAACTGGATGTGCTTATATATGGGTGCTTTCTGAGCTCATACAAGGTCTATTATGTACAGGTGGTTCTTTGCTCGATATATACTTCTACTTCACTGGAGAAGTGTGTTTGGTCAATAGAGTATGTCATTCCATAGTCTATTCTTTCTAAGACAAACCATGAACCTTGCTTTGTATACTTGTTCTTGTAGATCCATATGGAAGACACTACAGACTTACCTTCGGGTCTCGAAACCATATCCTAGACATCATTCCCCATGATCAACTCATGTTACTCTTTGATAATAGCTTCTTCCATAGCTGGAAGGGTCTACATAAATGATGTCACTCAATTGTGCCACATAACTAGAGTGTATCTGAGGCCTCTTACTTTAGTTTGGAAGTCCTACCATACTTTTCTTCATCTTGAATTATCTCTCGTACCCAAGATGGTATTCATCTCTCAAAGTGGATCTACCGCTCTCTTATATTCTTTCGAAGCTCTTTCTTCTGTCATGGTGTCTCTGGCCCTGGGAGCTTTAGGTTCATCTTCATGTATGTTTATTGGAGTGAATATTGAATTTTCATCACTTGTTCTTCGAAACAAGTCTCATCCTATTTTTCTTGTAGGCGGTTGTATGCGATCTTTCCTACAAGTCAAATGCACTACTTGCATGGTTAGAAATATTTCATAGGACATATGCATAATGACAAATTCTTATACATCATGCAACTATTTTAGCCAATACAACATTCATCTATATCTCACAGAAACTTTCAAGATGCCTTCCATCTCTACCATAACATCATTGAGATTGTGCACCAATCCAATATCTCAGCAAAGAGGTTTCATTCTATATAAGTAATAATGGAGTGTTGTATAGCACCATGGGCTACTTACCCATAACATGCATATTAGTAGTATGTCATTAATGCAAGCATTCTATCGTGCATAATACACAGCATATATAGGAAAGACAATTCAAATACTTATCTTTGTTTGTTCGGTATATTATTTCTTGTGCTTTCTCTTCATCTCCTTCTTGATATGTAGCTTTTCCTTTGACTAATGAGATTGCTTCAATCTGATACTTGCTTGAAATATTTTATGGAATGTTGCTTTTGGTGGACCTAGGGTTTCACAGAGAAACCCTAATTTTTCAACGTATGTATCTTTTAGATCTGATTGGATAGAAAAATGTGCCTCCTTAAGGTGATCTAAGCAACATACTCATTTTTCCAAAACTGTGATCAGAACTGCAAAATATCTGATGCCCTAGTTTTCTTCAATTTCTTCCATGGAATTTCCTGCTCTTGTTTCTGTTGTATCTATGAAATTTCTGCTCCTCTGCATCTAAAACTTCTCATTGAGGCATCTTGGTATGTCTTCTTTCCAACCCCACAGGTTATAGTAGAATTGGTTTCAGCAATTAGGACATGCGAATTTTCCCAAGGTGGTTTATTTCAAGACTATTCAGCATAGAGAACTTGTTCGGACTGACACATGTTACTATTTCACCTTCAGGGTCTGAAACATGTACCCTAGAAACTACATTATGTTCCCTATCTGCAACATATTTCAAAATTTCATTTGGACCTTCGTAGCCCAAGATATAGCAATTCTCCCTAGGTCACATGTTTAAGGATGAATCTTGGGAGAGGCTGGAACCCTAAGTTGGAGGAATCATATATATTATATTATACTGAATATGAGGCTGAAAATTTTACACATGGTACATCAATATTTCATATTTGTCCCATAAAATTATCGACTCCTAGTCCTTCTATAATATCGAGATATAGTGAAAGTCCCAACATGACTAGTTTTAGACTTCTAGGGTTTTCAAGCATGAAACCCTAATCTTCAATAACTATAGTTGTAGCAGTGTTTCAGTTGCACAAAGACTTCTTTCAGGGTAGCTATAATACCATGTTAATTTTTAATGGCTATACTATATCTGATAACATTTAGAATTATAACATAATAACCATATGCAAAAGGATCACTGAAATATAGACAAGTAAAGCCACACAAAAGAACACAAAGATTTATCCTGGGAAACCCTCATGGGGAAGAAAACCCAACAAAAAATTTTATGTATAAGATGTATCAAAATTACAAGACAAGACCTTAGACAGGTGCGCCTCCTTCCAACATATATATATATATATATATATATATATATATATATATCCTATGCGCTATACACATGCTCAAATAAGGAACACAACTCATCTATTTATACTCTTTTTGTCACTCTACTTTTAACCTAACAAGTCGGCCCCACTTAACTAACTGAGCCAACTTCACTTAGGAAAAGTCAATACAATATTATATTATATTCATTGGGGTACTATTGACCTGAGTTACAATGGAGGCTTTACCTCATGACTCTATGATGACCAATTACAATAGTAACACCCCGACGGAGGAACAATATCATCTCTCTTGGGTTACATCAGTAAAATACATTTAGAATATCATTTGAAGTTACAATATTTCAACATGTTTCATGACAATTCCAATCACGCCGAGATCAGGTACCATTACACTCGTGACATGGTACAGAAGGGAGTTGTGAAGCTCCAGTATGTTGTGACAGATGAGCAAACAACCGATTTGTTGACGAAATCTCTGTCAAGGATACAGTTTGATTGCTTCAAGGACAAGATTGGAGTGGTCCAAATGGACTTCCCTCATTAGAGGGAGTAATGAGTTACATATGTGATTCCAAGGATCATAGCACACTGAGTGTGGCTACAATAGGTGGCCATTTACTATTAGGCTCAGGTAGAAGTGAAGAGCATGACCAGACTTAGGATGACTGGAGAGTGTGAACATACTCAGGTTGGTTGGATCATAAACCCAGATTGTGTGTGAGTTGGTTGTCTAGTTGAGATGGTATCTAGTCGAGTTGGTATCCAGTTGGAGACAGTATGTGTGTGTATCCAGGATATGTAGGATTGGAGAGAATGACTAGACTTGAGAGGAATATAAAGCATGACCATACTCAGGATGACTAGAGAGCATGACCATGCTCGATTTAGTTGGATCGTAACCCATATTCTATGTGAGTCGGTTGTCTAGTTGGAGATGGTATCTAGTCGATCTGGTATTCAGTCGGAGCTAGATGTGTATGTCTAGATTATGTGTGAGATAGACAAAGTCTCGTATGACATAATGTGTGCTCTTGGCTTGTACCCACTACCTAGATGCATAATGAGAATGATTGCTTACTCATATACAGAACTTCTAATTATGGATAGATTCATGAAAGGAAACAAGTAAATGGTCAAAGAATACAATTGTGTAGAAGCAGTGTTGAAGATCGTGTCAAAAGAATGCCTTCCTTGCTAAGAGGGAGTGTTGATGTTTTGCGTAGCTTTAGAAGATACTCTTATTGTATTTGATCATGCAATAACCCTAAAATAATAATGTTAAAACATACCCTCAAGAAATTAAGTGAAAATAAACAAGTCGGCCCCACAAAAATCACTGGGTAAAACTACCCTAGTCATTGAGTAAAACTTCCCCAACACTGAGTAAAACTTCCTCAGTAAAGTCGACCCTATGATGAAAAAGTCAGCCAAAAAATAGTGTAAATAGAGGGGGTTCTCTCCTCATTTGGACATCAAGCAAGTTTGCTCCTCTTTTGTTTTTTGGGTATAGTGAAGGTTCTCTTGAGCATATCAAAGGAAGCAAGTGTTTCAGCTAGGATTTCTATATTATCTTTTGTATATCTTATATTTTGGAATATCTCTCTCGGAAGAGATCACTATATTAACATTGTACTTTGTTGACGAATCTATACTAAAGAAGTTCTACTGGGTTTTTTTCGTGAAAGGGTTTTCCTAAGATAAATATTTTCTCCTATTATTGAATGTGTATCAATTCTACCCAATTCTTCCCAAACTAGGATTTACCTCCAAACCAACTACGAATGGCCTATCTTGCTCCCTAGTTCTAGGAAACATGTCAGTTCCCTAGCCCTCCATTCCCACAACTCTAATAACCACAACAACAACTCATATTTCCCCTAAATAACCCATTTTGGCCCTCGGTCCAATAACCAATATGAATGATTCATCCAAAAAAAGAATCACCCCCTCACTCATCCTCCAAAATTTGCTTTTATCCCTTCCCATTCCCCAAACTTCCTTCCTCCTCAAGAAGAGTTCTAGGAAGGTCAACCAAAATAATAAAGTAATGGCTTAAATTCACCTCATCATCAAGGACCTGACAAACCTCCCTAACAAGTAAGGTCTAACACATAATCCCAACTAGATTTTGTAAGGATAAATATTATTAAATAATAAAATATCCCCAGTGTGTTTCTCATTTGACATACCACTGACAATCACATCATAATTGTTTGGTAAACATTAATTGACTCATTAATAACATGGCATGTAATCAATAGCCTTAACATACTAATTATAATTAAACAATGTAATAAGATTACTTAATTGAATGTTGTTAATAATGAGATTAGATGAGAGGCAATCAACACAATTATGATTAAATGAGATTACAAATCAATGTAAATTAGTCTACTACTATAAAATGTAACTAAACAATGCAATTAAACATAACTACTTTAAGATAAGATAAGTGGACATCACACAATTCAATGTAACTAAGTTTATTTAATCTTATAACTTCCATCCACTTTTGTTAATGATAACAAACAATAATTAATATACATTAACAAATACTAGTGCCCGTGTGCAAGGGGTGTGTGTGGGGCCAATGTGCGCATAGCTTGTGTGTTTACTATAGGCAACCATAACCACATCTAATGCACAATTCATAAATGACAAGACAATAATAATCACATGCAAAACAAAGTGATCCAGAAAAGCAAGATAAAAATCCAATAACCAGAACATCAAGCAATCTTATTAACTAAGTAACACCACACCATTACTAGACAACAATTTACTTAATTTTTTCTATAATAAATTAAACAAAGGTTTACAAGTGTAAGATACCAAGTACAACTAAGATAACATTCTAAATCCTAAACCAAAATCTTACTAATCTAACTATTTTGCCTTCCTCACTTACTTCCAACTTCCAGTTCATGTTTGTTCCAGTTCCAAAACTTGCAAGCACTGCAATACTTCATATGATCCATCATCCAATTCCTCCTCTTATAGATTGCAACCATCCTTTTTTGTTTCTCGTAGGAACGATGATCAAAAGAGGTTCGAACTGCCTTCCCTTCACATTCAGTTCAATTTTGTTTATTCTTAGGTTTTAATCTTCTCAAGTTTTCAAAGAACCCAATGCGATTGTAATACCTTTTAAACTAAACTTAGAAGAAGTTTATTGTCTAAACAAAATTATGTTTTACATCATTTTCATAATGGTTTACATTTCTCTTAAAAAGGGATAAATTATAGAACCTTGCATAGAATTCCATAAATTAAAATTGTAAATATAAATAATATATACGCTAAGGGGTTTCTCCCCCACCCCATTTCCGTTTTTTGTGCCTTAACCAATCTATTATTAGTAGTATATTTTTTTTATTTAAATTAACTTTCTAATTCGTGAATTTCCTGCATGCATCCTTTATTCTTATTATTTATGTAAGGTTTTATTGTTTCTATTCATAAAACACATCAGCTGCAGTGAGTGTATGGTGGAGATGTCTTGAAGATTAAGAATAATTGACTTTAGTTCTTCTTTGTTGCAGAGGGATGCACGCTGCTTGTTTTTATATGTATAGGGGACTCTTATTACAACAAGCTATGTATAACTAGCTATGCATAACTTGTATTTGTCCAAGTTTTGGATAAATATATAAATAATGCTTTATTATTAGTAGTGGTATAATTATTGTTAAATATAAGCATAATTATTGTTGAACATACACAGTAAAGTATACTTTGTTTAATGTTCTATTTAAATTCATGATATGTTTTCATGTGGGTTATTTTGGTTTCAAAGTTGGAATTAGGGATCCGATACCATTTATAACACCTATGTCATAGTAGAGGTATTAATAACATAATTAATCAATTGTATATTAACATTTCAGATATATTTAGCAATATAACTCTATGTAACAATTTTTTTTTCTATTTCAACATAAACAAAGAAGCAAGGATGAGTGATGGTCAATAACCTATCAATAACCACATTGTTTTTCTATTGTGGTTCTTAAAGTTGCATCGTCAAATGACCAGTTTGGACAACCTTGTTTCCTACATAAACCTATACTAGTCCACATATCATAACAACGTATCGAACCAACATGTAAATCCACAATTGAATGCCTCACAGCTTACCATTCCTCTTAATTAGGGTAATTTTAGTATAACAATTACATGGTTATATATTAGCCCCCTTAACCTGTGGGTTGGTCTCATCAAAAACATCATATAAGTCTTAATGTATTTTAGTTATCTAATAAAAAAATGGGGCAATACACTCATCACTGTAAAAAAAAATATTGAAGCAGGGATTAAGGTCATTGCTGAAACAATTTTAACAATGTACTTGATTGCATCCCAAGACTTACCTTGCTTATTTATATTGATTTTTCCATCTATTATCCTTACCAGGTCATGGATTTGTTTCTTGATAAATCTATAGACAAATTTTGATGCCTCGAAAAGTGACAATTATGTAGCATTGAATTTGGAGAGTATGGGAAAGGGTTATGTTTGGGTTAATATGAGCTTTTTAGGGAGGTATTGGCCATCCTACCTTGTACCCAAGACTAGTTTCAATGTATGTGAAGATACAAGAACTTATAATCAAAATAAATATGTAAGCAACTACAAAAAAACCTACACAGCATGGGTGAGTCCATTAATCCTCTCTTTTGATGTGTATATATCAAATTTTCTACAACTACTAATTGTTTCTACATTTTTTTGAGAAAATACAACATATATTATACACAAATTAAATTTATATAAATAAATAAGCAATTACCTTATTGCAGCAACCCTACATGTTAAAGTTGATAGTGAAGAAAATGCCACAATTTTTAGTGGTTTACAAGTTTTTTTTTTATACTTCTACTTTGTTAACAAATATCATTTAATTTTCTTTAACAAATATTACTTTTTATGTTGGCCAATATGTGTATTTCAAGTCATGAAATATTTCAAATGTCAACAATTTATTGTCATATATTATTTTACTTCCCTTTATTCCAAATAGTTGGTGCAACAACATGACATTGTGATAATCTATATATTGGAGTCAATTGAATGACCAAGTATGGTGACATTTGTGAACTATCTTTTTAATCACTAGAATCTTATAAAGTTTTGAACAACTAGGTATATAGCTTCTCAACATTCATTTAGAAGGAAATGGTGATCATAAAATATATAGTGAGAGCAAGCTAGCAACACAGACTTATAAAATAATAGTTTTATGTTGAAGCAATATGACTAGCGAAAATTGATTTTTCTATGGTATGTATGTGCAACATTTGGTGCAAAGAGGATTTCAATTTGGATTGAAGGGTAGGATTGGAGGTCTTGAATTAGTAAATATTGAAACATGGATATAATCTAGAACACTATTTATGTCAAAGAAAAACTTAGGGAGATAACTCAAATTATTGTCTTACACATTATAATCGACCACCGCCTTCACCTTTTGCAACACTACCGTCTAGCAAGAAGACACCAAAACATTAACACATACATATCTATTCATCCTCGTGTATTTAGGGTTTATATTGTGTTGTCGCCTAATTTTCACCTCTGGTCACGTGGAAAAAATATTCAAGCCACTGGATGCGACTTTGGGGGAAAGCTCGAGCCAAGTGTTGTCACTTGATACTCAGATCCTCCATCTAGGCTAACTCTTAGTGAAGCCAAGGGTTGTGGTCCCTATTAAAAGAAAATCTATGGTTTTTAATCTAGGAAAGAAAAGACTAATTCTAGGAGTTAATATGAAATGGATAAAATATCACAATGGACTATTGCAAGAAAAAGATTACATCAATAGCATATGACAATGTAAACATTATTCACAACATTTTGCAAAATTGATTTAAGCATGAAAAAAATAAGATAGACCAGTGCCAATGAATGTGGAGTGCTTGTAAAAATGAAGTGATGTTGTGTCGTGTAAGTATTGTAGTTGTCTCGTTGGTCAGTTTTAAATTTATTAATGAGTGATTGAGGGAGTGGGTAAATTGTTGGTCGATTTTATTAATATGGTAGTGGTTTGGTTTATTAGAAGGGAGAGGGAATTCCAGATATACCCAAGGGGTACAAGGAATGTGTCTGGAATTTCTTAGAGGTGGTTCTCACAGTGAAATGTGGGTTAAACTGGAGTCGCAAAGGTGTGTCCAATACTACACCAAAAGAGGGTGTAGCCTGACGAGGCGTCACAGTCAATGTTTAGTGGTTCCCCCTTCACTTGAATACTTTTCCCACAACTTAGCAATATTCGAAAAAAAACATCGGAATTTTGTTTGGGTATTAATTAAAAGATGAGAATAATTACTAGTCACTCAAATCATTTTCTGATACAACCAACTGATTAGACAAAGCTGCATCAAAAATGGAGCATACGAGGATAAGGGTCTTGTTAATTTTAAGGATTTTAGAACAAGTTTTCTTGTTTATTAAGACCTCAAGAGTCTCTTTCAGGTTTCTAAACCTTACTCGGGAAAACAAGGGCGTTAATTTTCCTAAAGGTAAAAATGCAGTAAATGAAATATTTTTTAATTAATACCATAAATATCTTTCCCCTTTCGGGTAACTCGAGAAAATGTGGGGTTAGTATTTCTTTTCCTTGCAACAATAAAATAAAATTGAAATCAACTAAACAAGAAAGTGAAAACTAAACTAAATTAAAAGAAGCAAACCATGAAAATCACATCAACACAGATCCCCGCAGGGAGGATGGGGAGTGGGATCTTAGGAGCCTACTCAAAAATTTTATTAAAATTATTACAACTCTAGAGAAATGCACTTTGGTCCTTATAACATGGATCCAAAGGCCTACAAATCAATAGAAAAATGACTTTTTGGTGAAAGGAGAGCTTCGTTGAGATCTTAATGATCCATTTTCTCGCAAAATGGTTAGAGTTTCCTTCCCTTTTTTGCTAAACCTGCAAAAACTAGCGAGCTATCAAGTGCAAAATATGGTCAAAGACACTTTAAGAGTTCCTTTGAACAACCTCTGAAAAAAGGTCTAAAAAATGAAGTTAAAAAATTGCAAAATTTTAACCAAGGAAAGCTTTTGCTTGCCTTCTTAAGATATTTGCTTGCCTCTTTAAGAGATGGCAAGCAAGTTGAAAAGCACTAAATGCTAGATAAATATTGAAAGTACAAATCTTTATTTAAGCCTTGATTTCACAATTTAACTTTTTAAGCTTTGAAAAAAGAAGATATAAAATCTAGATGTAGACTTCGAATAAACATTTGAAAGGAAACTAGATCTAGACACTTGGATCTACTTATAATCCTTTTACTTTTAACAATAGATCTAAAAGAGTAACCAAGAAAACTGAATAATATTGTGGATCTAGAAGAAATAAGAACCAATGGTTAGATTAGCAAGAAAATCTTGTGCAATGAAATCGTCTTCTTAGTGTTGCTGGAGGGATGACACTCTTCTTTCAAAATTGCTTGATAAAAAGGAGAGCAAGCAAGCTAACAAATTTCTCCTGCCTTGGTCACCTAAAATACTTCGCAAAAGCTTGCAAAAAGGAAGTTAAAGCATGGTAGTGTTGACCAAATAAAAGATGTAGAAATACATACATTCAAACAAGAATAGACAACATCTCTTAGATCTTTCACAAGAATAACAATAAGAATAAAATCATTCAAATAGTACTTATTGTCCTACTAGAATGAAAATTCCCTTCAAAGGCTATTAGAACTCCAAACTAGTAAACAAACTTTTCCAAGACAGTTTACCTCAATGGTTCATGAAGAGCAAATCAATCAAAGATCTAATGAGAACACTAGAATGAGCCTCTAAAGGATTTCTTTATTATTTCCAAACAAAAAGTATTACAACAAGAGCACAAGCAGGGGTTCCACCTTTTGATACTTTGCAATGGCAAAATGCCTTCATTATATAGAAACTGAAGACCCTGGGGGGCATCCTCGTGAGGGAGTTCAAGTTGAGTTGTGGAGTTGTTTAAGGAAACAAGAGTGAGTGTGGTTGAAGGATGAGGTACCACATATCCCAAGGATATGCGCCCTCACCTACTTGACACCTCAACCAATTGACAACCTCCACATATCCCAAAGGCCAAGCATGAGAGAGGGTTGCATCCTCTAACTCATATGGAGTCGCCACCTCTCCAAATCACCTGAAGTACTGTGACACCTTTATCAAGGGAACAACTCATGTTCACTCAAGGAAGCCAATGCAACTAATTTCAATCAAATTGGACAAGGATCCATCTATTTAGGAATTTAGGATTTTCTATTCATTTTTAATTTTTTATATTTTTTAATGGACTTTTTTTCTTTTTGAGATATTTTACTTAAGTGATAAATCTATCACTTAAAACTTAGGAAAAGTGGGTTCAAGGGTAAAACATGTGCTTTGAGTTAGAAAATGAGCACCCCCATGGAAAAATCCAACCTCTAACCACGCTTTTATTACATTTATAATTTTCTCAATTAAACTATTAAACAATAGCATAAGTTTAAGGGAAAATTATTTTTCTCAAAACACAAAACAAAACCTAAGGGGACCTAGAACATGTCCATATGGTTTAATACAAATGTCTAGCATGTTCATATACATTGACACATGAAATTTAATAACATCCTAGGGTTTAACCACCAAGACGACCATTCCATGTTTGGAGGAGTATGCGAAAAACTTGAAAATTATAATTCGTTTATTCAACAACATATAACTAACAAAGAAAAAACACTTTGGAATACCTGAATTGATGTTTAAGTATTAGGAGGTCAAGTTCTTTACAAAAAATCATGCTAGCACATTTTTTACAATCTCCCCGCAGGGTATGAACATGTGGTAAAAAATATGTAAAAAGGGGCCTTGGAAGGCCTGAATGGACTTCTGAACTCTGAATTTGAACAAGTACTTTGATCATCTCTGGTAGCTCACTTGAAAGTCCAACTAGATGCAACCTAGTCGGTAAGATATGGCTCCAATTGTGGGACGTGTGGTTGATCTAAACTTCATGGAAATCGATCATATGAGAAACCTAGAATCTTTGGTTCATGCACAAAGACTAAGATAAGTCAATCACATGTATAAAAATAACCAAATGAAACAATAAGTTGCAACATATAATACATTAATAATATACAAGAAATAATGTACAAACTAGTATACATAAAACAAATTTAGCTGGGAAATGAAATGCAAGGAAGGGTTAGAAAATCATGATACAAAGATTCCCCCATGGGCATCAGATGTTGTAATCGAAAAATAGTTTAAAATCTATCCATTGACTGGCAGACTCTGTTTTTCCCCATCCATGTCGCTGAGAAAAAATGAATTGATACCAGCCACATCATGGATGATGTAGGGACCTGCCCATAAACTGTCAAACTTTTTGTGTTTGTCAAGCTTTTCTCTCCCTTTGTCCAAGAGTAACACTTCATCTCCTTCTGAAAAAATCTTGGTTTGGATGACTTGTCAAAATTTCTTTTAACCTTGTCCTGAATTTTCATACTCTAATCAACATCCCATCTTTTGATTTCATCTAACTCTATCAATTCATTGATTATGCTCTGAAAGTCATTTTGATCCAAACTTGAATCTTGAAGAGCCTAGTAATCGGGTAACTGGAGATGAATTGGTAAAGTCACATCCATGTCGTAGACCAAATCAAAAGAAGACTTCCCAGCTGCACTTTTCTTAGTAATCCTATTTTCCCAAAGTGCAAACTTAATTTTATTATCCCGAGGCCTTCTTATTGTGACCAACACTATTTTTAACAATAGCCATCAAGTTTTTGTTGCTTGACTCAACAAGATCATTTCCCTGGGGATAGTAATTCGAGGAATGAGATAATATAATGCCATACTTAAAACAAAATGAAGACATTGCTACTGAACTGAAGGCTTTGGCATTATCTGTGGTTAACTTAGAAGGCACCCTGAATCTAGTCCATAACCAATTTCTCAGTTGTTTCTTTAGTAGGTATGGCATCTACCCACTTCGTAAAATAATTTGTGTTATCAAAATCCAAATATAACCATTGCTTGAATTATCCTTACATTTACCAATGAAATCAATACCCCACTGTTGAAAAGGGGCTTGGACTACTACTGGTTTTAAAGGTAATGCAACAAGTTTCTGTTTTCTTGTGAAAAGTTGACATTTCTAGCAATTCCTAACAGAATTGTGCACATCAGTAAATAAGGTGGGCCAATAATATCTTTCTCTGAGAATTTTGTGGGTTGTTGTTTTAGTTGCAAAATGGCCACCACAAATCTTGAATGAAATTCTTCCAAGAGTCTTCTAGACTCTTCTTCATCGACTCACCTAAGTGTGAGACCATCTGGGTTTCTCCAAACCAATCCTTCATGTGTAAGGAAATACTTGGTGGCTTGCAATCTCAATAACCTTCTCTTGTGACCAATTAGATGATCTAGACATGTTAGGTTGAGGAGATAGAATATAATGTCTGAATATCATTGTTGTTGTTGAAGATGTTGGATCCCTATAGAAATGGTTGATGTTGATGTACAACTCTAACGAACCATGCCTAAGGATTGTTCATTTACTTCTGCCATCATCTTAGCAAGTCCTTGACCTTTGAATAGTTTAGTGAGTTTAACTTCTAAGCCATACTCTTGTATCTTTTATCCCCGCTTTCCTATTATACCAAGGCAGTCCTACTGAGATAGGATATCCTTTACCACTGAGTGAGGGACATAGCCAATTACTTTAGAGTAGCCAATATAGGTTCTAAAGTGTTTTATACAAGGGAATATGCTTTTTTTTCCATTGTGGTGTACTTTAGTTCAGAATTATATAAGGATCTACTCATAAAGGCAATAGGGTGTTCTGACCTCCCTTTTTCTTCTCCAACAAAACTCCGGCAATTGTGTCCTCTGGTGCAAATGAAAAAATATGAAAGTATTTGGAATAATCTGGACTTATTAAAATTGGAGACCTTGCAATACAATCTTTAATGGTTGCGAAAGCTTCTTTTCTTTCTTTATCTCATTCAAACTTAGCATCTCTCTTGAGTAGTTTCTGCATAGGTTTCATTAATTCTACCAAGTTTGGTATGAACCTCCTTATAAAGTTGATCTGACCATTAAAATACTGTAGGGATTTCTTGTTATGGGGCAAGGAGACTTTCTGTATAGATTCTACCCTCTTTGTGTCTATCTTGACCCCATCTTTGAAAATGATGTGTCCAAGTAGTTTACTCTCATCAACTCCAAATACCGACTTGGATGGGCTCAATGATATGCCAAACTTCCTGCATCTTTTAAACACTTTCTTGAGATGGGTTATGTGGTCATATCTTTCCTTGGAAAAAAATAGTAAGGTCAACTTCGTAGATTTCTATTATTTTTCCAATCAACTCATTAAAAGCATAGTCCATGGCTCTTTGGAATGTCTCTCCCACATTCAAAAGACCAAAAGGCATCCTTAGATATTCGAATGTTCCCCAAGGTTAGGTGAAGGTGGTCTTGTGTCGATCATCCTTTTTAACAAGAACTTGATTATACCCTGAGAAACCATCTAGCATAGACATTATACTTGACCCAGTTACTCTTTGCAATAGTGTTTCCATATCATGTAAGGGGTAATTGTATTTTATGCATGAGATATTCAAGTTCTGGAAATCAATGCATATCCTCAACTGTCCATTTTTTTTTCTTACTACTACCAAATTTGAGCATCATGATGAATGTCTTGTTGGTGCAATGATGTCAGTTGCCAACATTTTATGTAATTCCTTTTGGACCATGGAGGGAAACTTGAGATTTATTTTCTAAGTTTTTGTCAAAATGGTTTAGCTTCTAATCTTAGTGGGGTTGTATGTTGAAATACATCATCCATATATGATTTTAGTTCATCATATGTAAAAGCAAATACATCTTTGTATTCTTGTACTAGATCTATCAACTCCTTTCTTTCTTTTTTAGTAGTACTTTTTCTGATTTTTATTTTCCTTGGTTCTTCTTCAGTACCAATATTTATTTCTATATAATCGTCAAGTTTTATAGTTTCTTTGTTTTTATATCTACACACCTTTCAAATGCATTCTCCCATTCAACCACATTCTTTGGGGTTGGGTTCCTATGTGGATCACATTCTTCTACACTAGTATTGTTCTCATCCTAATAAATGATTTGGAATTCTAAAAACTCCTGCATATTGTTGATAAAATTTATAATTTGGGTGTCATCTCTAAATACTTTCCAATGACCAAGGTTATCAGGGATCGAGGGCCTGAAGTTTATTTCAAATTTTTCGTCTCCTTTTACCAACTCTTTAGAAAATTCCAAAGTTGAAGCTACTACAACAAGTTTATCTGCCTCATTGTTTTTTGAACGTGGGACAACTACAAGGTCGAATGCATGAAAATATTCCATGGAGTCCCACACAACATTCCTATATTTATTAATTCTTTCACTTTTACATGCAAATGTACATTTGACTTGGGAAATTATCAGATCTGAATCACCCTTAATGCTTAGCTCATGGCTTCCCATGTCTTTAGCAATCTCAAGTCCTAACAATAGCGCTTCATACTTTGCTATATTATTGGATGCATCAAACTCAAGTCTATAAGCAAAATTGAATTTCTTATTTGAATATGAAGTTGGGACTATACCGGCTCCTTTTCCAGTTTTGGAAAAGGCCCCATCAAAACTCATTTTCCATAGTTCATCGAATTCTTCATCATTAGCTTTTTCCTTGATGGGTATAAGATAGTTTACATAAATGGCATGGTTTCCAAGATTGTTCGTTTCACAAATATATTCATTATCTGGTTCATCGGGATCTTCCACATTATATTTTTCTCTCATTTTCCCTATACAACTAAACATGTCCATCTTCAGAACTTGGAATCATGGCATAGGTCCAATCCATTTGAATAGATCCTCCAAAGGAAGCGTCCCATTTCCTTGATAACAACATTCCCCATCTATTGGGCACATTTATGACCACTATGTCCATGGTTACACCTATGTCATGGTATGCAGCGAATTTGACTGGAAAGTTCAGAATTATACCCATGACATCGCTTTCTCTCAAGTCCATGGCACATACATTTTGATATGACCTCGTCATTGTTAAACCCATTTGTTCCATGACTCTTCTAGTCATGACGTTAGATGATGCACCAAAATCAAGCATGCAATTGTGCAACAATTTACCATTTGCAATCAATGATATGTAGAAGGCATGATGGTCTTCTTTGTTAGGATCCCCACTATGCAAGATAATAGGAACATCTTCATTGAAGTTACTCAATTTCTTGGACAAGCTTTCTGTGGGTTTGTCCACCACAGTTTCATTTGACTTGACAAGTTTATCCTTAGGTTTCTCGGTAATTTTTTTAAGTTTCTCAATAGATATTTCCTTATACTTTTCAACAATCTTTTCCTTAGGTCCCTCTAAGGTTTTCATGAAAATATCTCTTTGACTAGGAATTCTAACGATCTTAATTAATGGGACAGAAATTTTAGCACTTGCCAACCAATTACCCAAATCAATATTCAGATCTAAAGGGGAATGAGTCTTTGCCTTTGGCATGTGTTGATATGATTTGGTTGGGATCGCATTTTTCTTCCTCTTATAGACAACACCTTTGTATGTCTGCATAATCTGCTCAGGTGTAGGCTTTTCACCAAAAATCTTTGTTGCAGTGTACTTCTCCTTATTGTATTTCCTTTCCTGCTTCCATTTCTCTCTAGAAATAGGATGCACATGTCCTACATTGTTTAAATAATCATGATATATATGATAACCTACAAAGTTATTCACTTCCATTTGTTCTTGTTCGACAATGTAGCAAAATTTTGGACAAGTGGATTCCTCATGAAATTCATCACAAGGACGACAATATGGAGGAACCTCATCAATCACCACGTTGTTTGTTTCAAGTTGATTTGGAGGTCTCTACTCATAGGGAAGATACTTATTTTTCCATTCCTGATTTTGTCTAGGTTGGAAGTTTTTATGATTTTGAGAAACTTGTATTTTCCATGTTGTTCATCGTATCCTGCATTGTATTCATCTTGGAGGTACAATTTATCATTATTTGCTTCATCATGTCAGCGACTTCTTTCATTGATTATTTACCTTTATATTTTCCCTCTGGTTCTATTGCTTTTCCTTTGGCATCATGTGGTTTGGAAGAAGAAGTGGTGCTTCTAACAAAACCAGGAATATGAGATTTTCCTGAAGACTGCATGTTCCTATCTATTTTTTCATTTGTTTCCATGGATTTCTTCAAGTTTACTGGCTCTTTGTCTCTAAGTTGATACCTCATTTCTCCTTCAAATGCTTCTATATAATATATGAGAATTGAAGTCACGGCATGTTTCTATCTATTTTTTCATTTGTTTCCATGGTTTTCTTCAAGTTTACTGGCTCTTTATCTCTAAGTTGATACCTCATTTCTCCTTCAAATGTTTCTATATAATATATGAGACTTGAAGTCACGGGGGATTCACCTTGTTGAGGAGTATCTTATCATGTTCATTCATAAAGGGGCGTTTTTAATTGTTAGAAAATAAGGTCAATATATTGTAGGTATTGGGGGCGGGGAATATGGTATGGGGGGTTTATAGGTATTGGGGGGTATTAAAAGGGGTTTCTAGTAAAAATAGAGGTTTTTTTATTGGAAATATGTATTGGGAGGGGGGCTCAAAAAAAATGTAAGTAATTATCAATATCTAGTGAAATTAGGGGTATTCTTTAATATCCCATGAACGAAGGCGCTATGACATGGTTTCACTAAGTGAAGACCCCATGATTGAAGTATCAAATGGTTATATCGGCATGGAGTCTACCAACCATATCACTAAAAATTTTATTGAACTCTTCAATGGTTTCATTCTCTCTCTTCTTTGTATTTGTTAAGGCAGCCAACAAGTGCATTTTTTCTAAGTTCTTATCACCCCATCTTTGATTGAAAGTTGTCTCGAAATATTTGATATTCTTGATACTGTTGTCATCTAAGGAGGTGAACCACTCAAACGCATTAGCTTCAAAAGATAAGGCAAAAAGCCTCATTTTGACATCTTCGTGGTTCACATTGTGGCACCATTTATTGTAGCACTGCGTAAAATACAACAAGTGAGATCTAGCAGTTATAACATCATTACCATGGAAAGAAGGAAACTTTTTGATAGCTTTATCAAGTATGTTGAGGTTGACCAATTACAGTAGAATAATTCAGTGGTTTAAAAAGAGTACACATGGTACTAGGAGGATTATTTGATTGAGAACTATAAAAAAAATGAATGTCCAAGACTGACTCAGATGAGAGATCCTCGAGGATTTTATGAGAAGCTAGCTTGATTTTCCTCCTATGGTAAACATGTTCAAGTTCAGAATGAATTGATACAAGCCTTCATAGTTTCTTCTTGTAGAACACCTTGGTAAAGTTAAAGTGGAGTCGCCAGATGATCTAAGTAAGTTTATTAAGTTTACAACATTCATCAAACAAAGCAGAAAAACAAAAAGAAAACTCAAAGGTCGTATTCCAGGAATAGAAATATTTATCCCCGGCAATGGTGCCAAAATGTTGCCATCTAATTCGCACCTCAGGTTACGTGGCATAAATGTTCAAGCCACTGGGTCCGACCTTGGGGGCAAGTAAGAGTCAAGTGTTGTCACTTGATCTTGACTCCTTTGTCTGGGCTTTCTCCTAGCAAAGCCAAGGGGGGGTGGTCCCTACGAAAAAAATCTAAGGTTGTTAATCTACGATAACAAAAGCTACTTTAGGAAATGAAAAAGATTACTGAGAACAAAACTTTTGCAAATAATTTAGATCAACATCTTGTAATTTAAAAGAAACATTCCATTCAACACATGTATTAACTTAGATAGTAGAAAGATAGAAGCGTGATTGATGCAAAATAGACCAGCACTTAATGGAGTCAGACAATGTTGTTGTGTCATGAAAGTGTTGCAAATGTCTCGTTGGTTAGTTTTAAATTTATTTACGAGTTGATTAAGGAGTGGGTAAATTGTTGGTCGGTTTTATTAAAATGGTAGTGATCTGGATTATTAGAAGGGAGAGGGAATTCTAGATATACCCAAGGGGTACGAGGAATGTGTTTGGAATTGTTTAGAGGTGGTTCTCACAGCAAAATGTGAGCTAAACCGAAGTCGTGGGGTTGTGTCCAACACTACACCAAGCGAGGGTCTAGCATGATGGGCCCCCACAGTCACTGTTTAGTGGTTCCTGCTTCACTTGAAGACTTTTCCCATGACTTAACAATATTTGTAAAACAATGGATTTTCATTTGGAGATTAATTAAAAGATGAGACTAATTACTAGCCACTCAAATCATTTTCTGATGCAACCAACTGATCAAACGAAGTTGCGGCAGAAGTAGAGCATACGAGGATAAGAGCCTTGTTAATTTTAAGAATTTTAGAACAGATTTTCTTATTTATTAAGACCCCGAGAGTCTCTTTTGGGTTTGTATACCTTACTCGAGAAAGTCAGAGGGTTAATTGGGAAAAAAAAGTAAAAAAAACAATATAAATGAAATATTTTTTAATTAATCTACCATGAATCTCTTTCCCCTTTCTGGTAACTCGAGAATACATGGAGTTAGTATTTCTTTTACTTGAAACAAATAAAGCAAAATAACATCAACTAAATAAGAAAGAAAAACTAAGGTAAAGAGAAATCAAATAAAAAAGGAGAGATGACATGGATCACCGATTGGGGATAGGGTGTGGAAACTTTGGCATCCCACTCACTCTCTTTATTACAATGGGTACAACATAAAAGAAAATCTTTTTTGGGATACCCGTGACCTTTATAATAGAGATCAACATATTTACAAGTTTTTTCTCTAAAGATGGAAGGAGAGAATGGGGATGAAAGAGTAGGGAAGGTAGGGAATCTTTAGTTCACTTGAATGTTCAATTTTCGGGAAGCATTTCTCTCTACAGGTGCATCAAATGATAAAAATCAGCCAACAAAATTTATTAGAATACAGTCCCAAACACTTTAGGAGTGTTTGGGAAAATACTGCAAAAGGTTGCAAAAAAAAACTAAGTTAAAAGATAAATAGAAATGCAAAACTTAACTAAGTAAGACAAGCTAGAAAGCTTTCCTTCTTAGGATCTTTGTTTACTTCTTTATCATTTGATGCACAGGTAGAGATAAATGCTGCCCAAAAATTGAAGACTCAAGCGAACTAAAGACTCCCTACCTTCCCTACTCTTTCATCCCCATTCTCTCCTTCCATCTTCAGAGAAAAAACTTGTAAATATGTTGATCTCCCTTATAAAGCTCACAGATATCCCAAAAAAGATTTTCTTTTATATTGTACTCATTGTAATGAAGAGATCGAGTGGGTTGCTAAAGTGGCCACACCCTGTCCCTATTCAGGGATCGGTGTCGTCTCTCTTTTTTTGTTTGATTTATGTTTAGCTTAGTTTTACTTTCTTATTTAGTTGATGTCGTTTTGCTTTATTTGTTTCAAGTAAAAGAAATACTAACCCCGCGCATTCTCAAGTTACCCGAAAGGGGAAAGAAATTCGTGGTAGATTAATTAAAAAATATTTCATTTATTTTCTTTTACTTTCTTTTTGGCAAATTAACCCTCTTACTTTCTCGAGTAAGGTATACAAACCTGAAAGAAACTCTTGAGATCTTAATAAATAAGAAAATATGTTCTAAAATTCTTAAAATTAACAAGGCTCTTATCCTCGTATGCTTTACTTCTACTGCAGCTTTGTTTGATCAATTGGTTGTATCAAAAAAGGATTTGTGACTAGTAATTAGTGCCATTTTTTAATTCATTTCCAAACGAAAAATCTTGCATTTTATGAATATTGTTAAGTTGTGGGAAAAGTCTTCAAGTGAAGCGAGAACCATTAAACAGTGACTGCAGGGCCCTGTCAAGCTACACCCTCGTTTGGTGTAATGTTGGACACAACCCTGCGACTCCGGTTTAGCCCACATTTCGTTGTGAAAACCACCTCTAAACAATTCCTGACATATTCCTCGTACCACTTGGGTATATCTGGAATTCTCTCTCCCTTCTAATAATCCAGATCACTACCATTTTAGTAAAACCGACCAACAATTTACCCACTCCTTAATCAACTCGATAATAAATTTAAAACTAACCAACAAGGCAATAGCAACACTTTCACGTCACAACAACACTATTTGACTCCATTAAGCACTTGTCTATTTTGCATCAATCACGCATCTATCTTTCTGCAATCTAAGTTAATTCATGTGTTGAATGGAATGCTTCTTTAAAATTACATGTTGATCAAAATTATTTGCAAAAGTTTTGTTCTCAGTAATCTTTTTCATCTCCTAAAGTAGCTTTTATTATCATAGATTAACAACCTTAGAATATTTTCATTGGGACCACCCCCCTTGGCTTCGCTAAGAGAAAGCCTAAATGGAGGAGTCAAGATCAAGTGGCAGCACTTGACTCTTACTTGCCCCCAAGGTCGCACCTAGTAGCTTAAATATTTATGCCACGTAACCCTGTTTATTTTTCCTAAGTAGCATCGAGAGCCATTCTCCCATGAACGGAGGCACCTGGTCAATTACCAGGAAATTGCCCCAATCTGGGACTGGGGTACTTAGCCTGGGGCTGAGATCCATTCTCTAAATAGAGGCACCTGGTCAGTTACTAGGAAATTGACCCAGTTTGGGACTGGGGGACTCAACCTGGGGTTGAGGGCCATTCTCTAGGAGAATGGAGGCACCTGGCTAGTTACCAGGAAATTGACCCAGTCTGGGACTAGGGGACTCAACCTGGGGTTGAGGGTAATTCACTAATGGAGGCACCTAGTTAGTTACCAGGAATTTTGTTGAAATATTGTAACTTCGAAGAATATTCTATATGTATCTTTTTGTGGTCCCCGATGATCCTACCGGGAGAACCACTTGTATTACTTTGTGCCCCGATGCTTCTAATCGGAAGAACTAATAAGAGTCATGAAGTAGTCCCCTCTAATTGTAAAGGTGGGTCATTAGCACCCCAGTGTGGTTACTTGAGCCTACATGTGTAACTCGAGCCTACATGATTAACTCGAGCCTACATGTTGGAATTGATAATTAAAGTGATCGGATGAGTATAAATAGAGGTGTGGCGCTCCTCATTTGGAACACACACACTCACTTATGTCGCGCATGAGAGAGAGAGAGAGAAACAGCTGTGGCTGGAGAAGGAGGAGGATCAGTCTTTTGGGTTTTACCTTTTATCTTTTGGGGGCATATATATTGAGGAAGTTTTTGCTGGGTTTTTCCCTTTAGGGTTTTCCCAAGATAAATCTTTATGTTCTTTTTATATGGTTGTGCTTGTCTATCTTTCAGTGATCTTTTGGCTTATGGTTATGTTGTTATGATGCTAAATGTTTTAAGATCTGATATAACCATTAAAAATTTAACATGGTATCAAAGCCACCCTGAAAGAAGACATTGTGCAGCTACAGAAGCTAGGGTTTCTTACTTTTTGGGTCTCTCTCCACAACCGATCAGCAAAAGAAGGCTAGGCTAACTCTCCATTGAAGGGCGCATCTTTCTGTCGAAGCAGAATTCGATTCTGAGAATTTTCAATTTTTGGTGCGGGAAATTAGGGCTTCTTACAGAAGAGGAATTTTTGAGTAATCCTGGCATAAGATTGCTCTCTTCATCAAAATCGAAGTTTAGAGACCTGGATCAAGATTTTTGGTTGGGTGAAACTCCGGGAAAGTCAAACCCTAGTTTGACCCCGAGCTGGAAAAACCCTAAATACTAAAATTGATAAGTTTTGGTACATTCGCTATATCTCGGGATTGTCGAAAGCTCGGGTGCTGAAAATTGCAGAGGTCGAATATAAAATCCTGATGTAGACTGTGTCCAAAATTCAGCCTCAGATTCTCTATATTCTGGGAGATATGATCCCTCCAAGTTAGGGTTCCAGCCTCTTCCAGGATTCATCCCTAAACAGGACACCTGGGGAGAATTGCTATATCTTGGGCTACAAAGGTCCAAATGAAATTTTGGAAGATGTTCCAGAAAGGGAACGGACTGTACTTTCTGTGGTCCGAGTTTCAAACTCAGAAGATGAAACAGTGACACGTGTCAGTCCATACAACTTCGCTGTTCTGAACAGTCCTGTAACAGGTCACCTTGGGAAAATGATCATAAGTCCTAATTGGTGAAACCAATTCTGATGAAACCTGTGGTGTTGGAACAGGGACATGCGAGGCTACCTCAGTACGAAGTTTCAGACACAGAGGAGCAGTAATTTCGGAGATAACACAGAAACAGTATCAGGCATTTCTGCAGGAGAAATTGGAAAACTAGGGCTTGCTGTTCCGGGAGCTTCCCTCCACTGTTTTCAGAAAAGGAGTACATTTGACAACTCAACTTGAAGAGATCTATATTTCTATCCAATCAGATATGAAAGATTCCAAGTTTTGAAAATTAGGGTTTCTCTGACAAACCCTAGATCAGCCAGCTCCGGAACCAGGACGAACACCTCAAATCGGTAAGATCTAATCTTTTGTTATTTCCATTTGAGGTTCTTATCAGCTTGATGATAAGCTTGGTGAAGTTGACAACTTCCAAGCATGGAATTATTTGATCTCTCTAAAGAAAATGAATTGGACACCTACATGAGTAGAGAGGTTCCAGTTCCAGAGGGAGATGAGGCTCAAAGCCTTACACCAAAAGAACTTGGTCAAGGCCAAGAAGATCATTGTTGATTCAGTCATGGATCAACTTGTACCACAAGTGTCTTCCCTAAAGACACCGAAAGAGATGTTTGATTCCTTGACCAAGCTATTTGAAGGAAAGAACATACATCAGAAGATGACCTTAAGAAACAAATTGAAGAGGTAAAAGAAGAAGTGAAGAATGCAGAAGTGGTAATAGCCACCTTGAATGGCCTCCCATGATCATGGGATTCATTCATGCGAGGAATGTGTGCCAGAAGGAAGTGATTACTTTCAGTTGACTCTGGGAAGAAGAAGAAGCTCGACTCATAAGAAGAGAAGAAAAGATGGGAATATCAAGCTCTCACCATCCAAAGAAGATCCCTCAAGCGATGAGGAATATGAAGGACTCAATTCTTAAAAAACCTCTTATCCATCTTGAGCATTTGGATAAGAAATGATGAAGTCATGAATGAAGAAGATGATGAAGCGAAAGAAGGAGTCTACCCACGAAACAAATAAAGATAAGTATTCAATTGTCATTTAATGATATTGTTTTGTTATGCATTTGTTTATATTCAGTTGATGTATTATGCATGATAGAATGTATGCATTAATGACAGTATGCATGTGATGAGTAAGTAGCTCATGGTGCTATACACCTCTCCATTGCTACTTATCTAGAATGAAACCTCCTTGCTGACATAATGGATTAGTACACAATCTCAATGATGTCATCTAGAAAGTTTCCGTGAGATATGGATGAATGTTGTATTGGTTAAACAGTTGCATGATGCATAAGAATTTGTCGTTATGTATATGTTTTATGAAATGGTTCTAACCATGCTACTGGTGCATTTGAATTGTAGGAAAGGTCCTGTACAACCTCTTACAAGAAAAGAAGGATGAGACTTGTTCCGAAGAACAAGTGATGACAATTCAAGATTCACTCCAATAAACATGAATCTGAAGCTCCCAGGGTTAGAGACATCGTGACGGAAGAAAGAGCTTCAAAGAGTGGTAGATCCACCTCGAAGGATGAAGACCACCATGGGTACGAGAGATAACTCAAGATGAAGAAAAGAATGGCGAGACTTCCAAACCAAAAAAGAAGCTATGATCAAAGAGTAACAATTGATCATGAGGAATGATGTATACGATATGGTTTTGAGACATAAAGGAAAGTACGTAGTATCTTCCATATGGATCTACAAGAACAAGTGTACAAAGCAAGGTTCGTGGTCTGCCTCAGAAAGAATAGACTATGACATGACATACTCTATTGACCAAACCCACTAGAAGTATATATCAAGAATAGAACCACCTGTACAGAATGAAGAGGGAAGATGATACTCCACTTCAGGGGGAGTGACTACAGAAGATATATGATTTCGACATGGTACGACATGATGGATAGCTTCCTGATAGATCGAGACTTTACCAAGAGTAAAGTGGGTTCCAACCTTCAAGGTTCAATGCAGAAGACTAGGATATGTTAATGACCTGACAAGACGAACTCATGGAAGATGTTATGATGAAAGAATACTAGAATGATGTTTGGGATATAGTACTCAAACCAGAAAGCAAGAATGTGGTATCTTCCAAATGGATTTGCAAGATAAAATATGTTACTAATAGAAGTAAAAAAAGACTTGTGGCTAGAGGTTTCTATCAGAAAGAGGGAATTAATTCTGAAGAGACACTTACTCCAGGAAGCAAGGTACACTTCCTTCAGAACTATCATGGTAGTTTCTTCCATGATGAAGTAAAGACAATCCTTCCCTAATGGTATGATTGAGGAAGAGTTTTACATCGAATAGTCACAAGGATTTGAAGTTGAAGACAGATGGACTCACATATGCAAGTTGAAGAAGGCCCTGTATGGCCTAAAGAAAGCTCCTCGAGCTTGGTATGAAAGGATAGATAGTTTCCTGTCAAGCATGGGCTTTACCAAGAGTAAAGTTAATCCTAACCTTTATCTCAAGGTTGTAGAAGATGAACCTGTCATACTTTTACTATATGTGGATAATCTATTTCTGACAGGGAATGAGAAACAGATTGTAGAATGCAAGAAGAAGTTTGCTGAAGAATTTAGACCTTGGTCTAATACTTTATTTCCTAAGTCTGGAAGTATGAAGGAATCTTTCTCAATCAGGGAAAGTATGCATTGCAAGTTTTGAAAAGATTTGATATGTTTGAATGAAAAGCCATGGCCACACCCATGGATTCCAACCTGAAGTTATTAGCCGATGACTCATCAGAGTTAGTGGATGTGACTCAATACAGACAGATTATTGGGTCATTGATGTACTTAACAAATACCAGACCAAACATTTGTTTTGCTGTGAACGCCTTGAGTCAATATCTAGTTCAACCTAGACGGGTTCACCTGATAGCCGCAAAACATGTGATGAGATATCTAAAAAGGACTATAGACTTTGGTCTATACTATGATAGAAACCATGACTACAGATTGTATGGCTATACAGATACAGATTGGGCTGGAAGTATCTCAGACAGGAAAAGCACATTAGGTAGATTCTTTTGTTTGGGGTCCGCTATGAGTTCATGGTTTAGCAAAAAACAGTCCAGTGTTTCTCTTAGCACGGTTGAAGCAGAATACATAGCAGATTTCTCTGCTAAGTTGTGAATCCATATGGATTCGGAAGCTGATATCAGGTCTCTTTGACCTAAAGATGGATACTACAATGATTCTATGTGATAACCAAAGTTGTGATGACAGAGAACCCTGTGTTCTGTCGTAACACATAGAAATCCGGTATTTCTACATACGAGATAAGATGCAGATGATGATGTTTCAGTATTCCCATACTGAAGATATAGATGATGTTTCAGTATTTACATATTGTAAATGCAAATGATGGTGATTCAATATTTCTATACTGAATATAGAGATGATGATGTTTAAGTATTCCCATACTGAAAATATAGATGATGTTTCAGTATTCACATACTGGAGATACAGATGGTGATAGTTCAGTATTCACATACTGAATATGTAGATGATGATGGTTTAGATGATGATGTGCTGACGAAGCCTCTGTCTCAAGTAAAGTTCGAACACTTTCGAGACAAGCTTGGTGTTGTTCGGAAAGACCTTCCTCGAAAGGGGGAGTAGTGATGTTGCAGTGGGATTGTATCATCCCTGGGCACTTTCCCTAAAGTGATCTGGTGACCTCGATCCTCGAGAATGATGAGGGATTGTATCATCCCGGGACATCTGTCCAAAAGTGATCTGGTGGCTTCGGTCCCCGAGAATGTGGCAGGATTGCATCATCCTTGCTTCGGTTCAAAAAGGTATCCAGAGGCTTTGGTCCTCGAGAATGTGGCAGGATTGCATCATCCTTGAACTTCGGTTCAGAAAGGTATCTGGAGGCTTCGGTCCCCGAGAATGAGGCAGGATTGCATCATCCTTGAACTTCGGTTCAGAAAGGTACCCGAAGGCTTTGGTCCCCGAGAATGTGGCAGGATTGCATCATCCTTGAACTTCGGTTCAGAAAGGTATCTGGAGGCTTCGGTCCTCGAGAATGTGGTAGGATTGCATCATCCTTGGACCTAGTCCTAACGTGATAGGGACTGATTATCCTGTAATCAATCCAGTGACTTCGGTTGTCGAGAATGTGGTAGGATTGCAACATCCTTGGACCTAGTCCTAAAGTGATAGGGACTAATTATCCCGTAATCAATCCGGTGACTTCGGTTATCGAGAATGCAGTAGGATTGCATCATCCTTGGACCTAGTCCTAAATTGATAGAGACTGATTATCCCGTAATCAATCCGGTGACTTCGGTTGTCGACAATGCGGTAGGATTGCATCATCCTTGGACCTAGTCCTATAGTGATAGGGACTGATTATCCCGTAATCAATCCGGTGACTTCGACTATTGAGAATGTGGTAGGATTGTATCATCCCTGGACTTAGGTCCAAAAGTGATCCGAAGACTTTCGTCTTCGTATTGTGGATTGCAGGTTGTTGTTGATGATGATGTTACTGATCGAAAGATCAGAGTATGATGATGATGACGTACTGATCGAAAGATCAGAGTGTGATGATGATATTACTGATCGAAAGATCAAAGTGTGATGATGATGACGTACTAATCGAAAGATCAGAGTGTGATGATGATGTTGTTGTTCGAAAGTTCAAAGTATGATGATGATGTTGCTGATGTTGCTGATCGAAAGATCAGAATATGATGATGATGTTGTTGTTCGAAAGTTCAAAGTATGATGATGATGTTACTGATGATGCTGATCGATAGATCAGAATATGATGATGATGATGTTGCTGATCGAAAGGTCAAAGTGCCGAAGATGTTGTTGTTGATCGAAAGGTCAAAATGCTGAAGATATTGTTGTTGATCGAAAGGTCAAAGTGCTGAAGATGTTGCTGTTGATCGAAAGGTCAAATATGTTGCTGATCGAAGCGGTCAAAGTGTTGTTGTTGATAAAGACTGAAGATTGAAGATGAAGACTAAATGATGTTGAAAAGCTTCCAATGATTTATAGATGTGTTACCCTGATGATGTTGATGATGTCCTCTATTTCTCTCCTATTATTGTTGTTGTTGATGTTGTTGTAGAATACCCTTCTCGTTAAGGGGGAGTGTTGAAATATTGTAACTTCGAAGAATATTCTATATGTATCTTTTTGTGGTCCCCGATGGTCCTACCAAGAGAACCACTTGTATTACTTTGTACCCCGATGCTTCTAATCGAAAGAACTAATAAGAGTCATGAGGTAGTCCCCTCTAATTGTAAAGGTGGGTCATTAGCACCCCAATGTGGTTACTTGAGCCTACATGTGTAACTCGAGCCTACATGATTAACTCGAGCCTACATGTCGGAATTGATAATTAAAGTGATCAGATGAGTATAAATAGAGGTGTGGCGCTCCTCATTTGGAACACACACACTCACTTGTGTATCGCATGAGAGAGAGAGAGAGAAAGAGCTGTGGCTGGAGAAGAAGGAGAATCAGTGTTTTGGGTTTTACCTTTTATCTTTTTGGGGCATATATATTGAGGAAGCGTTTGCTGGGTTTTTCCCTTTAGGGTTTTCCCAGGATAAATCTTTGTGTTCTTTTTGTATGGTTGTGCTTGTCTATCTTTCAGTGATCTTTTGGCTTATGGTTATGCTGTTATGATGCTAAATGTTTTAAGATCTGATATAACCATTAAAAATTTAACAAATTTAACCTAGTACGGGACTAGGGACTCAACCTGGGGCTAAGGGCCATTCTCTGGGAAAATGGAGGCGCTTGGTCAATTACCAAGTATTTGACATTGAGTCATCTGATGCAGCCTCGGGCTGAGGCACCTAGTCAGTTATTAGGAAATCACCTTAAGCCCTAGACCAGGTCTGGGTAAGTGATGCACTCCTCTCCTTCATTTATGGGCTATGAGACCTTCTCTAGGGACTAGCTACCCCTGGTTGAGAGACCTAGCACCTGATCTTGGTGGCAACGAGGAGATCAAGATAAAGCATTAATAATTCTCCTTATTTATGAAGATGTACTTTGAGTGAGCATGAATGAACCACGAGGACCCTTGAGACTACTTGTTGTGGTCACAAAAATACTTGGAGGTCCTTCTAACCCTAGTCTTAGTCCATGAGTGGCACAAGTCAAACATCAAAAAGACCTTTGAACCAAAAAATATTAAAAGTCAAAGGGTCAAAGATGAAAAAGAAATCAATCCCTAATGTCAACTCCTGATTATGTGGGACCAACTTAAATGTTTGATGGACTAAAAATAAAGGACATTTGCAAATCATTTGAACACAAAAAAACACTTGACTGCTCCTACACTCGTTGATTGAGGTCTTCATCATTATCGCAGCTGAAGATGACTGAGATAAATTCGATGGCTAGTGTTTTTCCTTCTTTCTTCAACATTTGCAGCTCTTAATCTTTCCTAGGGTTTCCTTCTTCTTTCTACGGTCTCAGTGGTGAAGAGTGAACTCTGTGGTGGTCACGGCCAGCAGTAGCAAGCTGTTAAAGTTCATGACAAGGCTTGTTGGTAATCACAGTCAACAGTCTGCAGGCTCACGGTGACAAAGGCAACATCAACAACAGTTAGCAAGTCTGGGTGGTGGTTACACTTCGCAGCAACAACAGTTAGCAAGTCTCGATGGTGGTTACACTTGGCAGCAGCAGCAGTTGATAACCCTCGGTGGTGGTCTAAGGAAGCAGCAACACCCTCGATGGTGGGTCAAGGAAGCAGCAGCAACAGTAGCCTTGGTGGTGGCCACGGCTAGCAACAGCAAGCAATTGTAACCTTGGCGATGGCCACGGTTAGTAACAGGAGGCTGCTACAGTAGGTTCCGTGGTGACTAGGGAAGCAGCAGCAGGTGGTTAGGGTTAGCAATAGGATGTTGCTACAGAACTCAGCAGCAGTTCACACTCCACATGGCAACAACAAAAGGTAGCAGCAGTAAGCCTGCTAGGGCTACTTTGGTTTTGGAAATTTTATGAACATTCATCTCAGAATTATGAGAACAAAATTTCTCTTTTCATGTACAAACTTAGTCATCTCATTTAGAGGATGAATTACTAATGCTTTGCGGTTCTTGTCCTTAAAAGGTTTCTCCGTGAAAAATCGTGTGTTCAATTGTGTGATGCTTGATTGACTACCGTATTTATCTTATTGCTGTTAATATCTATCTCTAATACAATCTAGAATTTTGAAAATATCATACACATGATAAAATTCAACAAACCCGAGCTGCGAATTAGGCGGCAATAGATTGCAACTACTTTGTGTTGTATCCATGGCATGGCTCAAACACTTCCAATGTAATCCTTGAGCCGCAAAGGGCTTATGTGCATAGCTAAGAGGACAAACTTTTCCAATCAATGGATTGCTGACTATACACCTACTTGGACTCCTCTCCTCTCAACCATCCTATACAAATGCCAAGTGGTACGGCAAGGTTTTTACTCATGATGATGAGATCCTTTTATATATTTGATGTCATTTTGTATTGGTTGCCCATTTTTGAGACCTTGATTCAACAACTACTTTGTGTTGTATTCATGGCATGGCTCAAACACTTCCAATGTAATCCTTGAGCCGCAAAGGGCTTATGTGCATAGCTAAGAGGACAAACTTTTCCAATCAATGGATTACTTGGACTCCTCTCCTCTCAACCATCCTATACAAATGCCAAGTGGTACGGCAAGGTTTTTACTCATGATGATGAGATCCTTTTATATATTTGATGTCATTTTGTATTGGTTGCCCATTTTTGAGACCTTGATTCGACAACTACTTTGTGTTGTATTCACGGCATGGCTCAAACACTTCCAATGTAATACTAGAGCCGCAAAGGGCTTATGTGCATAGCTAAGAGGACAAACTTTTCCAATCAATGGATTGCTGACTATACACCTACTTGGACTCATCTCCTCTCAACCATCCTATACAAATGCCAAGTGGTACAGCAAGGTTTTTACTCATGATGATGAGATCCTTTTATATATTTGATGTCATTTTGTATTGGTTGCCCATTTTTGAGACCTTGACTCGACAACTATCAAGTTCAATAATCGATATCAACGTTGATGTATAGTTTTTTATTTGGCATCCACTACATCATGTATATCAGTGTTTTTTTCATATTTATGTGCTAGTGTTTATTCGTTTATTTGATTTTGTTGTTGGTTATGTTTAGAAATTTGGAAAAAAATGAATTTATTTTGTAATTTTTAATGCTTGCCATGGTTTATAAATGTTTTCACCAATGTTGTCAATAAGTTGTATCCTAGAAAGTCACCAATTTTTTGTCAATGCCAATTTTTAAAAAAATCGTTTAAAGAATTAGATCAGAATGTGAAAACTGACTCTTTATACCTGAAGAAATAGGTGCAATAATGGCATTTTCTCTTTGGTTTCTATCAAAACTAATTCCAACTAATAGGTGCAAATTCCGTAGATTTTCCTACCAGTACTTCTACCAATGTTCTTGATACTAATATATAACTTGCATTTAATTGTTTGATGGAAATATATAGCAAAAAAACAAATCAAAATATTCCATAACTATCAAATGGCTAAGATGGTATCACTTTGTCTCCTTTGTAGTAAAGTTACATCTCAATATTCATTTAAAGGCCTTTTGAAGATTTGACCACATCATGAATACATCACTTACAATTGTATTCTTCTTGAAAACATACAATACTTGTGTGTGATGCATATAGGTATTCTTGTTCTCGAAGCAAATACACCTGAAGAAAGGAAGCCAATAAAAAATCACAATAAACTTTAAGACACTGTTCCTCTAGAATTCAAGACCCGCCATCTTTTCCATCTGGGAAGGTTAAACATTTATAAACTTTGCACTGTTGGCATATCAGAAATCCACTCTGCACCAATACAAACAATTAATCACTTTATGGCTCCTCCCAAGTGAAGAACTCACAAGGCTAATAGGAAAGATCATGTCATTTAATACAATGACCAAATATACATATTTCTCAGTTTGTAAAGCCACATTTAAGTTGTGTCATCTAGCTTTGCAAACTCAAAAAGCTAAGAATATTGAATTCACAAAAAATAAGATCTTCAGATTGTCTAGGTGTTTGTAATAAAATTATATAGACCAACCTTGTCGATATTAATATGCTTGTTGAGTACCAAACAAACAACCGTGACAAAGAAAACATCAAGTGAAGCTCTTTCTAATTTTGGGGTTCACAATCATTGACCAAAGTCAACCTCCACTTTTGGCTAGCATTTCCTCCCATGAACAATCTACTACATTAATTTATTTCCATCAATGTCAGCTTTTGCAGAATAGGAATCTCAGGATAGCTAATGGTTAATACTGTTAAACATTGTCCAGACATTATGGACGTAGGCATTTTAAGAATTTCCTAATATATTTCCCTTCCAAAAGAAATTTTTTAGTGCTTTGATCTAGAAAAACTTGGTTGTAATTCACGGCTGCTTCAAAGATAAAACTCTTATAGCTGCAAGCATATTGTTGTTGGGTATATAGAGTATTTAACTACCTTTGAATATGCCTTGAAAATGTAAAGGCCACAATAGACTGCAAGGCTATAATGGTCCTCAAATTTAAAAGAAGCCTGCATTTGCAAATAAGACATTGGAAACAATGCAATATTTGTCATCCCAAGGAATACATTGTGCTTTGGGCACAGTCGCTTCAGTAATCATAAAGTAGATTATCCAGGCTTTCACACAAGTTAATATTGTACTTGATATAGGATTCTCATGACACCAGAAAGAGATTTTTCTAAACTATACTTGCATGACAATCTTGCCATTCATTGTGTTATTTTGAGTAGCTTGTATGCTTCAAAATATAAGGACAACACAGTGAAGAGAAAAATAGATCTTATAATGATCCTATGTTTAGCATAATCATATTTGTGTATCTTGAAGCAATTGCAGTATGTACTTTGTAAAGACAGACCAATTATGTAAAGTGGAAGCTAGGTGGAATGCCCTATTAAGCAATGGGATGAGCCCCAAGTATTTGATGTAGCCAATTCATTTTGTTTTTTAGTTAGTTGGCTAATCGGTTTCCAAGCCGCAATTTGTTCACTAGCTAAAAACTTCATTTATTGAAATAAATGGTAAGCTTGCATGCAGAGTACGGAATGCCATATATGAAAGTAGGTAAAGGATGAGTTGATGGGAGGACAACCCAAGAGAAATTTGAATCTGAACCCTTAATTAAGAGGAAATGACTAGATTTCTATCCATATTAAATATGTTAAAAAGGTGGTAATGCAAATCCCATACCTTGATATGCCTTTATACAATGTGAGAGAAGATGACCTTCAAATTGGACAAACTTGATTTAGTTCATAATGACATAACAACTGCCCTGTGTTTGTACCCAAGTCTTCTTCTCCGGGGTATATTGGCATTCTCCTGGTTTTGGATTTATTTTTTAGGAGAATTCAGCCACTATTATGGTAACTTTCCTGGTAAATATACCTGGAAAAAGCTTGCAAGAGAAAGTTTCTACAGCAAATCAGAGAGAGTTTGATGCCTTGTTTGGTAGATGTGCCAACAAGATCCTACTTGTATTCGTTCCCTATTGTATTAGATGTCCCAATAAGGATGCTGCAATCTTGTAAATGTGCCTAGCGTGAGCTGATGGACCAATTGGGACAGAGGATGATAAGTTGCATGAACACCAGACAAAGGAAGAGAATGGGGCAAAGGTGTCTATTTGCATGGAAAAAATAGCAGTATGTGTGCCTTCTCATCTGACTGTGAAATCTTGCTTCATCTATTGTATCATGGTTGCTCAAGCATGTTTAAAGGCCACTATTGTTATTGGAGAGATCCTTCAAGTTGCATTTTGAAAGTTTTGGTGGACAGCTTGTAGCCCCATGTTCAAACTTCATACCCATTCCTTAGCTTGAAAGCAGCCTTTCATATGGAATTAGTCAGTTGTTTAGGTCAATAGAATCACCGGGCATTCTGGTTCCCCATCTTATTTTACACAGTACATACATCTTTAGCCTGGGATAGGTAGCATGTAAAAAAGAACAGGAGATGAATTATAAGTCCTTTCAAAGCCCCGGGAAATTCTTTCAATAGTCTCCCTGGGCTTGCCTGGAATATCTATCCTGTACTTGTTTTTTACATACTATCCCAAAGACTGATTTTCTGGTAGGCAGATTAAATTATCTTCATTCCTCTCCCAGAATAAAGTCATTTATCTTTATTGTGATGCTCAACACAGAGACACCATAGCCATCATTTCAGGAAGCTACACTCACCCTCATAGTAGACCTCACCTACCTTTATATATGGTATGGAAAGGTCTCGAAAAAGGTTTGAGTGGCTCCTCCTTGATGAGCTAGACCCCAGCCAAAGCCAGCTACCCACCTTCACCAGATGCAGGATTGGATGGACGAAAGAATCTCCCCAGATGTACCTGGACAGGGCAACTTCAGACCTTGACCTTATGCATGCATGAATGCTGATGAGAGAATTGATTAGGATACCCCTGAGGTCTGAATTGACTGAGTTCACTGGGTCCTTTCATTGAACTAGAATCATGCATGGGCACATCCATATATGTGAAAATGGGTCCCTCCCTGCCTTCATGCTTTATGGATGGGAGATTACTTCCTCCATCGAAGAGATGCATGCATACATGTAGAGGGTGATATAATGACTTAATTGGCTTGACTTAGTTGGGCTGATGCATGCATGTAGAGGGGTGATATAATGACTTAATTGGCTTGACTTAGTTGAGCTGATTCATGCATGCAGAGGGTGATATAATGACCTAATTGGCTTGACTTAGTGGGCTATGATAGATGAACACTGCCACAAAATAGCCAAAGATGTCACTATTTTCTTTCCTTGCTTGGCTTTATACTTATCTCCCTAGCTCTCATTATTAGATATCATTACTTGATCCTCTGAACGCTTATTTTAGGTAGCTTTTATATGGTCAGGTGTTTTATCATTATGGGCCTAACATAGAATTATTTTGTGAGAATTGTTTCTGTTTTGCTGTGTAACATTTACATGCTGTGGTTTTCATATTTCCATACATAGAATCAAATTGGTGCCTAGAGCATTCTACATAATCAGCTGTTGCCTAATAATATTAATGCAATCGAAGTTTGAGTAAGTCATAGAAAAGTAATTGCTTCCAAGTTATGGGAATCCGAACCAATGGCTGACCTAGCGCCCTCTCCACCTCTTACGAATCTAAAAGATCAAAGACAACATCATTTCAACTTTCAAGGATTGGAACCTTAGAAACTACAGCCAAAGAATCCATGGGTGGGCACTACCGAAGACTAGAAGAACGAGAGTCCATGAGCTATAATGCATTGGAATGAATTAAGGACATGAAAAGGCTGAGCACACAAGTGGTAGTAATAACAACAAATCATTGTATCATGTCGACGTGAATAATTATAAAATCTTATAGATCATACCCTGGAGATTGAATCCACAAAGAAAGAAATGGATCTAATGAAAAACAAATCAAGTGAATATTGAATGTTTCCAAGACATGGTTATAGGGATGAGAACAGTTTGCATGCCAGAGTATGTTAACAAAATTATCAAAAACACTTCCCCTAATAATCACTCTGTATTCTATTAGTTAGCCTTTAGGAATATGATTTACAATGCTGCAGATGCTCCCCTTACGCCAACATAGCTTCATAGGTAAATTGGAACTTCATGTCTTACTTCCTCTTTCCATGTCTCCAAGCATTATGTTGGTTTGAAAGTGATTGCTCTCTTCTTTCCATCTCCCTTCTTCCCAAATCTTTCCTTCTTTCCGTCAATCAAGTTTATTCCTACATGAAATATATGTGTTGTTCAGCTTCTTATGCACTGACCATTAGTATGGGTAGGTGACATTCATGGTAAGTTAGGAAGACCTGCCAATTTTTTTTAATAAATGTGGTATAAACATCATGTGTCCCAATTGTTTTATTTATATAACTTTGGCATGTTTGAGAGTTTTGGATCCTGCTATGGTAGGGATTCCACCCTCCCAAGCCCCTAAAGATGATGCTTTGATTAATGATAAAATATTAAAAACATAATATCTTATAATAGATATAAAGTCCTCCCCTTAGGTCTTGAGGAGTCCAGGGAAATTCACCAGTGTTCCACCAATTTTTTGGGCGATAGGGATGCGATGCAAGCCCGAGAGACATGTGGAGACACCCTCCAAATTTTAGGAAACATTGGGCTGCTTAACATAGGGGAGCCTGTTTGAAATCCTAAAAAAAATATGAATATATGAAAACCAATGACAAACCACAAACATGAACAATGAAAGCATGAAATAAATATTCACATTCACTTTAGGGTTTTGATTTTTTTTTCTTAAATTGACTTTTTTTAAGACCATTGGGAAAAAGTCATGGGATGGGAGCATCCTAACATCTCTAATACTCCCCCCCCATTTCTTGGGAAACAACCCCCTATGCCTTCCCAATTTTCCCCAAAAGGGGGACATGAGAAAACAATCCCCACTGAGTTTCCTTGTCCCAAAAATGTGGGAATCACGCGGAATGCACACTAGAGTAGCATGACACTTGAAGAGATATCCCATAAGAGTACACTGTACAACCCTAGAGAGAGAAAACAACCCAAGAACAAAAACACTAGAGTAAAAAAGAAAACAAGCAGAAGAGAGCACAATAGTTGGTCGGTCCCTTTAGGCAATTTAGTTTAGTGGAAGAATGAATGAATCACTTGAATGAGAAATATAAATGAAATTGGGTGTATAATCACCCAACTCAAAGGTTTTGAGCCTACATATACAAGGTTGGACTTAGCCAAAACTACAAAAATAATAATGATACATATAAGGTTAATCGTGTCCAAAACTAAGATTACACTATTTTCCACATCCCTGCTTAGCTACAGAGGGAACACATTACACAACATCCCATGTTAATGGAAAATCTAGCATGCCAATATGATCCTACATGTTGGTGAAGGTGGCCTTTGGTAGAGGTTTTATGAAAACATCACCAAGCTAGCCTGCTGAAGGTACAAAGATTGGCACACGTCCCTAAGAATGGAGTTGTTGAATGTAGTGCATCCCAATTTCATGTGCTTAGCTTTTTGATGATCCACAATATTACAAACAAGTTGAATGGTGCTTTGATTATTAAAAGAAGATCCAACTGTTCAAGAATCATCCACATCCATGCAAGGTGCTTCTTGAAAAGAACAATGCTAGCATATTTGGTTTCTATGAAGGAGAGACCCACATTCTACTACTTCTTGGGATACCAAGAAATTGACCCAAAACCAAGAGTAAAAAAGTACCCTAAAGTGGATGTCTACCCATCGAGATTGCCATCCCATTCAACGTCAAAGAAACCCTTAAGAAGGATGGGAGCATCAACTAAATAATGGATGCCCAATGTGAGTGGTTCCTTTGGTATAAAATAACACAAAATAGGTTTGGCAACCTGCATATGTCTGGTGCACATTTTGATAACAAAGGCTATGTCTAGTTGAGTAGTAGTAAGGTAGAGTGGACAAAAAGATAAGAAGGATAATTGGCCTAAAACTTCATCCTAGAAGTAAGAGGGGTGCAAACAGGCTTACAATTCTCCATCCTAAATCATTGCAAAATATCCAGTGCACATTGAGGATTGGAAAGTAATATCCCTAAGGAGGACTAAGTGATCTAGAGACTTAGAAAATAGTGGAGCAAGACCGAATCAATGCTCTCAATAGATTCTTGAACCCTTCAAATTGTCAACATAAAGCACAATAATGAGAATCTAAATGTCCTAATAGTGAATACAGAGGTCATGCTCAATCATGCAGTGAGAGAATCCACAGCTAATAAAGAAGTTATGGATCGTCTCATACCAAGCCCAAGGCCCCTACTATAGTCCATATAGAGGCTTCTTGAGTTTGCAAACCAACCATGTAGACCCATCTTGAAAAAAATCTTGGTGAACGCTGCAAATAGATCTCTTCTTGAAGGTTTTCATCAAAAGAGACACTTACGATGTCCATTTGATTAACCTCCGAATTCAATGAAGCAAAAATAGATAGTACTATTCGAATTGAGTCCATCCTAGCAACAGGTCCAAAAGTCTCAATGTAGTCAACACCGGTGTTGCAAACATCAGTGATATATCGTTGACATCACAATATGTCGCGATGCTCTCAGCTCGGTGATATTATCGTTGGACAAAATCGTGGATTTTGAAAATATTGGCAATGATTGACAAATATCACCAATATATCGGCTAAGTCGGAAGATTTTTTTTTTGGATTTTTATGCTTTGTTTAAAGAGGGAAAGCAATGGCTTGAGAAAAAAGAGATTATTCACTGTTACATTTTCCCATAAAAGGGATAGAGGGAGGGGGTTGCTTTAGAAGCTTAAAATTTTGAAAAGAAAATAATATTTTTGTATTTTTTAAGTTCGTCAATATATTTCCAATGTTTGCCGATATTTACCCGATAAATCTGATACATTATTTTCTAGACCCTCGGTAATATATTCACCAACGCGATATTTGTAACTTTGATCAACACCCTCTTTCTGTGAAGACCCCTTAGCAACAAGTGGAGCTTGATGCTTTTCAATTTGTCCATCAACACCAAACTTGATATTGTAAACCCATTTACGTCCAACAATATTCTTACCCTTAGGTAAGCATACCAACTCCAACATTTGATCCCTAATCAAGGCATCATACTCAACAAACATGGCTACCTCCTATTGAGAGCAATCTTTGGGTTAATTAGAAGTAGTTCTATATGTCAACAACAACCTTGGTTTATCTATAAACAAGAGACTTGTTACCCCCCAACATGGGTAAGGGTGACTTGATCATCATTTCCTATTTGATCTTCTATCGCATCCAATAGTTCGACAGATGAGATCTATGGTTTGCTCATAGACACTTAACAAAGGCACTTTCAGCTAGCTCAATGACACTTTAAGCCTACTCAACCTATCTTGCCACATGATAGAGATAGATGGGCACAACCAGTTGGTACCAATGTTATGACATATCCTTGTAAATTTCCTTAAACCCCAATCTTGAGTTACCCAATATATAATTTTTAATTTTTATTACTGACAACCACAAATGAGTTTCTTCACAAATATTGTAGCAGAAAATAAATACTGAAAAATATAACAACAATCACATCAATAGAGACACCAATATTTTCGGGTATGAAAACCCCAAGATGGGAAAACCGGTGCAGCAGTCTAAGGAGATATTTTTATTAGTAAGATATAGAACAATACAATCTAGAAATTGATTTTACCCAACCTGGCAAAATCATACAACCAAAACTCACTCAGAAACCCAACAAGATCGTACGGCCCCTACGTTAGCCCTGCGTCGGCGTGTACTAACATGTGTCAGCATGTACAGCCCTGTGTCAACATGTATGGCGCTCTGCATCAGCGTACGGCCCTTCTGCGTCAACGTATTCCCCCTACGTCAGCGTGTACGGCCCCCTACGTCAGTTGTGTACGACCCCTACGTAAGATCGTATGACCTCCTGCATCAGCTTGCACAACCCCTCTGCGATTTTCCTGAGCTGCCCTGTCAATCTCCGGATAGAAGTTCTTCAGTCTCACCCACTCCAAATTCTCTTGCAAACTTTCTCTCTCACTCTCCGGCCAAAAGCTATGAGCAAGAAATCTCTCTCTGACAATGTGTGTGTCAAAGCAACTATGTGTATGTCCTCTCCACCAGATCAATCTCCTTTTAACTCAATGGCCAAGCAAAAACCCTAACTCTCACTATGGATCAATGGATGAGATCCTCCGGTGAGATCAATGGCCAAGATTAGATTAGCCATCACTTAAATAATTTTTTACTTGAAATTTATAAAAGTGTCTCCATTAAATCAAATTAAAATTATATCACATAATGCACTTTTTCTAAGTATAAACTTTGGATAAAGGCAATGATCAATTTGGCTTCCTGTTTTATGTCTTCCATCAAGCAAGGACACACACAAATGATAAAGACCTTCCTTGTTGCCACTTTTTAACACTCCCTCTCAACGAGGAAGGGATTTTGTAGCAACCCCAACTTGTCTCTGAACTTCACAAAGTTATGCCTGCAAAGTGCCTTGGTGAATATGTTTGCCACTTGCTCATTTGTTTGAATGTACTCCAACCGAATGCTTCCTTTCTATACACAGTCTCTCAAGAAGTGATATCGGATGTCTATGTGTTTGCTTCGGTCATGGAACATTGGATTCTCAAATAGCTTGATGCCACTCTGATTGTCATAGCGAACCACCATAGCCTACAATTCACACTCAAATAACCCTACAAGCAACTTTCTCGGGCACATCCCCTCACATGCTGCCATATTAGTTGCCATGTACTCAAGCTCTGTCGAGCTCAATGCAACTGACTTCTGCTTCCTACTGAACCAAGAGACAACCCCTGGCCCAATGCTGAAGCAACAACCTAAAGTGCTCTTCCGGTCTTCTACACATCCTGCCCAATCAGCATCTGTGAAGCCTGCTAACTGTACACTCCCACTGTGCTCGTAAACCAACCCGTACTCCATTGTACCTCTGATGTGGCAAAGCACATGCTTCGCAGTTGTCCTATGCACTCTCCAAGGGTCCACCATGAACTGACTCAAAGAGTTGACTACAAAGCTAATGTCTCGTCGTGTGTTGACCAGATACATGAGCGACCCGATAAGTTGGCGATAGATAGTAGGATCAAACTCCTCTAAATGCAATGCATCAATCTTCCTCCAACTGGTAACTAGAGGCGTGGACATGGGTCTACAGTCCTCCATCCTGAATCTCCTCAAGATCTCTATTGCATACTTCCCCTAACCAATAAAGAAGCACCTATCTCTCTGCCAAACCTCCAGACCTAGGAAGTAGTGCATCAACCCAAGGTCTTTCATCTCAAACTCAATTGCAAGGTTGGACTTGTAGTCGTCAATCATCCTCTCATCTCCTATAAGAAAGAGATCGTCTACATACAAGACCAGTATGAGAGGTACCTCACCTGATAAGAAGTACAGGTTGTGGTCAACCTCACTCTGTTGGAATCCCATCTCCCATAGATAGTTGTCAATCCTTGAGTGCCATGCCTGAGGTGCCTACTTGAGACCATAAAGAGCTCTTTGCAACCTGCATACATGTGACTCCCTGTTCTCCACCTCAAACCCCTCTGGCTGCTCAATAAATACCTCCTCCTCTATAACTCCGTTGAGGAAGGCAGTCTTAACGTCCATCTAATGAACGCGCCAACCCATCTCTGTTGCTAATGAGATAATAGTCCGAATAGAAGAATATATGGCAACAGGGGTGAAGGTCTCCTCATAGTCAATACCTTCCTTGTGTGAATGCCTCTTTTCCATGAAGCGCTCCTTGTACTTCTCCATGCTTTCGTCTACTACATGTTGTACTTTATAGATCCACCTAAATCCAACCACTCATTTTCCTTATGGCCTCAACACAACCTCCCATACTTGGTTTTTCATAATGGAGACATACTCCTCAACCATAGCCTCTTGCCATACATCATGTTGCGCATCCTCCTCGAAACTGGAAGTTTCAAAGTTAATCAACTTTGTCTTCAATGCCACATAGCTAAGTCTATCTGGTAGTTTCCTCCGCCTCATGGAGCTCTGTGGAAGAGTCACCTGTCTGGAATCCTGAACTGTGGACTTGTACCACTTAGGTCGTGGCCTAGTGCTACCTGTTGCTATTGTTGGATATCCTCCTCTTGTTGCGGCTCATCCTCCAAGTCAATAACTAAAGGATCATGTCCACTTGACTCCCTCTAACTATCAGAACTTGTGCCCTGGGTCTGTACCTGTACCTATGGCTCCTCCAATTTTACTCCTAACTCCTGTGTTGGTTGCTCCTATGCTAGTAAGTCCATAGATCTTTGTAAGGCTCTATCCTCATCAAACTAGACATCCCTGCTCACAATGATCCTCTTGCGAGCCGGAATATATACCCTGTATGCCTTAGAAGTATTGTTGTAACCAACTAGTAGCCCCTTCTCACCAAAAGGGTCCATCTTCTTCCTAGTGTCAGCATAGATGTGACAATAGAAGACACTCCCAAATATGCGTAAATGACTCACATCAGGCCTAGTGCTTGTAAAGACCTCCTCAAGTGTCTTCCTACCCAAAGCTGTGTGGGGACACCTGTTCTAAATGTATACTGCGGTCTTGTATGCCTTGGCCCATAGGAATAGCGGCAATCCCTGGTCAAATAGCATGTCCTTGGCTGCTCCTACCAATGTCATGTTCGTCCTCTCGGCCACGTCATTCTGTTGCGGGGTATGAGGAACTTGTTGGCCTCTATCACCTTCTTGTCTAGACCCACGGTTCAACAACACCGCAATACCAACAATAAACCACAAGACATCGGCCCGACAGAGCAAGCTCAGTCGACAACAGCTGCGAGGCAGGCGTAGTCTCACTCGAGATATCTAATGGGTAACTGCCAGAACCACATTTCCGCAGTTGGCGAGGGAATTATAGTCCCTTGGTGCACAGCCAAGGCGCTCGACAAAGACAACTGGGACAATGGAGTCTATTCTGGTGCGACTGGACACAACTATATGCCACCGCGCACGACACAACACTATCCTTAACCCCCACAACTGGCGCAATTGGTGCGACGCAGCTGATCCCCTATACCGACAAACAGTTTGCAACTTGTGCTTTGACTTAGGAGTTTAACCATGAACTTATACACAACATTCCAGCAATGCTTTTAACTCTCATTCATTCACTGATTAATCAAGATAGTGCATACATTCAACTGTAACTAATCAATATACAGTAAGCAAATACTTCAACATTCACATAAACATTCAACACAACCATTCATTCAACACAGGAAATAAGGTGGAGACTCATCTGGGAAAAACCACCAAGGTGCTCTTCATCTAGCATGAGAAATTGTGTATAGCACCTTGCAGTCTGTGATCTACAGACTGTTCTTGAGATATGTCTTTCTGAATCAATCTTTTGCTCTCATGCTCTCTGGTTTATTCTTCTATCTACTCCTACTGATCCGCACACAGCCTGGATCGACTCTTCTACTTACTATCTGCGCACTTAGCTGCAGATTCCTTCTACTACTAGCAGTCTGCGCATACAGCTGCCAGATCCACGGCTCAACAGCCTCCTACTTCTACTAGACTCTTCTTTGAGTCTTTTTCTTCTACTTGCTCTAACTTCCTTAACATGCTAAACAAAACAGCAAAACGATGGACCTTAAAAACTGTCCTCTAACAACAATGACGAATGTCCAACCCTTATACAGAACAAGTTCTTCCTATTTATATCTTCTACAGGACCACACAGGATCGACTACATACTGCTCATCATTTACAGGTCATGATCAACCGTAAAAAACGGTTACAGGCTGTCAGGGACTGACACAAGGCACTTTCAGCCTGACTTACAAAATATTCCTTCATACGTGCGTTATCCGCAGGCTTACGCCGTCTTTAGCAGCCATGATCTTTCGATCCTGTCACTTTCTGACCGTTACCCGCTTGCGTGCATGCAAGCTTTCCTTTCCACTTTCGCGGGTATGCTCTATCCTTATTTGTCGGTTCTTTCACTTCCTTTACGACCTGCTCTCCTCCTCGTCGCGCGCGCTTTTCTTTCCTGGCTTGTGCGCTAGCTTCTTTCCTGTCTACTTTTCCTGGCCCAGCAAAACTGTATGCTCCTTCTTGATCCCCTATGATGGACAAAACTCCATGAACTACTTGGAGGGTGTACTCACTCCTGTTGTCTGTCCTCAAAACCTAAATCTTCCTCCCTGTTTCGTTTTCCACGAGTCTTGAACTCCCGAAACCTATCGAAAACATCTCACTTGGCCTTCAGGAAATAGATCTAGGTCTTCTTGGAATAGTCATCAATGAATGTGACATAATAACTGCAGCCACTGAATTATTAAACACTCATGGGTCTACAAAAATTCGAATGCACAAAGTCCAAGGTCCCCTTAGACTTGTGCTCACTCTATGGGAAAGCCTTCCTGATGTTCTTCCCCAATGCACAACCCTTCTAGTGGTTATGCTTCTTCTCATGTACCTGAGGAACTCCAATAACTGTCTGTCTCAAATGCCTCGGTGCTCCATGGTGTAAGTGTGCCATCCTCCTATGCCACAACTCACCCTGACTGCTGCTGCTGCTGACTAGAGCCTTTGTAGACTCAAAATGTAGTATGTACACCTTCCCGCTCTGGATCCCAATCCAAAATCCTATCTGACCCCTTTGGTCTAATATATACTTTCCTACCATGCAACTTCACCTGAAAACCCTTGTCCTCCAAGGTGGAAACGGATATGAGGTTCTTTTTTAATCCAGAAACATATAATACGTCAACAAAACTGAGGGGCTTGCCAGACTCCCTCTGAAACGAAACAGTACCAACTCCCTGTTCTTGATACTGCGCATCATCTCCCAACTCAATGTGGAGATTTACTCCGCCCTCCTACAAGCTTCTGAAGAACCTTCTATGCCCTGTCATGTGACAAGATGCTCCACTATCAATGTACCAGATGTTGTTGCATGTGGTGCTTTCCATGCAAGCTATCAAACAAAAATCCTCTTCGAAGATTTTGTTGAATTCTTCCACCTCTGCAGAACCTGCCATCTGTGTATCGTTCTTCTTCTTCCTGTCCAGGAACTAGGAGGCAAAGTGTCATGGCTTGTGGCAGATGAAACATTTGACCTTGGACATGTCAATGTTCTTCTTACCACCCTTCTTCTTCTTTTCCTTGCCATTGCCTTTGTTTGCTAGGGCTAGAGCCTCTTCATCCACGATCTGTGGGGCCTCTTCATCCACGATCTGTGGGGCACTGCAGAATGAACCTAAACCTTGACCCATACGGATCTCTTCCTGCACAAAGTCATCCCACATACTCTACCAATGAAGGAGTTTCTCCCTAGCCACCACGCCTTTGACAAAGACGTCCCATAGCTTAGAAAAGCCATTGAGGGTTATTTGAACTAGCTCCTCATCTTCATCCTTAGAGCCCACTGCTCCAAGTTCATCACTGATCTGTGTGAGCCTTGTGAGATAAGGCACCACTCCACCCTTGTCCATCTTGGTGCATCGCAACCCCTCCTGTAGCACCATCTTCCAGTTTTCGTTCTTACTCTAGTAAAGGATTTCCATAGACGTCCACATTTCTAATGTGGTTTTCTTCCCATAAAGGTGAGGGACTATGTGATCCTTCACCCCATCCAACATAATCAACATGGCCTTAGAATCCACCTTCTTCCATTTAGGCAACTCTGTTGAATCTATGGGCGCAGCCACCTTGGAGTCAATGTGCTCCTCTGCATCACTAACATCCAAGATCCTCATGATCCTCTCCTTCCGTGTAGGAAAGTTCTGAGCCCCCTAGAGTCTATCCTCGACACTCAACTATACGGCCATAATGAAGTGTACCTATCAAACCCTAGATGTGAAACCCTAGGTTTGTGTCTTCAATAGATCTACCTCCGATCTATTCAAAACTGTTACTTTCTCTTAGATCTACTTAGAAGAGCTCTAATACCATGTAAATTTCTTTAAACCCAATCTTGAGTTAGCCAGTATATAATTCATTTATTTTTATGACTGACAACCACAAATGAGTTTCTTCACAAATATTGCAGGGGAAAATAAATACTGAGAAAAATATAACAGCAATCACATCAATAGAGACAAATATTTTCAGGTATGAAAACCCCCAAAAAAACCCAAGATGGGAAAATCGTTGCAGCAGTTTGAGAAGATATTTTTATTAGTTAGATATAGAACAATACAATCCAGAAATTGATTTTACCCAACCTGGTAAAATCGTACAACAAAAACTCACTAAGAAACCCCAACAAGATCATACAGCCCCTGCGTCAGAGTGTACGGCCCTATGTCACCATGTCCAACCCTGCGTCAGCATGTACGACCCTCTGCGTCAACATACGGCCCCCCTCTGCATCAGCGTATGACCCCTTCAAATCAACTGTGTGTATGTCCTCTCCACCAAATCGATCTCCTTTTAACTCAATGGCCAAGCGAAAACCCTAACTCTCACTATGGATCAATGGATGAGATCCTCCGGTGAGATCAATGGCCAAGATTAGATTAGTCATCACTTAAATTATTTTTCACTTGAACTTTATAAAAGTGCCTCCATTAAGTCAAATTAAGATTAGATCACATAATGAAGTTTTCCTAAGTATAAACTTTGGATAAAGGCAATGATCAATCTAGCTTCCTGTTTTATGTCTTCCATCAAGCAAGGACACATGCAAATGATAGAAGACCTTCCTTGTTGCCACTTTTTAACAATCCTCTCTACTTGACTTGTGGTAAAATGTTTTCTTATGTGTGGACATAACATTAAGAGGTCAAAGGTGTTACTCTATAATGGCTCATACATCCTCAAATATTGTTTCAATAGCTTATAAAGCATCATGGTATGGTTATAATTCTTCTTTCATCGTCAGAATGAGGTATGACCTTATGGGATTAGGTGTGCCCCTAGGGATTTAAGTAAGTGTGACCCTCATTTCATCTCAGTAACAACATTTTACCTAACCATTTTTCATATCATATCATTTCACTAGCCACTTCACCCATTTCCATCATGTCCCCCTTTCACAATTAACTAAGTATATGTCATGTCGTAAGGTCTCTACATACTATTCCTATTTTTGGTGCTTAAATCAAAGTCAAAAGAGTCAAAGTACCCTAAGGGGAATGAAATTAAATGATGAATGTGAGTTATGCCCCCTTGCAAAAGCCATGATCCCTATGTCCTAGCTTATCCAATCCAAATCTAAAGCAAAGGGATTAAACCAAAAAAAGGGCTAAAAAGGAAAAAAGAAATAGAAAAATTAATAAAAGGGTAGTAAAAATGGCACAAGGAAGAGTAAATAAAGAAAAATTATTCCCTTCTAAGGTGCACATATGGAGGGGAAAATCATTAACAATAGCTCTTGAAATCTAAGGGGGAGACTTAGAACTTAGACACCCTCTCATGATAGTTAATTCGTGAAAACCTTTCCCTAACATTACAGTTAATTCCTCTTTCATTACATTCCATTCACTTCATGACCCTTGCCTTGCTTAGAAACTTAGTAAGTCTACTAGTCTTAAGGGTGTGACACGAAAATTTGGATCAATCATGGTTGCACCATGGTAGTTCTAAGGTTATTGGGATAATTAATTAATGAATTATTAGAAAAGTGCACATAATAGTCTTTTATGTTAATGTTTGCATATTATTAAGTTGTTTTCCTAAGTCATATTTTATTAACGTCCAACACTTGGTGATGTTCTATAGATGATATTTCCTAGCACTTGGAACCGGTTCAGCATTGGTTGGCACACATGGTCAAGATTGAAGATGATTTTACATGGTCACTTAGAGCTAAGCCATATAACCCACTTTAAGGGGCTCTCACTTCAACAAATATATCCATATAAATCATACTTTATTACAAAGATGCTTCATCCCATTTTGGAAGGGCTCTTTAAAGTGAAGAAATAACTTTATTATATACCCTTCCACTTTATGTTAAAGATTAAACATTATTTTAACATGGTGGAAGACCCCTTACTTTATAAAGAATGCGTATAGCATTGTGGAGTTAAAAACATATTATATGTCCACCCCTTTAAAGGAGATGGAAGTCACGATGGAGCTCTAAAATGAATCCACAACCCCCAACTTTTTATCATGACGTCCAACCATATTAAAGTGATGTGGCTCATCAAATTCATGGGACAAGCTTAATTAAAAGTCAGATGCAAGGAGGGTGAGTTGGATATTTGGTTTGTGGACTACAAAACACTTATATGAAGATCACACCATTCGAGATGATGACATCTCCTCTAATGTAATGGCGTCAAGCTCTATTTAATAATTCATGGGTTCATTTCAAGGGCGTGCTAGCATATACTCATACTCCTTGGGGCATGAGCATGTATCAGCTCCTAACACAACAAGTTGACCACTAGAGCCCTCTCTTAAATTCCTTGGATCGTGAAGTTGACTCTTACATATAGTTGTTTTTTTTGTTCAAGGGACTCTTCACTCACACAACTTGATTGGATCGATTTCATTCTTCATGGATAGTCATGGTTGGATATTGTGGCATATTATATTTTGGAATTATTCTATTATATATCTTTGTTGGTGATTGTAGCGTTGAGAGGTCTCCTCAGGAAGTCAACCCCCAAAGAAGATAAATAATAAACAAATATTTTGATGCTTGAAGACAAGTCAACCCCTAACAAGTGTACAAGTTGGCACCAGCAGAAAAGGTCAAAAGGGAAACATAAACAAGTATAAATAGAGGACGCCTCACTCATTTCCAACCAAGCAATTCGCTCCACATCTACTACACAAGTACGCAAGAGAGAGAAGGACGAAGGATAGAAGAAGAAGATTGTTTCTCTAAGATTGTTATCTTTGGGATTATTCTTATGTCTGGTTACTCTTATATCTAATGTACTTTGTATCTTGAATTGAATGTCTACATAAGAAAGGTTGTTGGGTTTTCTTCCATTGTGTAGAAGGGTTTCCCAAGATAAAAATCTATGTTTCTTTGTGTTTTTGTGCATGATTATCTTTCAGTGATCCTTATTTATTTCCGCTACAAATAATGGTTGAAATTATACTGTTATATTAAAAATTCAACATCGTATCAGAGAAGTACTGAATAGAGACCATTTCCAGAGACATTAACTGCCAACTAGGGCTTCGAAGTTTGAATCTTTCCATCCAGAGATTTGTCTTGAAAGTAGGTTGTTAGAGATCCCTCTCAGTTCTGTGAAATTTCAGTTTTGACCTAATTTCTGTCGAAATCAAGGAACTAGGCCTTCCGAGACTGGACATTATGTCCATAGATTGATCTTGAAAGTAGTACTATTGAACTTTCCCTAGGAGGGTGCAGCTATCCATGGAAGCAAATTTTAGATCCGAGAAATTTCATTTTTGACTTATTCTCTGTCAGAACCAAGAAACTAGGGCTTCCTGTTTTGAGTTGTTATGTCCACAGAATTGACTGGAAAATAGTGTTTTGGAAATCTCCTAAGGAGAGCACATCTTTCCTTTTGATCAGATTTCTCATTTGCCAAACTTCAATTTTGAGCTAGCTCCTGCTAGGGTTTCAGGATCAAACTTCAGCGTTTGACAAGTTTGTGTCCAGTTTCAAAAAAGAAGACAGCTTGGATGGTGTATAAAGAAGAAAGAGCTTTCAAAAGATCAAATAAGTGTCATACACTTGTCCATCTTGCTTATCAATGTCCTCAAGAGAGAAGGAAGAGAGAGAAACATGCAGTTGATGTTGAAGAACTTCCACCTCAGAAGAAAAACCGAGGATGAAGACTTCAGAAAGTTCCACAAGTTCAGAACTTGACAAAAGTGTTTTGAGGACTTTGTGATTTCTGGAAGGAGGCAGAGATCAAGAGGGAGCCAACATAAAAACACATAAAAGATAAGTATTTAATGTCTTGAGCAATAAGTTTTTGTCATGTGATATGATTATGAATTGCATTCGAAAAGTTATGCATTGAACAATAGATTTATGATGAGCATATGATACGGTTTTTTGTTTTTTTGCATTTATATATGACTGAGATTGACGAGCAATAGGTTCATGTAGTGCATGTTATGTATATGTTGAGTAGGTAGCCTATAGTGTTACACAACATCCCATGAGCCGTTGATGGAGCTAGTCTAGGTTGAAACCTCTTTGTTGACATGCTGAGAGCAATGCATGCTCTTGATAGTGTGTTAAGGTGGAGATGGAAGGCATCCAGATAGTTACTGAGTATGTTGGGATATGGATGGGTATTGTCTTGAAGCATTGGCTAAGATCCTAAATTCCCCTGAATGGTTACATGACTATGTGCACTATGGCATTATGCATAAGAAACCGTGATTGCATTAAATAGATTGATTAATATGCAATGTTGTTGACTATTTTGACTAAATTTGACTTGTAGGAAAGACCATATACTATGGCCTACAAGAGAAGGATGATGAGACTTGTTCTAAAGGACAAGTGATAGATGTGAAGTCAGCCAGGTTCCAGATCCCGTTGATATCCAGTGTTCGAGAGGGAGCAGGATGCTCAGAAGCAGGGGGCTTCTAGGAGCATGGCTCTCAGCCCAGGTTCCAAATCAGGTAGCAGGATGCCTTCCGTGAAGAGGGAGCAGCTATAGTTGATGTGATGACTATTCAGCAGTGACAACAGATAGACGTGAATCTAATACATTCAGTCATATGTGGACCCATAATCCACAGGTCTAGAGGATCTCATATGGAGATTGATGGTTGGGAGCAAGAGGCTTCAACAAATGTTGGTCTATCTACTACAAGCGTTCATCCTTCTGATGATCATGAGGAGTTGCATATAGTAGCAGTCGACGAGTTCTCTGGAGTTCCTCAGTCACTTCAGCATGCTACCTAAGATGTGGGGACAACATGAGGAGCAATTATCTTCCAGTTAGAGTCAAGACAGACTCTAGAGTATTACATGTGTCGAAGTTGAGGGTTAGTGTGCTCTCTAGTTCAGTGGACTTCTGAGGAGGTGCAGTATACATATGCTTGGTTGGAGCAAAGGATGCATTGGGATTCACCAGTGCAAATACTAGGAGAGCCAATGTTCAGGATGCAATTCAGATTGGCATCTGGGATGACATCTCGCATAGGCTGATGGACTAGCCAATGAGCAGATCTAGAGGGAGAGTATGATGCAGAGTTGTAGAGGGAGTTTCCAGCATAGTTCCAAAGGGATTCTGGAGTGATATCCAATGATAGAGAGAGCGAGAAGCTCATCTCATCAAACTCACTTAATAAGAGATGACACTGATGGAATAGCAACAGTGTCTAGTAGTGCAGCTTGCAGTGGTATGCTCTAGTACAGAGGGAGCAGGAGGTTCCGGCAAAAAGGGAGCAGTTGCAGCATATCATGTGTTGAGATACTTGTGTGGCACAGTCGGATATGGATTGAGATATGTCGTAGATGAGGAGATGAGCCTACTGAGAGATTCAAACTCTGATTGGGCAGGTTGTGTTGTGAGAGCACTTCAGGCTGTTATTTCTGTCGTGATTTCCTAGAGTAGCAGGAAGTAGACTTCTGTGGCACTGAGTACAGCAGAGGTTGAGTACATTGCAGTGTGTGTAGTAGTTCGCGAAGCAGCGTGGCTTCAGAAGCTCCTTGCTGGATTGTTTGGTCAGATGATAGAGTGAGCCTAGATTCAATCAAAGTTGTGAACAACTTTCTGTGAATCCAGTATTTCATGACAAGTTGACGCATGTGGAGATCCAGTACCATTACATCTGAAACATGGTGCAAAAGGGAGTAGTCCAGCTCCAGTGTATTCCTACAGATGATCAGATCGTCGACATTCTCATCAAGCCTCTTCCTAGGGTAAAGTTTGTGTACTTCCATGACAAGCTTGGAGTGGTGAAGAATGTGTCCCTCGTTGAGAGGGAGTGTTGATGTTGTAGCATAAATGAGACATTTTCCTTGAGACAAGGAGAATGGTGTGATTCTCCTTGAGAGGGAAAAAGAGGGAGTTGATTGTTCTGGATGATATTCCTCGATGGACTGAGTTGAGTTGCTATACACCTCCATGGATTGAGTTGAGTTGATCTATTACACTCCTCAATGGATTAAGTTGTGTTATTGTGAGACATTCTCCCTAGACTGGGAGAACACAAATCGATGGACTGATCTATGATGGATATATCGATGGACTGATATGTTGTACATGAACACTTCTCGATGGGCAGAGTTGCAATTGGTATGAGTCTCTAGGTTGGTGCCCAATAGCACTTTTGGTTGGTAATGACTCATCACTGGGTTGTTGCCTAGCAACCCTTGGGGTGTAGCCCATGTGGTTGGGATAACTTGTAACTGGGTTGATGCCCAACAACCCTTAGGGTGTATCCCATGTGGTTGGGATAACTTGTCACTGGGTTAGTGCCCAACATCCCTTAGGGTGTATCCCATGTCATTGGAATAACTTGTCACTAGGTTGGTGCCCAACAACCCCTGGGGTGTAGCCCATGAGGTTAGGATAACTTGTCATTGGGTTGGTGTTCAACAACCCTTGGGGTGTAGCCCATGTGGTTGGGAGACTTATGGGTTGTATCCCATTGTCCCTTGAGGTTGTAGCCCATGCAGACATGATGAAAGTCTCACATGAGGTTGTAGCCCTTATGAGACCACATGTGGTTGTAGCCCTTGACGTGACAAAGTCTCACATGAGGTTGTATCGCTTATGATCCCACATGAGGTTGTAGCCCTTGTGGACATCATGAGGTTGTATCCCATGATGTGGTGATGACTCACCTGTGATTCTATCCCTAGTGAGCTCTTTGGGTTGTGTTAAAATTAGCAGCATCGGTAGTCATTCTCCAATGTGAGGCATTGGGCCACCCTGAGGCTAGCCAGGGAGATCTGGAGAATCAAAAAGTCTTGTGAAGTCATGGCAAAAGTCAGGGTGAACGTACAAACTCTGTGAGCTAGGCAATAGCCAGGACAAAGGTGATGTTGAAACTTAATCTTGTGAGTCTAGTGCAAAATTCAGGGCGAAAGTAACAAGCCTTGTGAGCCTAGTACAAAAGTCAAGATGTAAACCTTGTGAGTCTAATGCAAAAGTCAAGGAAAAAATAAAAGTCGTGTGAGACTAGTACAAAAGTCAAGGTGCAAGCTTTGTGAGCCATGTGCAAAAGTCAAAGTAGAGTCTAAGCAAAAGTCAAAACGAACATAAAAGTCTTGTCAGCTAGACTGATATGTGGGATGACCCTTTTTGGTCCTTGATATGATCTTCTTGGAGTTGACCACTCTAAAGAGTCACTTTAGCATGCAACCATGATAAAGGATCAAATGACCACATGGTATGAAAAGATCTTCTTTTATTAATGTAATAATGCTATGTAAGTAGGATGGGGCATGTTGTCACATATATAGTAGTTGGGCTACTTTTGTTCCTGAGCAGTTCTTTGAGCCAATCCTTTGCTATGGGATCAGCAGATGATGAGCCAGAGTTGATGATCTCCCACTTTTAGCAGATCCAGAATATCCAGATTGACCAGTTCTATGCCATGACTGAGCCTCATGAACCCAAATTTGATGACTGAGTCTGCCATTTTCCTTTCAGGACCCGGAGCGGAGATTGTTATATTGCCCATGATATGTAGCAGCAACAATTGTTCCAGTGATCTTCAGATCAATTTCAGATTCTGTGCAGGTATATGACCCAGGTGATATTATGGTTTGTACATGTGGATTTTGATGTTGCTTTGTTACTTATTTTAGCAGTGAGACTCAGTTGATGTTGATTATATGTTGGCAATACTTTATCATGGTTTAATTCGAATCTAAAGTATAAATGATCTAGTGGTTTTGACCGAGAAATTCCCTTTTATACTCATTGGCCTCGCCCTACTCCTAGTATGGATTTAGTCTGATACCCTTCAGGGACATAGGTTGCTAGTCTTGGCATCATTTCCACTGCCTCCATTCATCCGTTGCTTTCCCATTGTTATTGACTATCCTCAACTTGTAACTTGACTAGTGACATCTAGGATTTCCCCCACCTTCACCTCTATGTTGGAATCGGTCTCCATGTATAAAACTGTGTCTCGGTGTTGGTTTATGTGATTTTTGTCACAGGAAATGTCTACCTCGAGGTCTTGAACACAAGTAGCCCTACCAAAGAAAGTGTCTTTAGACACTAAGGCATCGCAGCTTAAAGTTATTCTAAATGGATGCCCTGCCAGCAAAATAAAAGTATCCATAGACACTACTAGAAATGAAAAATAAAACTAACCAGTGGCCAAGAAATAAGCACTCATCCATTGTATGGTGTAAGGTTCATGTATCCCCACAGGGTATCACGAAGGCAAGCCCAAGAAGGCTAAGCCTTAGTCATTTTCTGGAAGCCCAGAAGGCTTTCCAAGGCACCTACTCTTGGAGGCTGCCAAGTTATAAATGAAAAATAAAGTTGATAGCTAGAGGATGAGCACTCATTCTTTGTATAATGTACAGCTCATCTGCCTCCACAGGGCAGCAGGGAGAGACTGGCCCAAGAAGGTCATGTCTTTGTCATTATCTGGAAGTCTAGAAGGCTTACCATGGCATCTGCCTTTAGAGGTCAACTAGCGAAAAAAATGTTGAGCAAATAAAGTATTAAAAATTTTGTTGGTCTAGAGTCTAGTGGAGCTTTCTCATCATTCCACTCATTTCTGAGACACCCCCATGCCCTGTTGTTCACCTACTCCAACTTATGTGTTGTGTGGATCCCCTTGTCCTTTAGCCCAGGTGCTTACAGTGTTAAGTTATCAAGTCATCCCTTGGCCTCACCTGTTTTTTATGATCCCTTCACCATTGACTAGCAAAAGGATTAAATCTATAAATGAGTATACACTGGAGGTTCTTGTTTTGAAGCAACTAATCATTTTGATTTGGATTATTATATATGTATTGTGCTTATACTAGCCGACAAAATCTAATCGTACTAGAGTGTCACTACTAGCATAGATAACTGAGCATGCATGTCCATCTGTACTTTGCAATATCGGAGTTTAGCACTTGGGTCATCATTTGATTAGTTTTGACTTGGTCAACCCAGTATTGGCTAGGCTATTAGCAGGATTCAAGATGAGTTATAAACAGATGTTCATGGATGATGATTATTTATGGTCTATAGGTGTCCATTGGGCATATTCATACTTCAGATGGTGATTTGTTATGATGGCTTGTATATTTCCATGATTATCAGCATTTACAGGCTTTATTATTATTATTGTTCTGACATTGATGGGGCCTCTGAAGTATCTTTGTGGACATATGGTGTATGAGTACTCATTCCTAGTTGATTTGGATATTTTGAGTCTATTGGTGCAACTGGTTTTCAGTTTCAGGCAGTTAGAGGACAAATATGGGTCGCTTGGCCTTCTTGCAGCAGATTTGCCTGGGGAAAATGAAAATAAAACACAATGAAGAAAAAAATTAAGTTCTGCTAGGGCGCTAAAGGGATTCTTGGGGTGCAGCCAGTCGTTTGTACCATACTAGCATGGTCCCAGATCAATCAGTGCAGTCATTTGACGTTAGCTTTTGGCCCCCGATGAGATACGGGTTGTTTTATGTTCCCAAGGTAGCATTTTTATAATAAAAAAATGACTAATGAGGAAATCGATTTGGGCAATTGAGGCAAGGGATTGGCATGGAATTGGTCCGAGGCGCAGTATATGGGTCATCTTCATCATCCAACATCAGCTTCATTTCATTCGGGGTCCACACACCCTTGATTTATGCATTTTGAGGGTATTTTGGTGTATTTTGAGTGAGATCCCCTAGTGAATTTTATCACTCCTTTATATTATTTTCCACCACACATTGTTATTGTGCCATGGGGCCATGCTAGTGAAGGATAACATAACCTCCTAGCCCCACCATGTGCTACTTTGTAGTCACTAGTCATATGTTATGTGGTGCGCCCCTCATCGGGCATTTCTAGTGATAAGCCCCCTTATATTTTTGAGTTGATCCGTGTGAGATGTATTAGGCTAATCTTAGTCGTAGATTAGGATGGTTTTATCTTATGATCTTGACCCTTGATCTTTTTGGATCTAGGTATTATGTACTTGAGAGATCTATATATTGAGATGCTCTCTCATTTGTAAAATGACTTTTGGCTCTGGAAATATTGAATATAATAAAACTTTTACAGAAACTTCTTGGGAGCTTTGTGAATGTTGTGGATGTGATTGTTATGCCTCTTGCTTAGACATTTCAGTGAGATCTTGTATGCAAACAATATTCTTCTAAGAGTGTCATACCCATTTTTTGCAGGTAGCAAATTGGAGGAGATTGCTAGGGCAACCCACATCGTCTTTCAACCAAATCGCCTCATGTAAAGGGAGTGATCAATTGTTACTCTGTGCATTGAATCATTCTCTGAGGATGTTGTACGTAGCTTATCTTTTTCATCAGTGAACAATTCTGACTTCGGTAGATTGATTTTGCATGTGGAGAAGAGGGGGCGCACTTCCTCACTTAGGCATTTTTCCTTTGTTGCATGCCGGATCTAGCTCGAAATTTTAACTAAGTGGAAGGATCATCGACATCTAAGGCAGACACAAGTATTCTCAAGTACGATCTGCAAGGTACGTATTGTGTTTCATTATTTTTATCCAATTGTAAAAGAAACCCTTTATCTTACAACCCTTGTTTCGTAGATCTGATAGATCTGGTAAGTTTTTTATGACGGCCATCAAAACCCACTTGGAGATTAATGAATAAACCCTAGATCTCAAGTTTCAAGTTAATCGGACTCCATTTGCCCTGGGATCTAGCACTAGTCACTCTAGGTGGGGGCACCCCTCTTGGGTGGGTGGCCTTTTCTTCAGATCTGTCAGATGGGTATGCTTGAACCCACCTCAAAATCATGGATCCAATCCTCAAGCACACTGATATAGTCATCTCATGCCCTGATCTATTCTTTTGGGTCCACTTTTTCCACTTCTGCATAAACCCTAAGTGGGTCCCTTTAGGATTTCCATTCGTGTGGCTAGATCTCTTCGGATCTATCAGTTGGGTATGATTGAACCCACTTGATTCCCATATATCTATCCTCCAAGCACCTGGATCTAGTCATTCCATACCTTGATCTACCCTGTTGGGTCCACCTTGTCTACTTCTGCATAAAACCCTAGGTGGGTCCCTTTAGGGTTTTCTTTGATTTGGCTAGATCTCCCTAGATCTACTTCCTTAAACTATCAATGGTACAATCTCAATCAAGTTGGGCTATTTCCAATCTTTGCTAAGCCTCCCCAACTTGGCCCTAATCTCCATACCACTCTAATTCGATAGATCTAGCCTTATCCACTCATTATCTCTCCTCCTTTATACGTTGTTAAACCCTAGGAGTGTCTTGAGTAGGTGCGCTAGCCTCTTAGGCTAGTAGGGTATCCCCCTTGGTCTTTCTTCATATTGATCTAAAGTGACAAGAGCCCGTCCAGTGTGACAACTACCCTTTATCCGTAGTGGACGAGGCCCTTGCAATGTCACCAGTTAGCTACCTCACCTCTACTGTCCCGAAATGGGATCCTTTTAGTGGGTAGCTACACTTTGTGTGATAACATCTTCTGGCGTCGTTGTTGGTGAAGGTAGAGGCCTACCTTGGTTCACCATTTATCCTTAAGGTCTACTCTCATTCTCTTTGCCAACATCTTTGGCATCGTTGCCGAGGAGGTAGAGGCTTACCTCTGGTGTCTGCGAGTAGCACTTCACTCTTATCTTCCAAATCATTTCGCATCCGAATTAAGTTAAGTGAATGATTTCCCTTTTGCCTAATTCTACATTCACCTGTCTCTTTCTCGCATCATACTTCCCCAACAACATATCTTTCGATGATTTCATTTAGTATCTCACTTGGCGACTCCACTGAGAAGCGAACCCATCCCATAGACCATAACGAACTCGGACGTATTTCTCTGATCCATTGAAGAAATAATTAAAACTAACTAATCTTAAAGAGCAAAAGGAGGAAAGGAATAGATGGAGATCAAATTCTTGGTATAATTATGGGTATGAGCCTAACTATCACAATCCTTATCATTCCCACCAGTTTCCTCATCCAAGTATTGAAGTATCCCCAATAAATTATATTGAGCCAATTAGTAAGCATCAAACCCAGCCAAATCCTTGCAATTAGAGTAACCAATTAAGCGATTCTTGTAATCCAATTAGACACTCAAATCAATTCCCATTTAGAGAAGCCAAAATAGTTAAAACACAAGTTAAGTTGTCTCCTTTAGACTTTTCTGAAATAGATGGGGCGCCTCATTCTATGCCCAAGGATTACATTAAAAAGTTGCCTCGTTTCTATGGAAACAATGCCACATCTATTGAAGATCATTTGCAAATGCTTTGGGATCATATGGAAGTTAGAGGTGCAGATGATGAAGATGTTTACATGCGGGCCCTTGGAGAATCCTTAGAAGGGGATGCCCATTTATGGTTTGATCATTTAGCAACAAGATCCGTCACTGGTTATGATATGTTTACTAGTTTATTAAAAAGGGAGTGGGGTTAGAACATTGATGAACCTTCAAAGCCTCAGTCAAGCAATGATTGTGATGTTGAGGATCAATTTGATGAAGATGATCAGGATCATGACGATGATATAAGTAATAATTGCCCTTATCAATTCGACTTCTCTGCTCTTGAGATAATGGTGAGTGTGCCTATGATTAAGTTATGAGTGAGCCATCAATCAATAGAAATGTCACAAAGTATCTTAGGAATAACCACGATAAACCTTAAGATAAAATTAAACACAACATTAATCAAATCATACGAGATACTTTGTCATCATTACCTGAAGAAGGCACAAAGCTAGATCTGACTCATGAAGGGGAGCTCGTTGATCATCATAAAGAAGACTCCAAAGTTGAGCATCCTATCTTTGAGTCTATCAAAAATCTTTCTGAAGAGAAATTCCACGATTATTGCTTGGTTGATGAAATTTCAAATCAATGTTCAATTGATCAAAATTCTAATTCTAATCCCAGTCATATTATTCAAAAAGAAAAGGATCAACATGATAATCAAACTTCATTTCAGGAGTCAATTATAAAAATGTGTGAGGATGATAATGAACCTAAAAGTGATCTCATCAATTTACCTTTTTGCCAGATGAATGAGTATAATGACAAATCTAACGAAGAGCATTTGCTTATGAGTGAGTCTGACCAAGAGTTTTCTTTGTTACAACCCTCAAGTTGTCCACTTCTTTATAAAGAATCCTCAAGGAATGCTTCACTTGATTTTGATAATATCCCTCATTCACTCATCAATCTCGATAGGGTCATTTCTCATTCTCACGATGTGGACTTGCTCCCTCTTCCGAAATTTGAGAGTGTTATTAATTTAAAAACCTTTCCCTCTCAGATTCCAAGATCAATTATTATAAAGGAGAATACATATTTTCAATCCACCCTCCCATCCCAACTTTTAAAGTCCTCTTGTACGGGTTCATGATCCAATCAAGTTTTAACTTGCGAAATTTTAGGTAAAGAGTATCGAGAGTGCCAAGTGATCAATGGTAAAACATTTCATCTTCTTTTTCAGTCATCCTTGGTGCATCACAGTTTTATTTTTGCTAATTCCTTTGATTGGGTGATTGAAAAGCTCTATAAAGATCAATTCCATATTTTCTCAATCTTTAAACATCAGACGGAGTTAATGTCAATTTATGGCTTATTAATCTCTATTTTGTCCCCGTTTTGTTTCACCGTTGATCATAATTTGAATATGATTGAGTGTGTTAGCCATAAAGACGAGGGAAACAATGGTAGACTAGGAAGGGTGAATCATGTGTCGTATTCTTTCCTTTCATCAAATTTAAACTTGCATAATTTTTATGATCCTATTGGTCTTTGGATGGAAGAAGTGTGCAATAGTGAATATCATCCCTGGCATGATTTCATTTCGCCTTACCCTCGTCTTTCCTTGATCTTCAAACAACAAATTAGAATGGCTTCAATTTTCATTCACATTACTTACAAGCCATCTTTGACTTATTGTATCATTAACCGTAAAGAAAAACAATTTGATCCGTTCAACGAATGGTTAAATTGGATCTACAATTTTACTTAGCACTTGTTTGATCAGTTAAAGTAGGGTAGGTAAGATTTTACATAGCTCTTTTGAGCAGTAGGATTGAGTTTTCAGTGTTGCATGGTTCCGACTCTTTGAGTCTTTCTCTTCTGTCCGAGTCTTCTAAGCTTTTAAGTCTAACCCCTCTTTAGATTGAGTCTTCCAAAACTGCTTGACAGTTCTTAGATAGATGTTTTACTTTCAGTATTTACTTTTCGCATTTTACATTACAGCATTTACTTTTCAGTATGTTATTTTCTGCATTTATTTTATGCCACATGTACTGCTGGGTAGTGTTGCTTCCATCATGCGCAGGACTAGGTTTTATATGAAAATGAAGCATTTTGATTGGGTATATAGTTCGTTGATGGATGAGTGTTGCTGCGTACCAGAGATGTCTGAGGTTCTCACGTGCTCTCTCCCTTAGAGTTTCTGTCCCAGTTGGAGCCAGATGTTGTCACATATATAGTAGTTAGGCTACTTTTGTTCATGAGCAGTGTTGAGCAGTTCTTTGAGCCGGTCCTTTACTATGGGATCAGCAGATGATGAGCCAGAGTTGATGATATCCCACTTTCAGCAGATCCAGAGTATCCAGATTGACCAATTCTATGCCATGACTGAGCCTCATGACCCCAGATTTGATGACTGAGTTAGCAATTTTCCTTTCAGGACCCAAAGAAAAGATTGTTATATTGCCCATGATATGTAGCAGCAGCAGTTGTTCCAGTGATCTTCATATTGGTTTCAGATTCAGTGCAGGTATATGACCCAGGTGATATTATAGTTTGTACATGTGGATTTTGATGTTGCTCTGTTACCTATTTTAGCAGTGAGACGCAGTTGATATTGATTATATGTTGGCAATACTTTATCATGGTTTAATTCGAATCTAAAGTATAAATGATCTAGTAGTTTTGACCGAGAAATTCTCTTGTATACTCATTGGTCTCGCCCTACTCCTAGTATGGATTTAGTCTTTTCCCTTCAGGGACATAGCTTGCTAGTCTTGGCATCATATCCACTACCTCCATTCATTCGTTGCTTTCCATTGTCATTGACTATCCTCGACTTGTAACTTGACTAGTGATATCTGAGATTTCCCCCACCTTCACCTCTATGTTGGAATAGGTCTCCATGTATAAAACTGTGTCTAGATGTTGGTTTATGTGATTTTTGTCACAGGGAATGTCTACCTCTAGGTCTTGAACACAAGTAGTCCTACCAAAGAAAGTGTCTTTAGACACTAAGGCATCGCAGCTTAAAGTTATTCCAAATGGATGCCCTGCCAGCAAAATGAAAGTGTCCATAGACACTATTGGAAATGAAAAATAAAACTAACCAGTGGGCAAGAGATGAGCACTCATCCATTGTATGATGTAAGGTTCATGTATCCCCACAGGTTATTAGGGAGGCAAGCCCAAGAAGGCTGAGACTTAGTCATTTTCTGGAAGCCCAGAAGGCTTTCTAGGGCACATGCTCTTGGAGGCTAGCAAGTTATAAATGAAAAATAAAGTTGATGGCTAGAGGATGAGCACTCATTCTTTGTATAATGTAGGGCTCATCTGCCCCCACAGGGAAGCAAGGAGAGACTGGCCCAAGAAGGTCAAGTCTTTGTCATTATTTGGAAGCCCAGAAGGCTTACCAGGGCACCTACCTTTAGAGGTCAACTAGCGAAAAAAATGTTGCGCAAATAAAGTATTAAAAAGGTTGCTTGTCTAGAGTCTAGTGGAGCTTTCTCATCATTCCACCCATTTGTGAGACACCGCCATGCCCTATTGTTCACCTAGTCCAACTTATGTGTTGTGTGGATCCCCTTGTCCTTTAGCCTAGGTGCTTACAGTGTTAAGTTATCAAGTCATCCCTTGGCCTCACTTGTTGTTTATATCCCTTCACTCTTGACTAGCAAAAGGATTAAATCTATAAATGAGTATACATTGGAGGTTCTTGTTTTGAAGCAACTAATCATTTTGATTTGGATTATTATATATGTATTGGGCTTATACTAGCCGACAAAATCTAATCGTACTAGAGTGCCACTGCTAGCATAGATAATTGAGCATGCATGTCCATTTGTACTTTGCAATATCAGAGTTTAGCACTTGGGTCATCATTTGATCAGTTTTGACTTGGTCAACCCAGTATTGGCTAGGCTATGGGCAGGATTTAGGGTGAGTTATAGATAGATGTTCATGGATGATGATTATTTAAGGTCTATAGGTGTCCATTGGGCATATTCATACTTCAGATGGTGATTTGTTATGATGGTTTGTATTATTTCCATGATTATCATCATTTACAGGCTTTATTATTATTATTGTTCTGACATTGATGGGGCCTCTGATGTATCTTTGTGATGGACATATGGTGTATGAGTACTCATTCCTAGTTGATTTGGACATTTTGAGTCCATAGGTGTAGCTAGTTTTCAGTTTCAGGCAGATACAGGACAGATATAGGTCTCTTGGCCTTCTTGCAACAGATTTGCCTTGGGAAAATGAAAATAAAACACAATGAGGAAAAAAATTAAGTTCTAGGGTGCTAAAGGGATTCTTGGGGTGCAGCCAATCGTTTGCACCATACTACCATGGTACCAGATCCATCTGTGTAGTCATTTGACGTTGTCTTTTGGCCCCCAGTGAGATACGGGTTGGCCCCCAGTGAGATACGGGTTGTTTTATGTTCCCAAGGCAGCACTTTAATAATAAAAAAATGGTTAATGAGGAAATCGATTTGGGCAATTGAGGCAAGGGATTGGCATGGAATTGGTCCAAGGCGCAGTATATGGGTCATCTTCATCATTCGGCATCAGCTTCATTTCATTCGAGGTCCACACACCCTTGATTTATGCATTTTGAGGGTATTTTGGTGTATTTTGAGGGAGATCCCCTAGTGATTTTTATCACTCCTTTATTTTATTTTCCACCATGCATTGTTATTGTGCCATGGGGACATGCTAATGAAGGATAACATAACCTCCTAGCCCCACCATGTGCTACTTTGTAGTCATTAGTCATATTTTATGTGGTGCGCCCCTAATTGGGCATTTCTAGTGATGCGCCCCCTTATTGTTTTGAGTTGATCTGTGTGAGATGTATTCGACTAACCTTAATCGTAGAATAGGATGGTTTTATCTTATGAACTTGACCCTTTATCTTTTTGGATCTAGGTATTATGTACTTGAGAGGTCTATATATTGAGATGCTCTCTCATTTGTAAAGGGACTTTTGGCTCTAGAAATATTAAATATAATAAAACTTTTGCAGAAACTTCTTGGGAGCTTTGTGAATGTCGTGGATGTGATTGTTATGCCTCTTGCTTAGACATTACAGTGAGATCTTGTATGCAAACAATATTCTTCTGTGAGGGTCGTACCCATTTTTTTGCAGGTAGCGAATTGAAGGAGGAGATTGCTAGGGCAACCCGCACGTCTTTCAACCAAATCACCTCATGTTCAGGGAGTGATCAATTGTTACTGTGTGCATTGAATCATTCTCTATGGATGTTGTACGTAGCTTATCTTTTTCATCGGTGAACAATTCTTACTTCGGAAGATTGATTTTGCAGGTGGAGAAGAGGGGGCGCACTTCCTCACTTGGGCGTTTTTCCTTCGTTGCATGCCAGATCTAGCTCGAAATTGTAACTAAGTGGAAGGATCATCGACATCTAAGGAAGTCGCAAGTATTCTTAGGTACGATATGCAAGGTACGTATTGTCTTTCATTATTTTTATCTAATTGTCAAACAACCCCTTTTTCTTAAAACCCTCGTTTCGTAGATCTGATAGATCTGGTGAGTGTTTTATGACGGCCATCAAAACCCACTTGGAGATTAATGAATAAACCCTAGATCTCAAGTTTCAAGTTAATCAGACTCCATTTGCCCTGAGATCTAGCACTAGTCACTCTAGGTGGGGGCGCCCCTCTTGGGTGGGTGGCCTTTTCTTCAGATCTGTCAGATGGGTATGCTTGAACCCACCTCAAAATAATAGATCCAATCCTCAAGCACCTTGATCTAGTCATCTCATGCCCTGATCTATTCTTTTGGGTCCACTTTTTCCACTTTTGCGTAAACCCTAAATGGGTCCCTTTACAATTTCCATTCGTGTGGCTAGATCTCTTCAGATCTATCAGTTGGGTATGCTTGAACCCACTTGATTCCCATAGATCTATCCTCCAAGCACCCGGATCTAGTCATTCCATACCTTGGTCTACCCTTTTGAGTCCACCTTGTCTACTTCTGCATAAAACCCTAGGTGGGTCCCTTTAGGGTTTTCTTTCATTTGGCTAGATCTCCCTAGATCTACTTCCTTAAACTATAAGTGATACAATCTCAATAAAGTTGGGCTATTTCCTATCTTTGCTAAGCCTCCCCAACTTGGCCCTAATATCCATACCACTCTAATTCGATAGATCTAGTCTTATCCACTCATTATCTCTCCTCCTTTATACATTGTTAAACCCTAGGAGTGCCTTGAGTAGGCGCGCTAGCCTCTTAGGCTAGTAGGGTCTCCCCCTTGGTCTTTCTTCGGATTGATCTAAAGTGACAAGAGCCCATCCGGTGTGACAACTACCCTTTATCCGTAGTGGACGAGGCCCCTGGTGTCACCGGTTAGCTACCTCGCCTCTACCGTCCCAGATGGGATCCTTTTAGTGTGTAGCTACACTTTGTGTAATAACAGGGCCATATGTAAAGAGAGAGAGTGATAAAATGTATAAAAGGTGCTTGCTTATAATGTGATTAGTCTACAAGACTAAAGTTAAATGTAATGTTGAATTAAAAGGCTAAAAGCCTAAGTTGTAATGTTATAATGTTATATTATGTCAATGAGCAATTAGAAAGATGAACTTAAGTCTTCCTTGGGGATTCTAGAAGTTTGACTAAGCCCAACAAGAAGATAAGATTTGGATGCTTCTAAACAGCTGGAAGAAACCATAAAAGGAAAGCACAAGTAGACCATTTGAGATCTACATTCAAGCTAAGATCTACATTCAAGCTTAGATCTACATTATTCAAGTGTAGATCTACAACAAGTTGAGATCTACATTCAAGCTGAAATCTACATTCAAGCTTAGATCTACATTATTCAAGTGTAGACAACATACAAGTGCAGATCTACATTATCCAAGTGCAGATCTATAATATACAAGTACAGATCTACAATTTCAGATAAGATTTATTGTATTCATCAGATCTGCAAGTTATTCATCAGATTTGCAAGTTATTTACCTGATCTACCATGTTCCAGTCATAATCTAGTCAAGCATTGAGTTAAGGAAGCAAGCATAAATCTTTGGGAAGTCAGATCTACAGGTACTTGCTTGGATCTAACAAGCAGCACATGAAAAAGGTCTCTTGTTGTCCTCTCCCTCTTTGATGTACTATACCGCCTCTTGGGGTTTGATTGTATTTCCTGCAAGCTTAGTACTTAATAAAAGAAAGATCTTTTGCTAGGGAATTTCTCCCTTTTGAGGGTTTCCCCAAGGTAAATTTGTGTTCTATGTGATTGTGATCTATTTTGTGTTGCTGCTCTATGTTTAATGTTTTGTGGATCTAAGTGTATTTGTGTTGAGAAGAAGCTAAATTTAGATTTGAAATAAATCAAGCTCAAATTTAACATGGTATCAAAGTTTTGGGTGTAAGAATCTCTTTCATCCTACACAGATCTAGGAGCTTGATCTAGTCCAACAAGTAAATAAATAAAATAGAGATATGGCATCCTCTTCTATATTAGTCAGGGCAAAAGATAGATTGGAAGGAGCCTCAAATTTCAACGTATGGAAGATTTGGGTGATGAATATACTGCAGGAACAGGATCTAGATCATTATGTGAATTCAGTGGTGGAAGAACCCACCTCAAATGCAGGGAGAGCGGCCTGAACAGGATCTAGATCAGTATGTGAATTCATTGGTGGAATAACCCACCTCAAATGCAGGGAGAGTGGCCTTCAAGAAGAACCAGGCCAAGGCTAAGTGAATTATTTTTTACTCAATCAAAGATATCATCATGCCAGCCATGACTTCATTGATGACTGCCAACGAATGCATGGATACCTTGGTAAACTTGTATGAGAAAAAGGCACCCAGCCAGAAAAGGACGCTTAAGCACAAGCTTAAGTATTTGAAGATGGAGAAATGTGAATTAGTGACTTCATTTTGTTCCAGGATAGCACAGATCAGGGATCATTTGTAGGTTACAGGTGTCTCTATTGATGATGATGACTTAGTGCAGGCTATATTTGATCGTCTTCCCTCTTCATGGGAGACATTCTTATCCAGCATTAGTGGGAAAGAGATCTAGCCCACATTTGAGAGATTAAGGCATGATTGCCTTTAGGAGGAGAGTAGCATAGCCACAAGGAGTGAACCTTCCAAGGAAGAACACACAGCATTGGCAGAAAAGTTCAAAGGAAGAAAGAGATCCAACTTCCAGAAAGGCTACCAGAGAAGAGAAAACTCAAAGGGTGCGTTCAAAGGTAAAAGCTTTGATGTTTCTAAGATTAAATGTTATAACTGTAATAAAATGGGACACTTTGCAAAGGACTGTTGGTCCAAAAGAAAAACTCAGAAGAGAGGGAAGCATCATGCCTCAACAGTAGAGGATGATGAGTTAAAGAAGAAGCAAAAGGGATTGTTATCACGAATCTCGTAGTTGCCTCGTAGGGTGACCCTATCCAGGGTGGCAAAGGGGGAAGGCAACTAAAGTCATGACCTACGATATCCAAGACCTCTGAAAGAACTCAGATGTCATGCCAGTCAAGGATATCGACACTTAATACTCAATGGAGATACTAAGCCAAGGGGGCGTCCCTATAACCAAGATAGCCCTAAAAATAAGGAAAGCAAGTCGATAACCCAGGGAATCTTATTTAGACCTCTTAGTAGGATAGTTAATTAGAGTTCTGCACAGTTACTAAGAGATTATGAGTGTCTATATGAAAAGCCCCAATTTACCCTAGGGTTTTAAGCATGAAAATTGGATCTAGGGGTAAATGGTGAAATTAAGTAAAATTAGACACTCTGATTGACTGCTAGGTATAAAATTAGACAATTGGAGGTGAAACTAGCAATGCCCAGTTTGTGGAACTGAAGATACCCACTCCTACCAAGGAGGGCATTTCCCCCTACAGAGTAGACCAGTTTGTTCGATGGGAAAATGGAGTCTGATGATCGTGAAATTTAAGATCTAGGGGTTTTATAATTATTCCAAAGTGGGTTTTAAGTTTCATTAACCGCCACAAACTAGAAGCTACTAAACTAATAGATGAGGGTTTTAAATGAGGGTTTTGTGTGAAAGGAAAGTGCAACCCCAATTAGATAGAAAAATAGGAAAAGATCTTACCCAGGAAAACTTACTTGATGTTTTCGAGGATGAATGCCAAAGTGATGAAGACTATTCCTGCACAGATCAAGTGGAAAGATGGTGAGATCCGACATCAAATCAAACGCCCAAGGAACCACAGATGCGCCCTCTCTCCTGCCAAGCCAAAGATCAAATCAATCAGATCGGACAAGAAAAAGTACAATTATTGACGAAAAATAAAAGATGAGAGAATAAGAAATCATGCAATAGAAATACTCCCTGTAACCATAAGATTCAAACGAGAGAACAAGGTAGACGTCTTCTACAAGTGCACCCCTATCCAAATCGATTTCCCTGTCAAGCAAGTAAGATGGATCCATAAGATATGCCAAAATTCACCAAGATTTTCCATTGCAAGCAAGAGATAGCATCAATCGATCACAAAGAACATTCTTCAATCATCAACAAAAGACAAGAGATCCCAGAAAAAATTATCTATTATTCTTCAAGAGCCAATGGTGCCAAATTTCCCGATGGGATACAATGAGGGGAGCTCTTTTTTATATAGCTTTTGAGAGACACAAACCCTAACTTACTTTTTCATCCAACGGTTGAGATTAAAACATCATCAACAGTGGAGATCACTTTTACACAAATCAATACAGGGATCAACTTAACTATATAAGGGGGGCATACTTTTTGCCCAAGGACGCCTTGTCTAAGTCAAAATACATCATAACATAAGACATAACATGATAATACATCAAGGGGGTCAACTTAGGGGCTCAATTCTCCCTAGACCCCAATACAACATCATAACATAGGATATATCAATGTAATACATCATATCACCAAGGTGAGGGCGCCCCATGGGGAATGTCCTCCCTAGAACAGCCAAATAAATAATCCCAGACATAAAACTAACTGAAACTTATGTGGAAGTGTCCGGAGAGCCATAATAAATCATCTGGAGAAATTCCCTTGCCATTCCCTTGACCACACAAGCCAAATCGATTTCTTCAGTGATTTCCTAGTTCATTTTTGGTGGTACATCCTCTAAAAATCATAAAAATCATCATATCTTCTTTCAGGATGAAAACTGGGGCAAACTGACTGCACGGAAGTGTCTGGAGACATAGTAGAATGGTACAAGTGACTACTCATACCTCCTGGAGCACTGTGGCGCCTTAGGAGAACCATAATAACTGCAGTCTGTAATAAAAAATATGATTTGACCAATAATAAAGTGATAATAATCACTAATCATGCAATCTAGGGTCAAACTCTAAAAACTGAGACCGCAATATTGGTCTTTGGCATGTCTAGAGAAAATAAAAGCATTGTCAAATTTTTAGTCACTGCCTTGGGAACCGTGTTTGACTTGGTCAATTGGGTTGACCAGGTCAACATACCCAAACTGAAGGTGAGATGTTGAACTAAGTTGAACCTGCATGCATCCAAGGTAAGAACTACTCCAAGATGTGTATTAAAACCCAACTTAAATTATGCCATTCAAAATCATGGTGACAATAATAAAAATGATAACAACAAATAAGATATACATGTATCTTTAAATAATCATTGAATCTTTTGGAAGTCCCTTGTATATGCCATACTTACAAAGTTTAAACAATTTGCTAGTGCTGGGTGAGGATGGAAAACAAGGCTAAAGTAAAAGGGTGATGACCTCTAGTTGTTTTTGACCATGTGATCTCTCTGAACAATGACAAGTACACAACCATAATGACATATGCATGACATATAGCAATAGGGGATGGTGGTGTCTCACAAAAGGATAAAGTACTTGGACTTGTTTCCTTCATGCTCTAACAAGTTTTCCATTTAAAAGATTTAACAATTTGCAACAAAAGGCAGGTGCCTTGGAAAGCCTTCTAGGATTCCAGAAAATAACAAAGGCATAAGCTTGACAGGTCAGACTCACCCTATTGCCCTGTAGGGGAAATGTGTCGAACATTATATACAATGAATGAGTGTTAATCCTTTGACCATTGACTTTTCAAGAAACATTTGACTTTAACACAAGATAATAGGCAGCCTCCAAAGGCAGGTGCCCTGGAAAGCCTTCTGGACTCCAAAAAATGACCAAGGCATAGCCCCGCTGCTAGCAAGCGTCCATAGCCTCGATGGGTTTGCCTCACCCTATTGCCCTTGTGGGGGAAAACGAGCCTTACATCATACAATGGATGAGTGTTCTTCCTTTGGCCACTGACTAATTTATAACATTTATACTTTTGCATCATTAAGAGATATCATTTATGCGTTCCGATGCTTTAGTGTCTAAAGACACTGTTGGGTGGAGCACTTGTTTTGAGGACTAAATGAAAATCATCCGATGAACTTGGCCACACTGACCAAACCACATACTTCATAGCCAGAGACACAGAAAAACATGGAGTCTATCATGCACAGGGGTCAAGATGGGGAAAAAGGATCTTCAATCTCACAGGTCTCAATCAAACAATAGGTCATGGGAAGAAATCAATTATGGATGAAACTAGATGGATGGGGACAAGTGATACATGGAATCAACAGAGCACTAAAGTCTAAAAGTTGTGTAAAGCATGACATAAGCAATGGTCTTCAACATTAGATTCTCTAATCATTTTCAACACAAGCTAGTCATTAGTGGAACATATAATACAAGCATATGTCACCATAATCATCATAGCATAACAAGTCTAAGGTGTTAGTATACATCAGAGAACAAAATCCTACAAAGGAGCCATATACCTCATCTAACCATATGCATGTCTCTACCTGATATGCCCATCTGTGAACTGTGTACCATATCTGCTGCTCTGCTCGAATGAACTGGGTCACCACTGAAGTCATCTCAATGGACAAGGAGATCTCAATCCTAGCAAGGAAATACGTTGTATGTGCTACTGAATAAAGGCTCTAAATGGCTCATGCTATAATAATGATCCATGTTATGTTTGGCTATAAAGAATAAAGAGATCAATTTGCATGTCGCATGTTGCATCATGGTAGCCTAGCTACAATATATCTGTGATAACAGGGATCTCCTAGTGAAAAGGAGAGAAGAAAGGAGTTGTATTTGGTATCAGCGTTATCCAGCATAGTTATTACAGGTCCAAAGATTTGGTTGGTTGACAGTGGTGCGTCAAAGCACATGACAGGTTACAGGGAAATCCTCATAGACTACAAGAAGACATTTGCAGAGCAGGTAGAGTCTGGGGATGACAGGAGCAACAAAATTGAAGGTGTAGGCTCCATCTCTTTTCAATTAAAGTCTGGAGCCATACTTCATATTGATGAAAGTTTATATGTGCCAAGACTGAGAAAGAATTTTCTATCAATGGCAACCCTCGAGGACAAGAGATATTGGGTAGTCTTCATGGAAAGGAAGGCACTTCTATAAGCTAAAGATAGCCAACTTAGTACAGTCGAGCCCATTGGGACTCGCAGAGGAGGCTTATACATAGTGACAAGACAGACAGTACAAGCTTTTGCACATGATGCATCTAGCTCTGGGAGTAACGACACAGGAGGCTTGGAACTTCCAAACCTACAGAAATATGGTAAGTGGTGTGCCCTCTATTTCTGTCAATAAAGAAGGAATATGTAAAGGATGTATGCTTGGTAAAAACATAAAGAAAACATTCTCTAGTACTGACAATAGAGCACAGGGCATACTAAATCTTGTCCACTCTGATTTGTGTGGTCCTATGTCATCTCCCTCTCTTAGTGGTTGTTTATACTATGTCATATTTATTGATGAATACTCAAGAAAATGTTGGATATACTTTCTTAAGGCAAAGAATGAGACTTTTGATAAATTTAGAGAATATAAAGCCTTCATAGAAAATCAGACAGGAAAACGCATCAAATTTCTCAGGATAGATAATGGAGAAGAGTTTAAATCTCACCAATTTGAGGAATTTTGCAAGGAAGCGGGAATCAAAAGGCAATTGATTGTGCCTTACAACCCTCATCAAATGGGGTTGCTGAGAAGAAGTACAGGACAATTTGTGAGGCTGCTAAAGCCATGATGTTTGACCAGGATCTACCTAATTCACTTTGGGTAGAAGCTACAACTACTATTGTGTAAGTTCAAAATAGGTGTCCTCACGCAATTCTAAAGGGCAAAACTCCTGAAGAAGTTTTTACAGGGTCAAAACCTGAAGTAGGACACCTTAGGATCTTTGGGTGTCCAGTATATATACATGTCCCTAAGGAAAAGAGGACAAAGATGGAACCCTCAGTAAACAAGGGGGTCTTTGTGGGGTACAACGAAAGTTCCAAGGCTTACAAGATTTATGTTCTAGGTCAAAGACAAATAGAGGTAAGTAGGGATGTGACTTTTCATGAAGAAGCAGCGTCCAAGAAATCAAGAGAGCTTCAGCAAGAAACAGAAGCTGATAAACTGACTTCGCCCTTATCTAAAAATGTAGATTCAAACGTTTAGAGGGAGGAACCCCATGAAGGGCCAAGTAATGAGCCCCTAGAACCTGTTGAGACTTTGGAAAGGTCTCTTGAAGAACCACCTGCCAAAAGGAAACCAACATGGCTCAAGGAAACAGTACGAGAAGTAGAAAGGATTGTTGCTCCTAAAGGAATTTTCAGGGAAAGTAAAAGGCCACATAGGTTTAGTGGCTATGTTGCATTGGTAAGCAACATTAGTGATATTGAGCTCTCCTCATTTGAAGAGGATGACAGGTTACAGGTATGGAAGGACGCCATGCTTGAAGAATACAGGTCTATATTGAAGAATAATGTCTAGGACATAGTGCTCAGACCAAAGGACAAATCAGTGATATCTTCCAAATGGATTTACAAGATTAAACATGCAGCAGATGCGAGAGTTGAAAAATACAAAGCTAGATTTGTTTCCCGAGGCTTCTCCGAGAAAGAAAGAATTGACTATCATGAGACTTTTGCTCCTATAGCCAAGTATACCTCCATTCGAGACATTATTTCGTTGGCATCAGTACTTGGTTGGAAATTACATCAAATGGATGTAAAGACTGCATTCTTGAATGGAAAGGTGGAACAACTAGAAGGGTTCATACTGCATGACAAAGACTCCCATGTATGCAAGCTAAGGAAGGCATTGTATGGAATTAAACAGGCTCCCAAAGTATGGTATTACAGGATCGATGGCCTCCTAAAGGGCCTAGGCTTTCAGAAAAGCGATGTTGATGCAAATTTATATTTCAAGGTATCAAGGAATCAACCCATTATTCTAGTCCTCTATGTTGATGATCTCTTTCTCACAGGAGATGAAGGATTGATAGCCTGGTGTAAGAGGGAGCTCATTTCAGAATTTGAAATGAAGGATTTGGGTCTGATGCATTACTTCATGGGATTGGAAGTGTGGCAAAAATAGGGCGAGATTTTTCTGGCACAAGGAAAATACACAGTCAATGTATTGAAAAGGTTTGGCATAATGGGTTGTAAATTCATGACTACCTCTATGATTACAAACATGAGGAAGCTACATGATTCAGATACAGGTTCAGACTTGGTAGATCCCACCATGTATAGGAAGCTCATTGGGTCATTGATGTATATGATCCACACCAGGCCAAATATATGTTATGCAGTCATTGCATTGAGTCAGTTCATGGCTGAACCGAGACAAAGACACTGGGTAGCAGCAAAACATATTTTGAGATATCTTAGAGGGACCATTACCTATGATCTAAGGTATACATCCAGTGATGGCATGGTTATGAAGATGTTGACTGGTTAGGAAGCCTAATGGACCGGAAGAGTACTTCCGGATACTGCTTCAGTTTAGGATCCGCTACGATCTCCTGGTCAAGCAGGAAACAGGGATCCATTGCACAGAGTATAGCAAAGGTTGAGTAAATTGCGGCAAGTGATGCCAAGAAGGAAGTAGTATGGCTCAAAAAATTGGTTTTTGGGTCGTTTGGTGATAGTCTAGAGACAACAGTGATTCACTATGATAATCAAAGTTGTGTAAAGCTGACAGAGAATCCAGTATTTCACAACAGATCAAAAGATAATGACATGAAATACCACTACATCAGAGACATGCTCCAAAGAAAGATTGTAAAGCTACAATACATAGCCACAGGCGAGCAGGTAGTTGATATCCTGACCAAGCCATTGTCGTTTAAACAGTTTGCGCAACTGAGAGGTAAGCTTGGAGTGGCAGAGAATGACTCCCTCACTGAAAGGTAGTGTTAAAATTGGGCCACCCTGAGGCTAGCCAAAGAGATTTGGAGAATCAAAAAGGCTTTTGTAGTCATGGCAAAAGTCAGGGTGAATGTACAAACTCTGTGAGCCAGACAATAGCCAGGAGGAAGGTGATGATGAAACTTAATCTTGTGAGTCTAGTGCAAAAATCATGGTGAAAGTAACAATCCTTGTGAGCCTAGTACAAAGGTCAAGATGTAAACCTTGTGAGTCTAATGCAAAAGTCAAGGAAAAAGTATAAGCCTTGTGAGACTAGTAAAAAAGTCAAGGTGCAAGCTTTGTGAGCCATGTGCAAAAGTCAAAGTAGAGTCTAAGAAAAAGTCAAAACAAACATAAAAGTCTTGTGAGCTAGACTAATACGTGGGATGACCCTTTTTTGTCCTTGCTATGATCTTCTTGGAGTTGACCACTCTAAAGAGTCACTTTAGAATGTGACCATGATAGAGGATCAAATGACTACATGGTATGAAAAGATCTTCTTTTATTAATGTAATAATGCTATGTAAGCAGGATGGGACCATATGTAAAGAGAGAAAGTGATAAAATGTGTAAAAGGTGTTTGCTTATCATGTAAATAGTCTACAAGACTAAAGTTAAATGTAATGCTGAATTAAAAGGCTAAAATCCTAAGTTGTAATGTTATAATGTTATATTATGTCAATGAGCAATTAGAAAGATGAACTTAAGTCTTCCTTGGGGCTTCTAGAATTTTGACTAAGCCCAACAAGGAGAAAAGATCTAGACAAGAGGACCATTTGAGATCTAGATTCAAGCTGAGATCTACATTCAAGCTTAGATCTACATTATTCAAGTGCAAATCTACAACATACAAGTGCAGATCTACATTATCCAAGTGCAGATCTACAATATATAAGTGCAGATCTACAATTTTCATATCAAATCTACTGTATTCATCAGATCTGCAAGTTATTTACTAGATCTACAGGGTTCCATCCATAATCTAGTCAAGCATTGAGTTGAGGAAGCAAGCAGAAGTCTTTGGGAAGTCAGATCTACAGCTACTAGCCCAGATCTAACAAGCAGCACATGAAAAAAGGTCTCTTGTTGTCCTCTCTCTCTTTGATGTACTGTACCGCCTCTTGGGGTTTGATTGTATTTCCTGCAAGCTTAGTACTTAATAAAAGAAAGATCTTTTGCTGTGGTTTTTCTCCCTTTTGAGGGTCCCCCCAAGGTAAATTTGTGTTCTAAGTGAATGTGATCTATTTTCTGCTGCTGCTATATGTTTAATATTTTGTGGATCTAAGTGTAATTGTGTTGAGAAGAAGCTAAATTTAGATCTAAAATAAATCAAGCTCAAATTTAACAGGTTGTATCCCATAGAGGACGTCATCTTGGTTGTAGCCACATGGACGTGAGAAGACCTTTCTTATGATAAAGAGATGTTCAAGACAAGCCATGATGCTCAGGTGAAATCCAAATGTGTTCTAGCATGATGATACCTCCCTAACTAAGAGGGAGTGTTGGTAATTGCAGCGTCGAGAGGTCTCCTCAACAAGTCATCCCTCAAAGAAGATAAATAATAAACAATTATTTTGATGCTTGAAGACAAGTCGGCCCCTAACAAGTGTGCAAGTCAGCCCCAACAGAAAAGGTGAAAAGGGAAACATAAACAAGTATAAATAAAGAACGCCCCACTCATTTCCAACCAAGCAATTCGCTTTGCATCTGCTAAACAAGTGCGCAGGAGAGAGAAGGACAAACACTAGAAGAAGAAGACTGTTTCTCTGGGATTGCTATCTTTGGGATTATTCTTGTATCTTGTTACTCTTATATCTGATGTACTTTTTCTCTTGAATTGAATCTCTACATAGGAAAGGTTGTTGGGTTTTCTTCCCTTATGTAGAAAGGTTTCCCATGATAAAAATCTTTGTCTTTGTGTTTTTGTGCATAGTTATCTTTCAGTGATCCTTATTTATTTCTGCTGCAAATAATGGTTGAAATTATATTGCTATATTAAAAATTCAACAATCTTGACCTTGGGATATGATCAGTTAGACGTTAGAGGTAAGGTGGCATAATAAAATATATATTATATTTGTTTGTTTGACCATGTCATGAAGAGGTTAGGGTTTTGGAGTTAGGCTTGTTATTCTTGATCATGTCAACAAATATTTTATTAATTTTTTTTAAGGAGGTTGTTGATCTCTCTTCCTATATATAGAGAACCTCTGTCATTGTATTCTTATGGTTTTGGATGGCTTGAACTTGAGAATAAAAAGTTCTCATTAGAGAAACACTTGGTTATTTATTGAGATTGTGTTATGTCATAATATTGAAGAAGAAAAAAGAGGACATTGGGAAATATGTTGAAGATCTCCCTTTGCTTCATGCGGATGCTTAATTTTGATGCATACTTTGCATTGGATTTAGATACTAAGGCAGAAAAGTGTCTTTAGATACTAAGGCATCGAAGCTTAAAGTTATTCTAAATGGATGCCCTACCAGCAAAATAAAAGTGTCTTTAGACACTACTGGAAATGAAAAATAAAACTAGCCAGTGACCAAGAGATGAGCACTCACCCATTGTATGGTGTAAGGTTCATGTATCCCCACAGGGTATCAAGGAGGCAAGCCCAAGAAGGTTGATCCTTAGTCATTTTCTGGAAGCCCAAAAGGTTGTCCAGGGCACCTACTCTTGGACGCTGGCAAGTTATAAATGAAAAATAAATTTGATGGCTAGAGGATGAGCACTCATTCTTTGTATAATGTACGGCTCGTTTGCCCCCACAGGGCAGCAAGGAGAGACTGGCCCAAGAAGGTCATGGACTTTGTCATTATCTGGAATCCCAGAAGGCTTACCAGGGCACCTGCCTTTAGAGGTCAACTAGTGAAACAAATGCTAAGCAAATTAAGTCTTAAAAGGGTTGCTTATCTGAAGTCTAGTGGAGCTTTCTCATCATTTCACCCATTTGTGATACACCGCCATGCCCTATTGTTCACCTAGTCCAACTTATGTGTTGTGTGGATCCCCTTGTCCTTTAGCCCAAATGCTTACAGTGTTGAGTTATCAGGTCATCCCTTGGCCTTTCTTATTGTTTATGATCCCTTCACCCTTGACTAGCAAAACGGTTGAATCTATAAATGAGTATACATTGGAGGATCTTGTTTTGAAGCAACTGATCATTGTGATTTGGATTATTATATATGTATTGTGCTTATACTTGCCAACAAAATCTAATCATACTCGAGTGTCACTGCTAGCATAGATAATTGAGCATGTATGTCCATTAGTACTTTGCAGCATCAGAGTTTAACATTTGGGTCATTATTTGATCAGTGTTGACTTGGTCAACCCAATGTTGGCCAGGCCATGAGCAGGATCCAAGATGAGTTATAGACCGATAATGATGGATGATGATTATTTATGGTCTACAAGTGTCCATTAGACATATTCATGATTCAGATGGTGATTTGTTGTGATGGCTTGTACTATTTCCATGATTATCAGCATTTACAGGATTTATTATTATTATTGTTCTGACATTGGATAGGGCCTCTGATGTACATTTTTGTTGGACTTATGGTGTATGAGTACTCATTCCTAGCTGATTTGGACATTCTGAGCCTGTTGCTGCAGCTGGTTTCCAGTTTCAGGCAGGCACGGGATAGATATGGGTTTTTTGGGCTTTCATAGCAGAACTGCCTTGGGGAAAATGAAAATAAAACAATTTGTAGTTACTGAGGAGATCTCTTGGAACGTTGAAGTGGATTTGTGGGGTGCATCCAGGAATTTGTACCATATACCTGGGGTGCCAGGCACATCTGTGTAGTTACTTTTTTGCGCAGACTCCTCCCGGGTGAGATATTGGTTGTTTTATGTTCCCAAGGCAGCATTTTAATAATTAAAAATGGCTAATGAGGAAATCAGTTTGCGCAATTGAGGCAAAGGATTGGCATGGAATTGGTCTGAGGCGGAGTATTTGGGTCATATTCATCATCCAGCATCAGCTCCATTTCATTCGGGGTCCACGCATCCTTGGTTTATGCATTTTGAGGATATTCTCATGTATTTTGAGGGAGACCCCCTAGTGATTTTCATCACTCCTTTATATTATTTGCCACCACACATTGTTATTGTGCCATGGGGTCATGCTAGTGAAGGATAACATAACTTCCTAGCCCCACCATGTGCTGCTTTGTGGTCATTAGTCATTTTTGATGTGGTGCGCCCCTCATTGGAAATTTCTAGTGATGCGCCCTCTTATATTTTTGAGTTGACCCGTGTGAGATTTATCCGGCTAATCTTAGTCGTAGATTAGGATGATTTTATCTTATGATCTTGACCCTTGATCTTTTTGGATCTAGGTATATGTACTTGTGAGATCTATATATTGAGATGCTCTCTCATTTGTAAAGGGACTTTTGGCTCTGAGAATATTGAATACAAGAAAACTTTTGCAGAAACTCTTGGAAGCTTTGTGAATGTACTTGGATGTGATTGTTATGCCTCTTGCTTGAACATTTCAGTAGATCTTGCATGCAAACAACTATTTTTCTGGAAGGTCGTATGGATCTTTTGCAGGGTAGCGAATTGTTTGGAGGAGATTGCTAAGGCGTCTTGCATCATCTTCTGCACAAATCGTTCATCTTCAAGGAGTATTCAATTGTTACTTTGTGCATTGGATATTTCTTTGTTGATGAAGTACGTAGCTTATCTTTTTCATCTGTAAACAAATCTCATTCGTAGTTTGATTTTGCAGGTGGAGAAGAGGGGGCGCACTTCCTTCATTGGGCGTTTTTCTTCTGTTTCATGCCGGATCTTGCTCGAAATTGTAATCAAGTGGAAGGATCATCGACATCCAAGGCAGCCGCAAGTATTTTCAGGTATGATCTGCAAGGTTAGTATTGTTTTTCAAGTTTTTATCCATTGGTCCATTCAAACGCTCTTTCTTAAAACCCTCGTTTCGTAGATCTGATAGATCCGATGAGTTTTTTATGACAGCCATCAAAACCCACTTGGAGATTAATGAATAAACCCTATATCTCAAGTTTCACGTTAATCGGACTCCATTTTCCCTAGGATCTAGCACTAGTCACTCTAGGTGGGGGCGCCCCTCTTGGGTGGATGGCCTTTTCTTTATATCTGTCAGATGGGTATGCTTGAACCCACCTCAAAATCATAGATCCAATCCTCAAGCACCCCGATCTAGTCATCTCATGCCCTGATCTATTCTTTTGGTTCCACTTTTTCCACTTTTGCATAAACCCTAAGTGGGTCCCTTTAGGATCTCCATTCGCATGGCTAGATCTCTTCAGATCTATCAATTGGGTATGCTTGAACCCACTTGATTCCCATAGATCTATCCTCCAAGCACTCGGATCTAGTCATTCCATACCTTGATCTACCCTTTTGGGTCCACCTTGTCTACTTTTGTATAAAACCCTAGGTGAGTCCCTTTAGGGTTTTCTTTCATTTGGCTAGATCTCCCCTCTCTATGGTGCAATCTCAATCAAGTTGGGCTATTTCCTATCTTTGTTAAGCCTCCCCAACTTGGCCCTAATCTCCATACCACTCTAATCTGATAGATCTAGTCTTATCTACTCATTATCTCTCCTCCTTTATACATTGTCAAACCCTAGGAGTGTCTTGAGTAGGTGCTCCAGCCTCTTAGGCTAGTAGGGTCTCCCCCTTGGTATTTTTTCGGATTGATCTAAAGTGACAAGAGCCCATCTGGTGTGACAACTACCCTTCATCCATAGTGGATGAGGCCCTTGCGGTGTCACCGGTTAGCTACCTCGCCTCTACCGTCCCAGATAGGATCCTTTTAGTGGGTAGCTACACTTTGTGTGATAACAGGCTTGTAACACTTGAACACATTTTTGACAGACGTGATGGTAGAAAGAGCAATATCGATTCAATGAAACTTGGAGATTACATAGAAATCAATATTGGATCAGATAAAAACCCAAAATTGATAAAAATTGAAAAAGGGACATCTGAAAAGGAAAGGAATGACTTAATAAACTTGGTTAAAGAATATAGGGATGTATTTTCCTTCATGTATGATGAGCTTAAGGCATATTGAGAAGATGTATTCCAACATACCATCCCCTTAAAACAAGATATTTAAGAAGTCAAACTCTTTCGGAAAAAACTCAGATAAATAAATCCCAAGTTAGCTCCTATAGTTAAAAAAGAACTTGAAAAGATGTTAGTTGTGGGGATTACTACACCAACAAGACATTCATCTTGGTGCTCTAACTTGGTGGTGGTAAGGAAGAAGAATGGTAGTCTAAGAATATGTATAGATTTCAGTAATCTAAACATAGCTTGTCAAAAGGACAATTATCCATTACCCAATATGGAGACCCTCCTCCAAAGAGTAACAAGGGCGGGCATGATGTCCATGTTGGATCGATTTGCAGGGTACAACCAGGTAGTGATTCAGAAGGAAGATAGACATAAAACTAACTTTACCTCCCCTTGGGGTACTTTTGAATATTTGAGGATGCCTTTCGGTTTGCTGAATGTTGGGGCCACTTTTCAAAAGGCCATGGACTATGCATTCAAGGAGTTGATCGAAAAGATCATAGAGATTTACCAAGATGACTTAACTGTTTTCTCAAAGGAAAGGCTAAGTCACATAAGCCTTCTTAAGCAAATCTTTGAAAGATGTAGGAAATATGGTATTTTTCTTAATCCAACAAAGTCTGTTTTTGGAATTGATGAAGGAAAACTCTTAGGACATACAATTTCCAAAGATGGTGTAAAAATTGACCCCGAGAGAATTGATGCCATTAAAAATATTCCCTTGCCTAAAAATGTCAAATCTCTCCAATCTTTTAATGGGAACATCAATTTCATTAGAAGATTTATCCCAAACTTAGTAGAGTACATGAAACCTTTACAAAGGTTATTGAAAAAGGATGCTAAGTTTGAGTGGACTTATGAAGGTAGAGAAGCTTTCAGATGCATTAAAGAAGGAATCACAAGATCTCTTGTCTTAGTCAGCCCAGACTATTCCAAATATTTCATGATCTTCTCCTTTGCATCTGAGGATACTATTGGGGGGGGTTTGCTCCAAAAAAACAATGAAGGATTTGAACAGCGCATCGCTTTCATGACCCAGGCCTTGCAACACTCTGAGCTTAAATATACAACCATGGAAAAACAAGATTTTGCCTTAGTAATATCTTTGAAACATTTCAGAACATATGTTGATTACTCAAAAATAATCTATTATGTAACTCACACAACAGTTAAGGATATCTTATGTCAACAAGATTGCTTAGGCAAAAGAGGCAACTGGGTGTCTTAAATACAAGAGTATGATCTAGAGATTAAACCCACAAAATTAATCAAAGGACAGGGCTTAGCAAAGATGTTAACTCAAGGTAATGAAGAAGCCTTAGGAATAATTTGTCAGAATAAATAACCTAGACCGAGCATGCCTCCAGAATTGCAGCGTTTAGATCAGCATTGGTATTCTGATACTATATTTTGCCTTCAAAACCTTACATGCCCTGAACATCTAAAAGGTCATAAAAGAAGGGCTTTAAGGTTAAAATCTATCATATATTGCATCACTCAAGAGGGACTAGGTTGGAGAAATCCAAATGGAGGGATCCTAAGATGTGTCAATGAGCAAGAGTCCAAGCAACTCTTGACTGAGTTCCATTCAAGATTTTGTGGTGGGCATTATGCAGCAGATACGACAACCTACAAAATCCTTAGAGCAAGTTACTATTGGCCCTCCCTATTTGCAGATGTTCACAAATCTGTCAGGAGATGTCAACAATGCCAGTTATTCACTAGGAAGACTAGGTTGAAAGCCTTACCTTTGCAACCATTGGTGGTTCTAGCCCCTTTCCAGCAGTGGGGGCTTGACTTCATTGGTAAATTCAAAGATAACTCTAGCAATGGTTATTGTTGGATCTTAACAGCTACCGATTATTTCACTAAGTGGGTGGAGGCTATCCCCACCAAAAAGGCTACTGATAAAGTTGTTATGGATTTTCTAGAGAATAACATCATCACTAGATTTGGTGCTCCAGCCAAAATAACAACTGATAATGCCAAAGCTTTTAGTTCTGCAGAGTTCTCCAGCTTTTGTTTTAAATATGGCATTATCCTATCCCATTCTTCCAATTACTACCCGCAGGGTAATGGTCTTGCTGAGTCCAGCAGTAAAAACTTAATGATTATCCTTAAGAAAACAGTTGGAAATAATAAGAAGTCATGGGATAGTAATATTAAGTATGCACTTTGGGCTGATCAGATAACCAAAAAAAGTGCAACCGAGAAGACACCTTTCGAACTGGTATATGGTTTGACTCTTTCTTTGCCCGTTTACCTTCAGTTACTTGCCATGAAGATGCTCCAAGAGTATGAAATGGAGGAAGATTCCATGCCCACTAGGATCAATCAGATTATTGATCTAGATGAGAACCGAAGAAAGGCTATTGACCATAGTATCAAAAATCAAGATAAGATCAAAAGAACCTTTGACAAGTCGACTAGGACAAGACCGTTTTAAATTGGGGATACGGTTCTTCTTTGGAATAAAAGGAAAGAGAAGTTGGGAAAGCACGGAAAGTTTGACAGCCTGTGGATGGGTCCATACATCATATATGACATGGCCGACACGAATTCATTTCTCCTTAATACTATGGAAGGAGAAAAGTTGCTCTTACCAATGAATGGGCAACAATTGAAAAAAAAATTCAACAATGACATTTAACGCCCATTGGGGCATTCTAAGGGCTTTCCTAAACCTTTATCTCTTTCCTTTCATTTTTTCCTTTTGTACCATAGTTTTGTACTTTATCTTTTGTACCATAGTTAAATTTTTGTATATTATGTACGTATCATAGTTTTTACATTATTTTTTGTATACTAATATTGTTGCAACTTATGTATTTCATTTTGGTATTGAATTATATATATGTGTGTGTGTGTGTGTGTGTGTGTGTGTCTGGTACTGATGCACTTTAATTTCGTGCAAGAACCAGAGAATCTGGGCCTCTCGCACACTCTTTTTGAATAAAGATCAAACGAGTGCACGTCCCGTAGTTGGAGCTAGATGTTATCCACTAAGTTGCACTTAGGGGGATTTCCACTGAGCCGCCAAAGTATTGAACAAGCCAAATTGTTCATTGTCAGTGCTCAAAAGTTTCGTGATTACATCAGGACCAGTTGTGGTCCCATTTTTTTTAATAAAATGCATGTGCATGCCCCTTGGGGACGTTGTAATAAATGTTCTAACATGGCAAACTTTTTGTAAAGGACTTGGCCATCAATCCGATCATTCCAAAGTTTTTTTAACCTTGTCAATTATCCAATGTTGAATAAGCGATGTATAATTTTCGAGTTTTTCACCGCTCCTCCAAAGTTGGAATGGTCATCTTGGTGGTTAGGCCTTAGGAGGTTATTAAAGTTCATGTGTCAATGTATATAAGCGTGTTAGACATGGTTTTGAGTCATTATGAACATGTACTAGGTCCCCCTTAGGCTTTTTTTAATTTTCGAAAAAATAAATTTCTCCGCAATTTTAGGCCATTTTTTACTTGTTTAAATGGAAAAATTCAAAATGTAATAAAAGTGGATCTGGAGTCCGTTTTTGGCGTGGATGGACTCGTTTTCAAGCTTAGAGCACCTCCTTTGTTAGGATATTTAGACACTTAGGAGTTAGTTAAGATCAACTTATGTAATATATCCGTTAGGATATTTGTAAATATTCTAATCCAACGGTCACGATATGTTCTAGACATAGAGTGATCCGACGGTTCAACTTCTCTTAGATCATATCTACCATTGATCTGTGGCTTAACACCCGATTGGTCTATGATCTCTATTTAAAGAGCATAGAGGGTCCTTGGCTAGTTGATTGATTATGAGAAGCTCATGTAACTTTCTTTCTTTTGCATAAGAAATTGCTCCAAGTAGCTATTTCGCTAGGGCCGTGGACTGTTTCCCTCTCAAGGGTTTTAACCACGTGACAAACATCGGTGTGTTGATCTGTGATCTATTTGTGTGAAGCGGTTGCTCAAGGTGTTCGGTCTTTTGGGAGTACCCTGTGTACCTGAACATGGTATCAGAGCTTTTATGAAGCAAAGTTACATATATCCTGTCGGCAAATATATCGCCGGGGGTCCAGAATAAAACTTATCGGCAGCAACGGCGAAAATATCGGAAAATATCGGCAAATGTCGTTTTGCATTAAAAAATACAAAAATAAACATTTTTTTTCAATTTTTTTAACATCTAAATCAACAACAACATCAAATAAACACATTTCCACATAAATATTAAAATACAACTCATATATAAGATGCATAATATGTCAAATGGTGGATCATGATCATTTATTGACTATAAACTGAAAATACTGAAATATGTTCTTGATGGAATGATAGAACATCACATCAAATGATCAAAATAAATGTCTCTCAAGAGATGAATCATCATGAGTCATGACTCATGAGGCATGTAGATAGTGTATAGAGTCTAGACATAGGACACCAACATAGTATGATAGTACAATGATAAAAATAGGAATCAAGTCATCGACTCCCTGAGGATGATCCTCTAATCAATCTACCCCTTTTACGGGTCAAGGGCACTGGCAATGGCACCACTCTTCCTCTAGAAGCAGTAGGTGGTCGTGGAGGTGGTCCAGATGAGCCTAGGGTGGAACTAGAACCTCCAACTACTCGAGTAGATGCTATGGATGAGGGGGAGTTGAATGTGAGTTGTCTCCTCCCAGTCCCAACTGTATGACTCTGTGGAGGTGGTGGGCCACCTGGAGCTGGTCGACGCTGCAAATGAGTATCAACCTCCTCCTCAATGTCCTCATAGTCATAGGCATAGTCATCCTATGGAAGTGGAACATCAGCATCCTCCTCTTCCCCCTCCTCCTCTGGCGGATCTGCACCATCATCCCCCTCTTCCTCCAACCATTCAGGTGCCTCGTCCATCACAGGATCCTCCCTCTCCACCCTCCATTTGCTGGTAGTGTCAATGTCATCCAATGAAATGGCATCTGGATTGTGCACTTTCTCAATTTGTTTCACCTGCAACCTTAGATTGTAGTAGACATAAACCATGTCATTAAGGCGCTGAGAAAGTAACCTGCATTAGTATGAGATCCATAGTTAGGGGGTGATAAATGATGATAAATTCAAATTCAAAATTGTAATAAATTATATTTAAAATTAATAAAATTATAAAGAAGCAAAGATTATAAATTTAAGTTTAAACTTTAACATTTCTAAATTGAAAATTCTAACCTTCTGCGCTTCTTGGAGTGTATCTTCTCAAAGACACTCCAATTGCGCTCACACCCTGATGAGCTACAAGTTTGACTTAGCACTCTAATGGCAACTTAGCACTCTAATGGCAAGTCTTTGCAACTCCGAGACTCTGCGCCATAGTTAGTCCACCACACATCTACAAAGAAAACAAGGAAGGTAAACGGTAAGACAAAATTCAAATTACAAATTACAATGTATTAAATTTTTACCAAG
>LPNX010805703.1:330117-387501 GCA_001517045.1 Pseudotsuga menziesii
GTTCCAGATGATTGACATATTACAAATTGAAATTTTTCCATTTAAACTATGGAAAAATTTAATTAAAAACTTAGGAAAAATTAAAAAATTAAAAATACAACGCGTCCGGTAAAATCTTTTCGGAATTTTTTCTGAGGGTCCTAGTGACTTAGGACATGACCGTAGTCTATTCTAATAATGTCTAGTAGGTTTATACATACTCAGTTGGGCTCTAATAACCCCCCAAGGCCCAGAATTCAAAGTCGAGCATTCCAGCTTTGGAGGAAGCGGGAGAAAACCTCGTCAATTATACTCGGCTATAGGCAAAGCATAATTGTCAAGAGAAAAAAACTCCCTCGAATACCTTAGTTGAAATTCTACGTCTTAGGAGACCGAACCACTCAAAACACCCTACTAGCACATTTTATTACAAACCCCGCAGGGCCATGGTCATAATTACTTAAAACAAAAACTGACTAGCCAAAACTGGCTAGGCACAAAGGCGGATCATCTGATACACTAGAACACAAACATTCATCATGTTTGTCAAATGGCGACTCCTCAGCTAATCCAACTATGGTACAAATAAGTGGATAACACTTAGCACTTTATTTAATTCAACTTTGTAGTTGCAGTGGTACTTCCACTTTGAATACAAGGACACTATATACAAGAACAATATTTAACATGTCAATTAGTCACAACTACTGCTAGGAGACTCAAATGCCTATCATAAGGTAGAATTTAGGGCTCTAGGTCCCTAATTAACAAATGATTGGTTTTTGGTATGGTTAAAGTGGTCTTAGAGGGAGCCAAGTAGCCTACAAAGGTAGTTAAGCATTGAAACATGCACGAATTATCTCTTGCACTAACTTTTCTTCAACCTTCACTGCTAACTGTTATGCTTCTTCAATTGAATGCATCCTATGCACACTTGTTTCATTTTGAAGCAGGAACTTTAAACTATTAACATACCTTCAAATACATTAATCTTCAAACTCCTCATATCCATCTCAGATTGAAATTTTGTAAAATTCTGCAGTGTTATCTTGTACACTCCACTCTTTCTGTTGCAAATTCTGCATTTGCTTGAATAATGTCTATTTGTAATCTACAAACAAAGGCTTCTTTCAAAACCCTGTAACCATCTTGATCCAACCTTGAATCTTCTCTTTACCATGTCAAACTTACTCGTGTTGCAAAAAATCCCACTATATGCCAATGCATCCTTTCAACTTCACACAGGAAAATTTTGTCCTCTATGGCTCTATGTCTTACGTTCTCTTGAATTCGGAATAGAACTCTATATTGCTTAGCTAATCTATTAATGTTTTTGCCTTCAAGTTTCCATAATAAGAAGAAACCTCAACCTCTGGTCCCCTTTTGTTCTGCAAAAATCTCATTAGTTTTGTTGCAATATCTCCATCTTCAACTTCGCTCTCGTCCTCCTCTCTTTCTTTGAATAAAACGCTTCTCCAATATATTAATATACAAAAAATGGTACATGTATATTATATAATACAAAGGGCCACACACGCAGCCTCCACAACCATAATGTAAATGGTCCTAATCAACTACTCAAAAAGGTGCCATGAAGGGCCAAAATAAATGTTCAGCATTACGGGAGCACATGTTAATAAACCAAAGATTTAAAACAAATTCACATAGAGTAACTAGGTTAGTTTTCCAGCACGTAGTGTCATATCAAGTAGCTGTGGGGATGGCCCCTACGTTAGGAAGAGGGTCTTTATCATCAAGAGTCATCCCCCATCCTTTGGCTACAAGCTCAACATTAGCTTGTATACTGTTAACTCCCCTCCATCGTTTCTTTACTCATGCTCTATAGGTCACTTCGGTTTAAATATGGCTAGAGGTGCAGTAGAAAACTTACTCGAGGCTCTTCGAGAACATTTGTCAAAGGTTGTCTTCTATGCTACTCCTAATGCTCACAAACAACACAAACAGCTCTGTGTCGACAGCAACTAATATCAAATCCTTGAGACTATGCCAAGCGAACTAGAGAGTGAATAGCAGAGGGGGTCTGTGCTCATGGTACATGGATCCCCAACATAGAAGTCCAATCACTAGTGCAGATGCACCAACTCCATCTCCACCTTCGCCTCTTGCACCTGGATCTTCGAGTGCAGTTTGGAAAAGAGTAGGGATCCATCGTGCCAAGTAAGGGAATTACAATGTTGCATGTTTTAAATAAGCATTCATTTATTGTCTTCCAAATATGATTAACCTAAATTTCTTAAGGATGCCCCTTGAAATGTAGTACACTTAGCGGCCATCATAAGGACAGCACGTAACACTATTGTAAGCAAGTATGTTACTTCAAACAACAATTATTATACTACAAAGTCTAAGATTATCCATCCATTCATTATCATTAAGTATGTCTAGTGTATAAACCTAAAAGGACTAGTATCCCAATAAAGGAAATAATATTAACAAAACCATAACTATATATCAACAAAAGAACTTAAACTAGGAAAACCTAGGACACAAAATAAAACTTGCTCTCAAAATAATAGCCTTCATTGCCAAAACCAATGTTATCAGAACCAGACCAGTGGTCGAACAAGACCACCCAAGGACCTGGAACTGGACTAGAACCAGACAAAAATCGAGAAAAAAAAACAGATCAAAAAAACGGCTGAGCAAAAATACATAAAATATTCATATTTTCAATATATGTGTGTGTGTGTGTGTGTGTGTGTGCATCTATGTGAATTTAAACCATTATACACAAATATGCAAATCTGCCCCAAATTAGCTCTAAACTAGACAAAAAAAACTAAGAACATTAAAGAAATCCCTTTGAAAATTGAAACAACTCCAAATCTGAAGAAAAACAAAAAACTTAGCCCACCAGCTCTTGCCTTCAACCCAAACTCCTCTTTAAATCAGTCATACCTCCTATCCTCGACAAATCGATCATACCTCTCCTTCAAAATGCCATACAGTCATCATACCATAGTTTGTACACTCAACCCAGCCAGAAGAAAACACCATAGATGAGTATGATGGAATAAGAGGGTGCTAACATCATTTTATAAGTTTTGTAGGGCCATAAGATTAAACATCTTAAGTCAAAGTGTCCTCCTTTTTTTGTTTTTTATTAAAAAAATTTGAAAATTGTGTTTTTTAGGCCCCACAACAAATCTGTATGGAACCAGTCGATTTTGTACTCAACCGGTCGATTCATTACCAAACCTGGCCAGTTTAGTATAGAACCGGCCGAAAATGGTCAGAATACGCCGGTTGGCCTGGAAAGCTCACGGAACCGGTCGGACCAGTCGGTTTTGCCGGTTCCGGGCCGATTCTGATAACATTGGTCAAAACAATTCAAAATTGGACAATTTGTCAATAATTCAATCTTCCCATACACATACAATGTTTGACCAAAGCATCTCACAAATGCATCTTACAATTATTGACATCACCAAACCTCATCCATATGTCCTTATATACAAATCGACTAGATTACTCACATTAATAGAGGTCAACTACAACAAATGTCTCTACCACTTGATTCACTCTCCGAGTACAAGTGTATTACACTTATTTACAAGTCATAATTACAAACTCAAGGGAAAACTGTTCTAACTTCTAACAACCACAAGACAAGCATTTTAATCTGAAGTTTATCATTTTAGATAATCAAGCGGCTACTAGGAAAGGCCCTTCAATTCCATAAAGATGCTCTCTCAATATCTGCATCAAGTAGTACCAATGATATCTCATTTGTTATTATTGACTAAACTCGTGAAGGGCAATCAGATTGATTGTTATTTTCCACTATTCGACAAAAGATTATTTTGGAAAGATAACTGATGGATACAATCTTTGCAATAAAGTGTTTTAGATCTCAATGCTGAAATGGATAGTTTGCATGACCTTTAAAACAAGTGCCTTAGGAGTGGAATCTACTTTTAGTAGGATACATCCTACAGGGTATAATTCTGTGATCATAGTCAAATATGATAGTGTCTTTACTCTACCGTTCTAAAGAGTGCAGTCAGCAGTACTGGCACTAATAGTGGAACAAAGAGTAAAGTACCCGTGATTTTTTCCTAATTATTTACAAAGTACTCTTTTATTCTTTTCTATTTCTTTCAAGTTTCTATAAGATGCCTATTATCACTCCATGAATATGAAGGTTATCTTATTGGTTGCCCCTTCGTTATTTTAACTGAATTTGAACTTTTGTTCTTGTTTGTACCTCCATTGATTTTTCTTTTAAATCGTATCTGCCCTGTCATATGTGTGAGCACAGTAATGCAATACCTTATGGGCTCCTGCATCCTCTCATTTCAATGTAATTCTTTACTCAAGTTGTTACCTTTGTTACAGCTTGTAACTTCTCCCAGTTTTTCTATAATTGGACCCAACTTTGACATGTTAATATGAATCTTGACATGGATTTTGTAACTGTGATCACATAACTTTGCCATGACTGAGTGAGAGAGTCCACCACTTCCTTTACAAATTGGATTAACGTTTGAGGATAGATCTTGGAGTTTTATCACACAACTTGTGCACTTTGTTTGGGAGAAACCATCACTCTGCATTTTCAATTTCCACATATATAAAATGCACTACAGACAGCCCTCTAACCATACCTTCTATATATATCGAATTAGAGTAGACAATGCTTCCCATCAAAAAAGGTAACTAGCTGGGCAGATTGCAAGTTAGACTTGGAAGTCTTCCATGTGAGATAGAGTCAGTCATCTGCTTAAGCCAGAAAGTGGTGTATTGGTCCTAAAACGCATATAATCTTACAAATCCTTGAAATGCTGTTTGAAATCAGAACAAAATATATCCAAGCGAATTGAGGCATCCTTAAACCTTATTTTATCGAAAATCCTCGATGATTAAGTCCATCAGAGGAGAAGAGTACATGGAAAGAACCCAACTCATGATAGTAAAATTGTGACTCAATCACTATAATGTATAAAATTTGTGATTGCTAGCATATTAACCTGCCCTTTAACCATATCTGTTGTCATTTTGTCAAAGTTTCCCTAATAACTTCCAAGATTTATCCAGACACTTAACCGATCTTGCTTAATCAATGTTAATCAATTTTCCACTAAGCACTCAAACTTTAAAAATTGGAAATTGTATTCAAGTTAAAAATCTAATTAAAGAGAGATCAATATACTTAAAATTCAGCTACCACCTACTCAAAGGCGTAGCTGCCTAACCAAAGAGAATTCTGTCTGCATAATCCTCACCATTTAAAGAATCTAGTAACCAGACACCTTCCACAATAGGGGTACCGACAAATTCAAATACGTATTAATGGCTTCTACAACTAGTTTCACAATGATTTTATGCACCATCAAGTTGAATACCATAAGTTCTAAAAATGTATGTCTTTTTTATGAAATGGATCTGAAACAATAATGAATGGTTAATGAGACTCAGTACACCCTAGCAGTCGACAAAAATTGATGCTTGAAAAAGGACAATGCAAGTGCAAAACACAACAAGACAAGAATGCGAGGAACAAGAGGAATATTGGCAGCAAATGCTGAAATAGGAGAGAATAATGTTGAGGTAAGGGAAACGAAGGGACAAGGATGCTTGGCCTTCTATATACCCCAGCACTGTCTGTATCCTCTAACAATTTAACTCAGAAAGGGTCTTTCTGTTGAGTAGGCGAGGATGCAGAGGATAATCCTGCCTATGTAAATTGATAAATGGCCCAAAAAGACATGAGACTGTAACCCTGAGACTGAACATCACTATTTGAAGCTGGTTTTCCCGTTTGGGTTTCCAAGGTAAAATCTGTGTCAATTATGAGTTTTAATTTATTGCTGTGTGACATAATTGTGATTATAGTTGCATTCAATGGATTGTTATGATAAATTTCAGCCTGTGTTGACATTCACTTCTGCTTAGAATCAATTATTGCCATTGTTTTGCTAGTCACAATAGCTAGGAATCACAGACCGTTCATCAAATTGTGTTTGAAGAGATCAATGGCTGTAATAAGAGAGCTGTTGCATTTTGTCAGCTAGATTCTATTACAAGCTCTTTGTAACTAGCAATTCCCCAGACCATTGGGTTTGTAATTAAAGCTGTACACTTTTCCTATGGTGCTTAGCTGTTGTCCAAAAGATGGATTGAGTCTCCCATCCTCAGCGACCTGCATGGAGCTTCAGCCTACAGCCTTCCAACTTCGTTTCCATACATTGCTGAGATAGGATTTCTATTATTTTCTTATCCTGTATACTCTAATGCATGGCTCTGGCAACAAAGTCCATTTATATACAATTATTAACTGAATAAGGTCTAATGTGATGATGAAAAGCGTCTTAGAGATATAAGATTGCTTCAATAAACAATGGGAATTAATTGCATGAGAATACACACACTGCTCATGTCCTCATTAATGGCATTTAATTGCTGCTATGCATTTGAAGATATACATGTATCAATGTTGGGCGACCTTGACGTTAAAGAGAGCATCTCTGTTCTTATTTAAAGCTGGAGCAATATGCTTCTAAAGCGTTTCTCTTCTTTAGTAATGTGGAGCAATATTCGCTGTTAGATATTGTAAAAACAAATGCTGGGTGAAAATTTAGTGTAGCAGTGTTGGTGAATGGATACCAACACTGCTTGAGGTTAAGTCGCCTTGTCTTCCAATTAAGAACTGATTGAGGTAACTGTTGCCTTAAAGGAGAGTGTTCGTTGTGAAGTTTGTTGCCTATTTGAACAACAGATATAGCTGTTCTTTCACTTGACTAATGAGCATAGAAGTGCTGGTGTATTATTTAATAAGAGGCTGGGCTGAATTTTGCATAAGCAGATTTGTTGTCGGTTGACATCACACACAGTAGCTTGGCTCTTTATTGGGCACTCATATCGACCTCCACATATAAACCCAAGAATTTGGAACCAGTTATCCCAAAGCATATATATATATTGGGCACTCATATGGACCTCCAAATATAAACCCAAGAATTTGGAACCAGTTATCCCAAAGCATATATATATATTAGACATTTGGACTAGAATGAACTCAAATCTGTGTTGGATTTATTGCTTGAATGTATATTGAATGGGGAGATATAGTTGAGCCACAACCAAATCCTGTGATTGCGCATTACAACACATAGTATGTGATGTAATTGACCTGGAAACAGAGCATTGTAAACAGAACCAAACATTTCCATACATACTACCCATTTATGCAGAAGGAGACTTTGACCTCAGCTTTGACAAATTGACATTTCCATTGCAGAGAGTGCATTTCCATTGGTGATTAGCATTGCTCCTGACTTTCGACAGCTCAAAACCTGACCTAAAGCAGTGAACCAGTCTGGAACAGAAGCCTTGGAATCAACTCTGAAAACAGAGATCCCTGCATTATTCTAAGAGTAGAGACCAAATTTCATTTCTGCAGAAAAGCCGTGTTGGTGAGACCTGAGGGCTATAAGTCCCATATTTACAGATCATGTCTACATTGCTGTTAGTGTTGCAAGACCTTCCCATGAAGAAAAAAACAAAAAATATGATTCCCTGTCTGTTTGAGTTCCAGGTGATCATGAACATTTATCGCATACCCAATCATCCAACTAAAAGAAATAGAACACTAGACCCTTGTTTGGCATTTTACTTTTACTTTCATCAAACCCTTCCACTTCTCCAGAGAAAACCCATCTCTATTGAAGCAATGAACTCTCCTAGATATCTACATCAGCAATTAGGTGTCTGCTATCCAAAAATAGCATTGGGGATAGACTGAATTTTATCAAAAACACGTCTTATCAAAACGCATCTTATAATCTCTTTACCGATATTTTGTAAAGATTGCTTCTAATTTTGGGGCAGGAAACTTGGTATCTCAGATTCTCAAGTAACCAGACATTTTTTTTTCTTTGGAGATTCTGGGGAATGTATTGGCTTGTTCCTAGTGAGAGTTAAATTTCACGAGTTGTGGTTAAAGTGACGAGAGAATTTTTTACTATTCAAACCACACAAATATGCTGTGCAACTACAGCATGAAGAAATATCTGACAGTTGAGCCACACTCCTAGCTCAAACGAGAAAGTGCCCACTATCAGAGGTGTACCCTGGACAGTCTTGGGATTTGCCTGACAGCAGTATTCTTTACTTTAAGCCTCAAGTGCTTCAGAGCATCCATACTTTACTCTATTCGCCAAAATTTAAAACTCGTCTTTCCTTGAGCTGCAAATCCCTAGGTGAAATGACATTTAACACATCTTCCAAACAATCTCAGTGCTTATTAGCAAGACAATTAAGCATCACTCTACAAGTTTACACGTTTATGATAACAATTTTAATTACTAAGGCATTATTTCTGGTTGAATGAAAGATTAGCTACTTCTCCACATAGAAGGGAAAAAATTAAAATCGAATCCAGGCATATTAAAGACCACTCACATGACAACAAAATGGGCATATCCACTGCAAGAAGAGGCTTTCAAAATGCAAGTTCATTAATCCAAATATCTAAAAGCAGGCATACACAAACAGAGATACATAGTCATGTGAACAGACTCACGGCTCTGCAAGAGGGACAACGCCGATAAAATCGCTTGCTCTGCGATTGCACATTTATCTTCTGACCTTCACAGAAGTCACAGACCACCCATCCTTTCCCCTTGCAAGGATCACAGAGGATGCCAGCACCCGTTACTTCCTAGAATGTAAATCATGATTCATAAAATAGTTAAAAATCAATAAACTTATATGCATTCTAAATACCAATCAGGAAACACATTCCAGTATATACTATAGTTACATCAAAAGCTCACAAGTACAGTAAACAACACAAGCGTGTGTATATATATATGAAACACATTCAATTATATACTATAGTTACATCAAAAGCTCACAAGTACAGCAAACAACACAAGCGCGTGTGTATATGTATATATGAATGAAATAAGTTCATGGGCTACAGAAAATACTGGGGAGGGGATACAAAGGACAGCATATTTAAAATTACAGTCCATCCTAATCAACTAGGGCATACTAATTGGTATCACCATTAACTGATACATATCCTTCATTGCTGCTTGCAATGGCGAGATAAGTTTATATCCTCTGTTGCATTGCATTATTAAGACACTTACTAATTTTTTCGCATAGCAGAAACAGAGAAAAGTGCTTATATATACTTACTTGTTGGGATGGAAGTGAAGATGCCCTGCAGGTAATTCTCTGTGTAAAAGCAGGCCTGGAGATGGACCATGAAAGAGGTGGAGGTAAGATGTTTCTGATTGGATTTGCAGAGACCCACAGGCTGATTTCCATTTCAACTGCTTTCAGAAATTTGTACGAGTTTGTAGTGTCAAGCCTTCCCGGTGAACGTGACCTCACATTTTCTTAATATTTCGTTGGGTTGGGTTGAGTTATTTCTGTCTAGCTATCTCTCACCTTAAGCGACAAGGTGAGATTGCATTTTAGTTTGACTGTTTAGGAAATTGAATTGGATTGGAAATTAAAGTTGTATAAAAAAATATTTTTAAATAATAAATAAATAAAAAATTGGGGGATAGAATGGAGTGAGGTGCTTTACCGTAGAGGTTGTAAATTAAAGTTATTATTTTTTTTTGGATAGATTGGAGTGAGGTGCTTTCAGTGAAGGTTGTAAATTAAAGTTATTAAAAAAAAATAATGTAATTAATGTAATTAAAACATTTTATGTTTATCTTAAAATAAAAAAATTACGAAAGTATTCAAAAAAAATTATCAAATTTATAAAAATAAAAAATAAACTTCAAATTCTCTACTCATAAACTAAAAAATTAAAACTACTCACATAGATTCATCTTAAATCTATCAATTAAGTAGTATTGAGAAGGATCTAATTTCTTAAGTTGTAATTTGTTTTAATCTTTAACTCATGAAATTTGATCTCTCTTATTTGGAATATTTTTTTATTTTTTAAGCATTACTTTTCATAATTTTTTATTTTATGATTCTATATGTTTTTTTTTTATTGCATGAGTGCACATGTATTTTTATATTTATTTTTTAATTTTGGTAACGTTACATTAGGTTACAACATCTCACCCATACTAGGCTCCTCTCAATGCAAACAAAAAGGTAATTAAAAAATTTTGCACCTCAAGAAATTTGATCGAAACAAATTATATAATAAGAAAATCCATATAGAAATATCTGTAATACAAAAAATATATATATTTCAAATAATTTAATCTATCAACCCATAATATTTTAAATAAATCTATGTAGATATCTTTCCACTAATTACCCTTTCTTAAAATTGACATCTAAACATTAAATGGATAATATTTTAATTAATATATATATATATAAAGAAAGAGAAAAATTGTATTTATTAATAGTGATATTTTTCAAGCTATTCACTATTTTTCAAAATTAGTATCTAAACATTATTAAATCAATGATACTTTGACCAAAGTAATTAATTGAGCAGAGAAGCCCAATAAAAATAATAATAACAAAAAGTAAAATATAAAAAAACTTATAACTTGTCTGCTTATAATTAAAAATAAATAATAATAATAAAAAGATTATACTCATATAAATATACAACCATATGATTGAGTAGTAAGATTCAATTGACTTGAGTACTAAAAAGAAAAATTTTAAAACCAAGAACATATAAAATTTAATTTTAAATAAACTAAATTGTAAAATATGTGATAGAAAATAAATTACAAAATAATAACAAAGCTAGATTTACTTTAGAAAACCCTGTGGGGAAAAACCACATTTCAATAATAGATTTATTATTGGTCTGCTAAGGCTTTCAAGAGCATCTCTCATCCGCACTTTGGCACATTACAATGGAATATTACAACCATATTCATAAGGTTCTTTAAATGCAAATACAACTAGCAAGAAACCGCGTCCCACTAAAACCATGTGCCTTAAACCACTTACATCCTTGCTCATTCCCAAGTCAAGGTTAACCCTAACATGTAAATGTTCATTTTTAGTTATAGAGAAAAACAAGTCATTTCTCAAAAACATTTGGGTAAATGTTTAAAATCTTCATTTGATGGTAATGTTTTTAAAATTCCAAGTTATTGTGGAAATCTAGATTTTAAAATTTTACATGGATTATTTTACTCATTAACTACTCTTAATATTTATTATTAGTTTTAAAGAAAGACAAGTAAAGCAATTTTTGGAAAACTATTTAATTATACAATTCCTACTTGGGAGGGAAATGGCCAACTTGCTTCAGTAATTTCAAAATAGGGTAAATATCAGTAGAAGAATGAGGTGAGTAATACTTCTACTGATATTTACCCTATTTTGAAATTACTGAAGCAAGTTGACCATTTCCCTCCCAAGAAGGAATATTTATTAGACATTTTTGTAAATTAAAAAGGGTTTGCACCTTAAGTGAGAACTTGATCCCTCTCTGCCCTTGGTAGAGCCATAGTTAAGATGCATCTATACTATGTGATTTTTCGCTCCAAGAAACGCTTTCAAAAAAAAAAAAACTTTCGCTGGTGGCTCGATCCAGTGTCTGCGTGCCTGGTTCAACCCTTGTTCAGGTCGGTTCTTGGTGGACTTGGTTTCCAGAGTGTGGTGGATCAGCAACTCTGTGAGGAGGTTCACGCTTTTGTTGGTTTTTCTTTTCAGGTGTTAAAGCTTTTTTCATTCCAAGAAGATCTCGACTCTTGCTCTTGTTGGTGGATCAATTTGTTTGCAGGTTGATCTGTGTTGATCTAGAGCTCTTCAGCATGGATTCGATTGGATTCCTCTGGTTCTTCTCAGTAGGCTTGTTTCTGCAGGTTCTTGGAGTTGTCTCGGTGTTCCAGGCCCTCTCGTTCTACGGTGTGTAGGAACCTCTAGCATTCTTCTTATCGCTCTGTTGGTTGTATAGTTGTTTCCTTCTGCCTGCCTGTTCAAAGGTGGTTGGTGTGCTTCCTACTGCCTTCCTGTTTGAAGGTGGTTGGGTCTCGTTTTGTAGGCTTTGAGTGCTCTGTTTTTCTTTTACGTCTCTTCTTCTTTCTTTGCAGTTCTATATGTGGAATAGACCTCTCTTTTGGCCCCTTTGTGGCCTTCTCTTATGGATGTCGGAGGGGATCCTCCTCCCCCTCTCCCCCCTGAACTGGTTGCATTCAAAAGACTGGTTGCATCATGTGGCAAGAGGAAAGGGGGCTCCTCTTCTCAGAGATTTGTGAAGAAGGTTGATATTCCTTCTGTTGAGCTACCTGCTGAAAGGATCTGTCGAACGGCCCTGAACCTTGCTGAGCGTGGCCTCATCGGTCAATTCACATGTCTTTGGCCCTCTTCTAAGGCCATTGATGGTTGGGTCCAGAGAAATTGGAGGCCCTTAGTAACCGAAGGCATCCATAACCACTTGTTGGTAAAGGTTTCTTCGTCTTTGTGTTTGATTCAGTGGAATACCAGGACCTCATATTTCGTAATGTTCCTTAATTCATGGGCCCTTAGGGGCTATACCTTAACAAGTGGACTCCTGATTTTGACCCTACCCAAGATGTCCTGTCCACAGTCCCTGTCTGGGTTAGGCTCCCCCACTTACCTTTACATTGTTAGAATCCTAACTCTTTGGAAGCCACTGGGAACAAGCTTGGTAAATATATTAATCGGGCAGAAAGGAAGGATCAATTCTCATGCGCAAGAATCTGCGTTGAAGTAGACTTGGAGATTGGCCTTCCAGAGGCGTTCAAGCTCATAGTAGCTAATTGGTCTTATATCCAATAACTGGACTATGAGCAAATCCCTTTTAAGTGTTGCTTTTTCCATGGTTATGGCCATTTCACCAGAAATTTTAAGAAGAAATCAGAAGAGGAGCTTGAGAAAGAAAAGGACGACCAGTGGACCCAAGTTCAAAAAGCAGGAGCTTCCACCCAGGAACCCAAAACTAAAGGAAAAGATGGAAAAACTTTGAAAGGATATATTGTTGCTGGAAAGAATCTCCCTAATCCTCCTGCTGTAGAAAAGGAGTATTACAATCATTTTGTTACCCTCAGTACTCCTGAAGCTACCTCCCTCGAAGTGGGTGAATTGCCTCAATTGGAAGGTCTGGTCGAGGTTTCTGAACTGCACATTGGAACAATTCGGAGTTTCTAACTCAGAATCTCCTAGGGAAGGTGATCCTTTGCAACACTCTCCAATTGGACTCAATGCTTCTCCTTCTTATGCCGATATAACCAAGAAGAAGCAGGTTGAAAGCTTAGGTTCCTCTGAAGATGACTCAATCAAGCAATTATCGAAAGAGGCTAGTAGGAAGTCTCGTAAGGAGGCCCAAGAAGAAGAGGCTGAGAAGCTTAAGATGCAAGGCAACCAATCCACCATTGAAATGTCATTAGGAAGAAGCAAGAGGACTAGGCCCCCAAAGGGAGTTATCACTCCCTCCCACCTGAGTAAGTATTGCAGATTACCCCCTGGAACTACAGGGGATTGGGGAACCCAATCAAAGTTGAAGTAGTCAAATATTTATTGTGGATGATCCCTTCTGAAATTCTCTTGCTCCAGGAGACTAAGATTGAAGAGGAAGCTCTCCTTCTCCTCAGTAAAGCAAAATGGAAATTGAATTCCGGTAGAGTTGTTAGTTCGAGAGGTACCTCTGGGGGAATAGCTACTCTCTGGTGTGATACAAATTTTCAAGTAAAAAGATGGTTTGCCTCTCAGCACTGGTTATTTAAATACCTTTACCATATCTCAAGTAAGATCTCTATGTCCCTTTTTAATCTTTATGTTCCAGTCAACCACTCTGAAAAAAAAAGATTGCTACAAATCATTGTCTGATTTTCTAGAGTTGAATTCTCCTGCAAACATAGTTGTAGCTGGAGATCTTAATATAACCTTGGCCCCAAGCGAGAAATCTGGTGGGCTTCGTGGCAAGGACCAATTTCATGATACGGTTGAGGAGTTGATTCTGGCATTCGATTTGAATGATATAAAACCCAAGATCGGTCATTTCACATGGTCCAACAACAAGGTGGAATCAGCAAACATTGCTGCTCGTCTTGACATGTTCCTAGTTCACATCTCGTTGTTGGATGGGAATTCTATTATTTCTTCAAAAATATTACCCAAAATTGTGTCTGATCACCACCCTATCTCTCTGATTTTTGAAAAAGAAGAAAACCTTGGTCCAATACCGTTTCGGTTTAATCCACTATAGGATGAGAGAGATGGTTTTTTTGCCACTGTGTCTCAAACTTGGTCCCAATATGTCAATGGCTCCCCCAATTGCGTCTGGGAACATAAGTTAAAAAGAACCAAATTTGCTCTGAAATATTGGGTTAAAACACCATTGAATACTCCTTCTACCACCAGACAGGCGAGAGTTCTTGAGTTGTCAGCGATTCAACTTGGAATGGAAGACAGAGAAATTACAAATTTTCAGTTAGCGCTGGAAAAGGCTGCCCAATTTAAAACCACCCAATCTTTCCGTCAAGAAGAGGAATTCCTTAGGTTGAAGTTTCGCAGCCTCTGGTTGCAAGCTGGTGACAAAAATTATGCCTTCTTCCATCGCCAATGCAGGGCCAGATTGTCATGGAATCACATCTCGGAAATCTCTATTGGTGAGGTTGTTATCATTAAAGGCCAAGACATGCTAAAACAGGGTGCAAGTAGACACTTTCATCTCTTGTTTCAGGATGATGGCCTTGTTGATGGTGAAGTGACCTCAGAATTTGTGGACCAAGTTCCTTCTCTAGTCAGCACTGGAAAAAAAGCATGTCTTAATGAAACCCTTCACTTAACAGGAAATATTGGATGTCATATGGGCTATGGAACCAGATAAAGCTCCTGGGCTGGATGGCTATTCTTTCCACTTCTACAGACTCTGTTGGAACATAATTAAAACTGATCTAATCCGTATGGTGTCATCCTTCCAAAAAAAAGCTAAAGTAGGCGGGTGTACACACTCAACTTTCCTTGCTCTAATTCCTAAGGAAGTAAATCCTTCTTCTTTCGACAGGTTTCATCCTATATCGTTGTGCAATGATTCTTACAAGATACTAGCTAAACTTCTTGCCAACAGACTTAAGCTTCTGCTTGGAAAGTTGATCTCTCATCTTCAGGGGGGCTTTGTTAAAGGAATGCATTTAGTTGATAATGTCATCCCAGTCCAAGAAGCTATCCATCCAAGCTTCCAACGGAAAGAGAAAGGAATGCTTATTAAGTTGGACATGAAAAATGCATTTGATCATGTAAAACTCCCCTTCCTTTATTATGTCCTTCTTTCCTTCGTTTTTTTCTCTGAGTTTGTGCGTTTAATCAAATCTTGTACTGACAGGCCTTGGATTGCACCTCTTGTCAATGGTAGACCAGTAGAATTTTTCCAAGCTACTAGAGGCCTTCGCCAAGGATGCCCGATGTCGCCTTTTCTATACATCCTGATGGCAGAAACTCTTAGCAGAAAACTTTCCGCTGAAAAGGAAGCGGGATTCATCCCGGGAATCAAGATTGCTAGGGGGTGGACCCTATAAACCATGCTCTTTTAGTGGATGATTCTCTTCTTCTGGGTGGGGCCTCATTGATTATTGCTAGGGCCTTTAAATTCATTCTTCGAAATTTCTTCCTCGTTTCAGGCACCATGATCAATAATAATAAAAGCGCAGTCTATGACTGGAAGGTAGATCTTCCTTCTATTCTTCGAATAGCAAATTTCTTGGGATTCCCTGGCTTCAACAAGTGGGAGAATATAAAATATTTGGGGTTGCCTTTAACTCTAGGCCCAGCTCCTCCTTCTCTCTGGCTCGAAGTGCTGGCTAAGATGAAAGCTAAAATAGTTTCTTGGGGTGGTCAATGGCTCACTAAAGAGGGAAAATTGACTTTGATTAAGTTAGTTCTCTCTGCTCTTCCTATCTTTCAATCTTCCTTGTTGCTCGCCCCCAAGTCTATCTTGGCGCGGATTTCTAAACTCTTGCGAGACTTTCTCTGGAATGGTAGAAATGGAAATCATAATAAAGTGCACTTGGTAAGTTGGGAAATCCTTAAAAAACTTGTTTTTGAATGTGGTTTACAGATTCGGGACCCTGTTCTGGATAACCTGGCTATGGGTGGCAAACTTATTTGGCAGCTCTATGCAGACAAAAATCATCATGTCGGTAATATTTTCAGGATGAAATATCTCAAGGGAGGCTCTTTGAGAAACATATCTTCGTCCAATACTCCCTTAGGAACAACCATCTGGAATTCTTGCAGAAAAGGAATTTACAAGTTTAATCGACAGCTCTTTAGAATCCCTAGAAACAAGAAGAAGATAATTCTATAGGAGGATAAAATATCTAGAAACCCTGCTCTTTCCTCTGTCATTTCGTTAGCAGAGATAATGGGTTGGTCCCTTAATAAAGGTCTGCTCCGTCTTGTTGATATATGCTCTTGGGACAGCGTTGGAAATTGGGTGAGATGGTCTTTTCCTGATATTCATGTCCGTCTTGGCTCCCAAAAAAATTTGTTGCTCACATCTCTTTATGTACTTGCACCAGTCCATAGCTCCTTTAAAGATGGTTGGGGATGGTGAAGTTCTGGTTCGTACTCGGTTGCTAATGGCTACTTTGACCTTCAAGCTTCTCACTGCTCCTTCCCCTCCCCAGTAATCTGGAAATCTGTCTGGTCGCATTGCCTTCCTAAGATAAAAAAAATTTCATGGCTTTTACTGCACACCAAATTATTCACCGGTGACAATCTGCTCAAACATGGCTTCTATGGCCCGTTTAGATGTTGCTTGTGCAATTCTGAATTTGAAACATCATATCACTTGTTCATTGGATGTGTATTTTCCAAATCGGTGTGGGAATTGGTGCTTCATGACACTTGTTTTCTATCCCACATCATTCCACTGTAACTGAATTTTATCTCTCCTTGCATGACCATTGACCTTAGAAACCTGGTGAAAACGTTGCCTGGCATCTGATATGGTATTCAATTCCCAAGATCGTTTGGTGGAAACTTTGGATTTCCAGAAATAATAGTATTTTCAACTATATGCCTTCGAATTTGCAGCAAGTCGCTTTCAAAATCAAAGTGTTAATCGCCAAATCAGCTGGCTACTTGTTAGCTTCTATTCCTCTACCTTCTGCGTTTTCTACATGGATGGGTGTCTGTTCTATTGGATTGATAAAATCGGTTTGTTTCAAACCTGTTAGTGCCTCTCCGTGGCAATTTCGTGGAAATATTGAAGAATTAAAAACATTATGGATGAACTCTCCTTCAACGGTAATTTTTTTCAATGGAGCATCTAAGGGGAATCCCAGGACCTCGGGTGCCAGGGGTTTGATCATCTCTCCAGATAAAAAGACTAAATCCAGTTTTAGTTGGGGTCTTGATACCATGTCAAACAACCAGGTTGAAAGCTACAGTCTTCTCATGGCGAGTCAAATTTCCAAGGCTAAGGGATTCAAGTCAATTCAAATCTTCGGCGACTCTGAGATGTTGATCAAAACATTACATTCAGCTGATTGCTTCAATAATTCTGCTTTGAATAGAACTTTGTAGAGAATTCGAATTACTTTGAAAGAATTCGACAAGATTTTCTTTTTCCACATCCTTCGAGATCTCAATACTTCTGTCAATGCCCTGGCTAACGCAACTTGCCTGCTGTCCTAGGGGATCCTTAGCATCAATGGAGAACCCAATTATCTTCATGCAATTCCTTAATTGTGTCTCTCTAAGCTGATTCTAGTCTTTTTTGGAATTCTTACTCCTTTTCTGTATGAAATTATATAGTTTATGATTCTTTCGATGTACTCCTTTTAGTTTGTATAATTTGGTCGATTGGCATTTGTCAAGTCGGATCACTATATATTTTTTCTCAAAAAATAAAAAATAAAAAATATTCGTTTTGGTTTAAAAAAAAAGATGGATCTATACTAGTATATATACTTATTTTACAAAGTTAACATTTACTCAATGCTTAACATCAACTACTTTAAATGTCAACCATACAAAATATTATGATGAATTACAAGTTACTCAAAACATCAATCATAAAATATTTTCAATTTCAATTTAAGTTGGGAAGAAGTGTAGAAAACAAAATTTTAAAAAATGTCTTTATTATAGTTAAATAAATATGTTGTATCACTATTATATTTTGAAAATATTTCAATATGAAAGAAAGAAAAACAATATTATATTTAAAAAATTAGAGTCCCGCATCTAAAGTATGAAGGGATAAGAGTTTTAAAAAAAAAATTCTTAAAATTAGTAAAAAAAAAAATTCAAAACGAGAATTAATTTGAAGCATAGTTTAAAAATTCTAAGATTTGGGTTGGAATAGGTTGGTTTTTTTGGCACGATTTTGATAAAATCTCGTTAGAATCTTTTTAAATCCAAGTTATAGTTGACAAGTTTTGTAATTTTGAGTTCCTGCCAGATTTTTGAGGGTGTTGAATCCATTTCTACCACCAAATTTGGCATTAAAACATAGTTACATTTGGATTTTGCAAAATAAAAAATGTCGAATTTCGGGAAATAAATGGTCCTCTTATCCAAATCATCGAATTCTTAGACATATCCTTAATTTAAAAATAGGATGAGTGGTAAAAAGAATATTAAAGTAATCTAAAATTTAATTTTGGAATGATGATAAAATTAAATTTAATATTATGATTAAAAAAGATAAGATGACATTTAATAATAATAATAATAATAATAATAATCCTACATAAGCGTACATACCCTACCTGTGACCTCAAGGAAATACATGTTCTTAACCATTGAGCTCACTCAAGTTGTACATAGTCATAGATTTATGTGTTATGTTGTGCTTATGTAAACATAGATTCATACGTATAAGAGAGTTTTAAACCAGACTCATGAATGCAAGACTAGACCATAACTTGTACGATAAGTTTAGAAATATTGTTGTAAATTAAAGTTTATATGCATTGTAAACCATAGACAATTTAGATTGAGTGACACCATTAAGAGATGCCAAAAAGGGGTCTATGTAGCCATTGCAACTTTGCTATAGTTGTTTGAGAGTAGAGTTTTCTAACAAAGAGTTCAAATTTCCTTCTAAAGCTTGACAATTGTTAGGAGAAGTTGGAGTATAGATGGAGTTAATAATTAAGACTTGTGTACTCATCTTTGTACTCTTTATATACACCTTTTGGATGTTGATCCAAAATAAGATACCAAAGTGTTAATTCCTTTAGCAGGTTGAAATGGAGGAAGTGAAGGATAAGAAATAAGGAAAAAATCATATTGTTTTAGTAGAACTAAAGAACAAGATAATAGTCGACATAAAGTGTGATTTACTAGAGCCTTGTCAATAAAAATATGGTTAACATACCCCAATACAAGACATCATTCATACCTTCTAGACTCATTAGATCATTTGACACAATTAGGGATCATTTAAACATATTAAAACAAATTCAAGAACTTAGGGGAAGATTTGGATCTTCCACTTTCAAACCCTACTTTGAGGCCTAAACTACATTTACTAAGGGGCATATATCCTTGTTAGCTATTATTTCCTTAGGTTTGGGCCTTGCATCTTGTATATGTCATCAAAGGTCTTTCCAACATGGTAGAGAGCACCCCAATCATAGAACATGCACAAAAGGTACGACGACCCAAGAAACGCTTTCAAAAAAAAAATCTTTCACTAGTGGCTCGATCCAGTGTTTGCATGCCTGGTTTAGCTCTTGTTCAGGTCGGTTCTTGGTGGACTTGGTTTCCAGAGTGTGGTGGATCAGCAGCTCTGTGAGGAGGTTCATGCTTATGTTGGTTTTTCTTTTCAGGTGTTAAAGCTTTTTTCATTCCAAGAAGATCTCGGCTCTTGCTCTTGTTGGTGGATCAATTTGTTTGCAGGTTGATCTGTGTTGATCTAGAGCTCTTTAACATGGATTCGATTGGATTCCTCTGGTTCTTCTCAGTAGGCTCGTTTCTGCAGGTTCTTGGAGTTGTCTCGGTGTTCCAGGCCCTCTCGTTCTACGGTGTGTAGGAACCTCTAGCATTCTTCTTATCGATATGTTGGTTGTATAGTTGTTTCCTTCTGCCTACCTGTTCAAAGGTGGTTGGTGTGCTTCCTACTGCCTTCCTGTTTGAAGGTGGTTGGGTCTCGTTTTGTAGGCTTTGAGTGCTCTGTTTTTCTTTTACGTCTCTTCTTCTTTCTTTGCAGTTCTATATGTTGAATAGACCTCTCTTTTGGCCCCTTTGTGGCCTTCTCTTATGGATGTCGGAGGGGATCCTCCTTCCCCTCTCCCCCCTGAACTAGTTGCATTCAAAAGACTGTTTGCATCATATGGCAAGAGGAAAGGGGGTTCCTCTTCTCAAAGATTTGTGAAGAAGGTTGATATTCCTTCTGTTGAGCTACCTGCTGAAAGGGTTTGTCGAACGGCCCTGAACCTTGCTGAGCGTGGCCTCATCGGTCAATTCACAGGTCTTTTTCCCTCTTCTAAGTCCATTGATGGTTGGGTCCAGAGGAATTGGAGGCCCTTAGTAACTGAAGGCATCCGTAACCACTTCGTTGGCAGAGGTTTCTTCGTCTTTGTGTTTGATTCAGTGGAATACTGGGACCCCATATTTCGTAATGGTCCTTAATTCATGGGCCCTTAGGGGATATACCTTAACAAGTGGACTTCTGATTTTGACCCTACCCAAGATGTCCCGTCCGCAGTCCCTGTCTGGGTTAGGCTCCCCCACTTACCTTTACATTGTTAGAATCCTGACTCTTTGGAAGCCATTGGGAACAAGCTTGGTAAATATATTAATCGAGAAGAAAGGAAGGATCAATTCTCATGCGCAAGAATTTGCATTGAAGTAGACTTGGAGATTGGCCTTCCAGAGGCGATCAAGCTCATAGTAGTTGATTCGTCTTATATCCAATAACTAGACTATGAGAAAATCCTTTTAAGTGTCGCTTTTGCCATGGTTATTGCCATTTCACCAGAAATTGTAAGAAGAAATCAGAAGAGGAACTTGAGAAAGAAAAGGACGACCAGTGGACCCAAGTTCAAAAAGCAGGAGCTTCCAACCAGGAACCCAGAACTAAAGGAAAAGATGGAAAAACTTTGAAAGGATATATTGTTGTTGGAAATAATCTCCCTAATCCTCCTGCTATAGAAAAGGAGTCTTGCAATCATTTTGTTGCCCTCAATACTCCTGAAGCTACCTCCCTCAAAGAGGGTGAATTGCCTCAATTGGAAGGTCTGTCAAGGTTCCTGAATTGCACACTGGAACATTGGAACAATTCGGAGTTTCTAACTTAGAATATCCTAGGGAAGGTGATCCTTTGCAACACTCTCCAATTGGACTCAATGCTTCTCCTTCTTATGCCGATATAACCAGGAAGAAGCAGGTTGAAAGCTCAGGTTTGGGCCTTGCATCTTGTAGATGTCATCAAAGGTCTTTCCAACATGGTAGAGAGCACCCCAATCATAGAACATGCACAAAACGTATGACGACCCAAAGTTGACATTTTATTTTCCAGGTCAACACATGATCAAAAGTAGAGTCCAATGAGAAAATACACTGCGCAAAAGTAGAATGAGAAGGAAAATTAATTGGGGAAAGTTTATTAGAGTAGAACATAATCTACTAGGAAATGGAGGGTTTGCATGCATTGGAAGGAGCATTTTCAATATGTTGTTATTTAATTAAGGACAAGTGTCTCTAGAGTAATTATTGATGTCGCATATGGAGACAAGAGCTTATCAATTAGACCATTGTTTATTGTTCCTAATATATGATTTTTTTTTTATTGAAGTAAAAAGGAATGAGTCAAATCATTTTGGTAATTAAGACCAAAGGCATTTACATAAACCATAACTAATTCTTAGTGAATCCATACTTAGAGGAGAACCAGATATAATATAGGAGTTCAATTGATCGGTCAAATGTTGGCCCAATTGTCCTATTAGTTGTTTGGGTAGAGTATGGTTGACAAATTGTTGGATAGCCAATTAAGGAATCAAAGGTGAGGGAATTGGCAAGGAAGAGAAGAAGAGTGGCTTGTGGAAAGAAAGGATCTGACTTTGTTTACTAGAAGTGTCAAACATTGTAATCATAGCCCTAAAGTGGATGGGAAGTCCGTGAGGAAGTGTGGATTTACAATTGCAACCATTTGTTGGTCAACAAACTCATTCCAATATTGATATTTTAGCTTCTTCCCCAAGAATGTTCTCTAATAAATCAAATTGTGTACCAAGTGAAGGTTGTTGAGTTTGTTTATTGTTTTAATTTCCATATTGTCTTTAAAATATTAAATAGTAGATCAATTCTTGGAGGAGCCTAGTCGGTTAGCCGACTAGGTCATCTAGCCGACTACTTGTTGCTCCTGGCTTGTCGGCACATACTTGTCAGCCGATTAAGCTGGAAAGACTATTACGTAACTAATTTTAAATTCTATAAGTATAATATAGAGAGTCGGATATGAGACAGAATGTAATAGATCTTTTCTATACACTGTATGGTATTTGCTAAGTAATATAAGACTTTTTGCTTCTATATCCATTACTTTGTCTTGTGTATATTATATCTTGTGAATACTTGTGTGATCTAGTATGATGTATTACTGATAACTATGAGACTTGAGTGACTACAACATTGGTTCTGTTGTCATTAGTACATCCATGAGATGACATTAAGTATGAACATTTGATACCAAAGCAAGAAATCAGAGAATGGTGGAATAAGAAGATAGAGAATTACTTACAAAATTATGCTAGAAGAAACAAGTTAACTATTGCTCAAGCGAGAGAGAAGTTTTTTCTCTGAAACACATGAGAAGTTTCTCGAGGTTGTTCCATGCACACTGAAGAAGTTTCTTAATGAAAATACCAAAGAATGAAAGAGATCAAAAACTGCTCTCAAAATTAATCTCTATGGATGGTACGAAAATCTCTATGAATGGTAAGAAAATCTTGCTGATGATTTCTACCAAGAATGTGCAATTGAAGAGAAAGTTTCTGTAGACGACATCGAGAAAATATTTTATAACAACTTAACTGACCGATTTCTATGCGCACTACCAACACTTCTAGTCAAATTCCTGATTGACAAAGGTGTAGGACATATCGTCAATCCATGACCACTTTTGTTACCACCTCTTCCAAATTCAAATTGGATGGAAAAGCATAAAGAGTGGGAGAAGTTCATGCAAGAAAGAGAGTGGGAACGTTTCTTGAGCAAATGAATTTTCCTTCCACCTTAGTCACTTAAGAGCTATTGGGTCAGCGATGGGGGTATTTTATCACGTGTTGGGTCGAAAAATAAGCCTAGAAAGGAGTTTTGTTACTTCGTGAAGCCTTTACTGCAGGACCTCTTTAAGCCATTATATAGGTTTGAAGCAAAATTATGACCATCTGTTTCCATAGTAACATCATGCCTTGTAGGTTAAATAACCATTTTGTGGAAATTAAGCCCAAGCTCAGATCAATTGAACTCACAAAATTGCTTGAAAACTATGCAATAAACACTCAAAAAAAGAATGAATATGTTGAATAACACAAAATGTTGTTGATATTAATTTACACCAACCATCATTAAATAGATATAGGCTTCTCACCATGTAGATACTCCAAGGATTCTAAAGCGTAAAGATGCTATTTGAATCAATACAAAAGCGGGCTTACTAAACTAGTCAAAATCCCCCGTAGGTGCATAAAGCACTTTCCAAACTAGTCAAGATGCTCACGAATTTGCTGAATGAATTAGTACAGCTGATAAGTGAAGAAAATTTGACTTTATCATGCTTTTATATGAGGAAAATAAGGAAGGTGAGTTGTTGCAAAAACAAGGCAGTCTACCTTAAAACTAGCTTTACCTTTTGCCTTAAAACTGCAAAAAAGATGGAAACTCTGGACAAGGCAAGAATGCACACTTACTAAACTAGGAAGCATGTTAGTTGGAATAATCTTATCCAAAATCTTTCCGAAGCGCTCCAAGAGGCAGTTTTGGCAAGTTTGACCACATAAATGCAAGTGGATGCAAACTAGCTAGAATAGGGCCTAGGAAATTTATAAAAAAGATTAATTATTTTATCCTAAGTATTGGAATGGGTTTTAATTATTACAAGACCCCCTATTAAGCCTGAATTTATGTACAATATGAGAAATTTTTCAGATATATAGGGCCTATAAACAAGGCTTAGTCACCCTTTACATACTGCTTGTCCATACAAAACAAGAAAAGAGGAAAAACCATAAAGGGGAAATTCCTCCCTTAAACATGGACATGAACAAAATTGTAAGAAATCTTGTCTTCAATCAATATCCACCACATGATCAAATATCTCCAATAGTGATTTGATATTTATGAAAGTCTTCTCAGAAAACACCTTGGTGAAGATGTTTGCAACTTGCTAAATGATATGCAATAGAGCAGAGCAATGACCCCATCCTACACAAGTCCTATGATGTAGTGAATATGGTTCTCTATGTGTTTGGTTCACTACCTTAGTACTGGATCAATTGAGATTCGAATGGTACTTTGGTTGTCACAATAAATGACTATATAACTCTCAGACTCAATCTTAAACTCTCAAAGTATTCACTGCAACCACAAACATTGAGTAGCTGCATTCACAACTCCTTTGTATTCTGCCTCTTTAGATGAAAGTGCAATTGCACTTTTCATCTTTCTTTACCAACTGATTAGTCCATCTGCAAGCATAAACACATATCCAAAAGTTGATTTTCTATCAGTTTTTCCACCTTCACAATTAGAGTTAGTAATACCAACTAACTCTAGGCTAGATTATGCAACATAATGAATCCCATCAGTTTTTGTTCCTTGTACAAAGTTTAGGATTCTCTTTGCTTCCCTCCAATGGATGTCATGAGATTGATCCATGTGTCTGGAAGCCACACTCACTGCATAAGATATATCAGGTTGAGTATGAGTCAAATACAGAAGACAACCAATTACTGCCTATACATAGTGTTGCTTACCAATGGAGTTGACTGCGCTTCTTCAAGCTTAACTCCTGAAAGGAAAGGAGTCTTTCTTGGCTTGCAATCCTTCACCTTGAACTTGTTCAATAGATTTGAAGCATACTTGGACTGATGTACCTTGATTCCAACATCTGATTGAGAAATTTCAAGCCCCAAAAATTGGCTTAATAATCCAAAATCAGTCATAGAGAAGGCATGGTTCATTGCACTCTTCAAAGAGGCAATTTATTTCTTGGAAATTCCTGTGATCAAAAGGTAATCCACATACAATAAAATAATTTATAACCATGAATCAACTTCAAATAGACATTTGGATCATACTTGCATCTACAATAGTTCAGTGATATCAAAAAGTCATCAATCTTAGCATACCAAGCTCTGGGAGCTTGTTTTAGCCCATACAATGATTTCTTCAACCTGCACACAAGAGATGGATTAGTCACAAAACATTATGTTGATGCATGTATATTTATTTTTTCAGGTATCCAAGTAGGAAGGCACCCTTTACATCCATGTGATGTACCTCCCACTGCTTGGAAGCTGCAATGGCCAAAACTAGTCTTATGGAGTCCATCTTTCTAACGGGTGCAAAGGTCTCATTGTAGTAAATGCCTTAGAATTGGGAGAATCCCTGGGACACTAAATTTTCCTTATTCTTCAGAGGATAGCCATCAGCAACAAATTTAATTTTTGAACACCAACTTACACTTGACTAGATTTCTCCCTAGGGGGAGAATGACTAGTTCCCATGTGTCATTCTTTTTGAGGGAATGTGATTCCTCCTTCATGGTTTTTTTCCATATTGGGTATTCATATTATTCTTCATATGTATGTGTATTAGATTCAATAATTAGAAAACACTTATCATCAAAGAAAGGGTCCTTGACAAAAAGGGCACTCTCGAATTGAGATCTAGTCCTCCTAGAATCATTGGGATTCCCAAATAGTTCCCCAGCTTCTTGGATGGTATTTGCTGCCCAATTTGGCCTTGTGGGGATGTTAGGATCTAAAATTATATCATCATTATCAGATATATCAGAATCATAAATTTCATTAGTCTCTTCACTTACAATCAAAGGTGGAGGTGGTGAAGAAGACTCTCTAATTTCTTATGCTAGCATAGGATCTTCTTCAAACTGAACACTCCTTTCAATGAAGGATTTTTGAGTTCTCATGTTGATCAACTTATACCCTTTGGAATATTTAGAATACCCAACAAATATGCACTCATGTCTTCTGGGTTCCAAATCCCTCCTTTTGTCTAATGGAATTCTAGCCCATGCTCTTGACCCAAAAATCCTGAAATGAGACACATCAGGCTTGTGTCCACTCCAAGATTTGAAATGAGTAACTCCATCAAGTTGCTTGTGAGGCACCCTATTCTGTATGTAGGATGCACAGTTTATAGCTTCATCCCAAAACTTTGGTGGCAAAGTCTTAGACTCCATCATACAAGTAGCCATCTCCTTGAGGCTTCTATTCTTCCTCTCAGCAACACATCCTGCCGAGGTGTGTAAGGAATAGAGTGATGCATCTCAATACCTGCATCTTCACAATATTTAATGAAATCAGAATTTACATATTCACCACCATTATCAGATCTGAGGATCTTGAGTTTCCTCCTAGACTGGTTGGCAACCAAGGCTTTAAAAACCTTGAAGAGGTCAAAAGCTCCAGACTTGAGTTTAAGGAAGTAAACCCAACAGCACCTGGAAAAGTCATCTATGAAGGTTAAGGCATACTTGGATTAACTCATGGACATATGAGGGAAGGGACCAGAAATGTCACTGTGGATGAGCTCAAGAGGTGTTTAGGTTCGCTCATGACTGACTCTCTCATACTTATGCTCTGGATTTTTTCCTAGAATGCAACCCTGACAGTCTTCTTTGGAAAACTTTATCTTTGGAAGCCCTAAAACCATGTCTTTTTCACACAAATCTGAAATATATTTGTAATTTAAATCACCAAACCTCTCATGCCAAAGCTTGTTGGCTTCATTGGAATGGGTGAAGAGAGAAGAAGGGTTAGAGAAAGGCATGAAGTGTGAGAACCTATATACTTTCAAACTATTATCCATGGAGCCTTTAGTATTGACTCTACCATTAGCAATATCATATATTTCAACATCATTAGGAGAGAGAACAACCTTCTTAGGAGACCCAGTGTGGGTCATCTGGTATACTGACAAGAGATTAGTAGTAAGACCTAGGACATACAAGACATTATTGAAGGAACCATGGTCAAAATCAATGCTACTATTACCCTTACTTTCAGTTTCTGAGTTGTCTCCCAGCAAAATATTTAGACCTTTCGAATCATCAAGATAGGAGAATGCCTCCTTTGTTGAAACCATGTGCCTAGAAGCTCCAAAATCAATGATAAAGGAAGGAGATCTTACAGTGCTTGCAACTAGGGCATGAACTCTCTCATTTTCTTCGAAACTGGATCCTCCTTCCTTCTTCTTTGCGTCATTAAGAAGGGAGATGTTGTTATTCTCTAGGAGTTGATTCAACATATCAATCTTCTTCTTCATGCAAGAGCTCTCAGGATGAAATCCCTTACCGTGGTATGCTCACTTGCTTCCTTCACCTTTACCTTTCTTCTTCTGAAAGTTCTTCTTCTTGGAATTTAAGGATTCCTCATGAGACTTGGACTTGTCTCATTTTTTATATGGAGGATTCTTAGCCTTCTTCTTACCTTTGTATTCAACCTTGGAATCTCCAGCAACCAAAGCTTGATCTTTGGAAGGTTTGATGGTGCCCATCATGACCAATTTGTCTTGCTCCTGAGTCAAGGATTCCATAAAATATGCCAGTGAAGGCATATTCCAGTTTCGAGTTGTTAACTTGGTGGCATGGAAGGCTAAAACAAATACTAATTAGTCAGTGCTAAGCTTCAAAAGGATGGCCAAGACTAGTTGTTCATCTTCTTTATCAATACCACACAGTTTTAGCTGCAAAATCAGTGGTTTGAATTTGGAGAAGTAGACTTACAAGGATTCGAAGCTACTCAGACTCAGTGAAATCAACTCATTCTCTAGTTGATGACCCCTCATCTTATCTGTCTTCCCAAATAAAGTTTGAATTTTCTCCCATACTTCATTTGGAGATAACAATCCATCAAGATGAAACGCCTCAGATCTCCTATTATGCCATTTGATATTCTCTACTGCTGCATTAGGATCTAATTCAGTTGCCATGGTCACTCTGTAGATCCCTTTGCTCCTCATCATAATTTCCATCCTTTCCTTCTATTCGAAGTAGTTGAATGGAGTCAATATGATTTGGTGAGATTGGTCCATTCTTCAACAACTGCACCCTTGAACAAATAGAATGCGCTCCCAGTGAGTGATTTTGACCCTACAAAATCAATTAAAAGAGGAAAAATCGAGCTACCAAGGCTTTGATACCATGTGGAAATTAAGCCCAAGATTAGATCAATCGAACTCACAAAATTGCTTGAAAACTATGCAAGAAACACTCAAAAGGAGACTGAATATGTTGAATAACACAACCTATTGTTGATATTAATTTACACCAGCCATCATTAAATAGATATACTCTTCTCACCATGTATATACATTCGAAAGCATAAAGATGCTATTCGAATCAGTACAAAAGCAGGCTTACTAAACTAGTCAAAATCCCCCATAGGTGCATAATCACTTTCCAAACTAGTCAAGATGCTCATGAATTTGCTGAATGAGTTGGTACAGATGATAAGTGAAGGAAAGTGGACTTTATCATGCTTTTATATGAGGAAAAGAAGGAAGGTGAGTTGTTTGCAAAAACAAGGCAGTCTACCTTAAAACTAGCTTTACCTTTTGCCTTAAAACTGCAAAAAAAGATGGAAACTATGGATAAGGCAGGAATTTATACTTACTAAACTGGGAAGTCTGTTAATTGGAAGAATCTTATCCATAATCTTTCCAAAGCGTTCCAGGAGGAAGTTTTGGCGAGTTTGACCACATAAATGCAAGTGGATGCAAACTAGCTAGTGTGGGACCTAGGAAATTAATCAAAAAGATTAATTATTTTATCCCAAGTATTGGAATGGGTTTTGATTATTCCAACACATTTTACCTATGAATCCATCCCGATTTCCATATAGTCTAGCTCAGAGCATCATCCAGTTTCGATCTTCATCTTTGGATGCATTGTGGGAAACATACACATTGTTCCACAAAATGTTTCTTATCGGAAGAAATCTGAAAAGAAAAAGATGAAGTCTGCAATAAACGAGATTCCTTACATAGTAGCTTATACAGGTGGTGGCTTAGCATATTATGATGCATCTTTTAGTTGATAACTTGTTCCTGATAGGGGAATAAAAGACATCAGAAACAAATACATTTGAACAGAGAATTTGCATTTTCTCACCTTGTCCCTAACAGGGGGAATAAATATCTACACTTTGATGTCAGGCTCCAAGTTTTAAAGTGATGTTGTGAGCTTGTGAACAAAACAAATTGGAAACAAGTATGTAGCCTTGTTCCTGAATTTTGAATATAGAGTGAAAGTCAAAAGTTTCGAGAACCATCAATTAAGTAGAACACATGAGAGTCTACTTGTTTTAGTGAAAGTTTTTTGGTAACATTTAAACCATATTTTCATGGTTCTTGGTACAATTTTTGTGATTAACAGAAGTCATTCGAGCTTCTATTTGATATGGTTAGTGGTAATCCTAAAACCATCTCATTGTTTTGGTTGGTTTGTGGTAATCCTAAAACTAACTCTTGATAGCCTTTGAGTTCTTTGATAGTTTTATGGTCAACTTAAAACCATGCAACTTAGTATAAGTCTAACTACTTCTGTTAGATTTTGTTTCAGATATATTTTCAGCCATTAGTAGATTACCTTCTTGAGTTTTACTCTCTGAATTTGCTTGACACGTTATTGATTATCATGTAGTGGAGGTTTTTCAAGAAAGAACGAAGTTAATATTAAGGGGGGGTGTTGAAATCTCTAATCTAATTTTGTTATCTTACCCTAACGGTCATACCATTAGAGGTCATTTATACATTATGTACTATTGTGTACTATTGATTAATGGAGCAAATTTGTGGTCCTTTTCCATCACTTAGTTTTGCATTCTTATTTGCTCCATATTTTATTGATGATTTAACACATTAGGCCCTATCACCACGAGATTTGGTGCCTTATATATGGGTTTCCAACAAGAAATGGATAACTACACTCTCAAAGGAATTACAGTTGGATGTCCAAATATTATTAGTATGCACCATATGGAAAATATTCTTAAAAAGTGTCATCCAAGCATTGCGGCACAATTCCATGCCATTGAATCTTTTGAGATTCATTCTCAACCCATTCCTTCTGACATGCAGGTAGTCTTCGACAAACACCAATCCATCATTAACTCTCCCAAAGAATTAACCCCCTTCCCTTGGTGAGCATTATAATTCCATTCTGCTCATACCTAGTAGCCTCCCACCTAATGTAAACCCATATTGCCATCCATTTTCCCAAAAAAATCAAATTAGAAAGGATCATTCAAGTGTTCCGAGCTTAAGTTTTCATCCACCCCAATACCAACCCCTATCCTTTCCTAGTTTTTATGGTCCTGAAGAAAGAAGGCACTTGGAACATGTGTCTTGACTTATTTTCTTTGAATAACTTGACAATCTAGGTTAAGTTTCTCATTTATGTCACCAATGACATTCTGAATGAGATTAATGGTGATCACGTCTTTATCAAACTTGACTCCACTCAAGCTATCATCAACTTCTCATGAAGGAGGTAGATATTCCCAAAGCTACTTTTTGCACTCATTAAATCCATTATGAGTTCTTTGTGATTCCCTTTTTCCTTTCCAATGCATGCTCCACCTTCCAAAATCTTATGAGCATGATGTTTTATCCCTTTTTACTTAATTTTTCCTTGTCTTTTTTTATGCCACCTTGCTCTATAGTCAAACTTGGCAACCCCATCTATCCCATGTGGATCAGATCCTTTAACTAGTACTTGAAGATCATCATCCCTTTATTAAAAGGTCCAAATAATCCTTTGGTGTCTCTAAAGTGGAATATTTGGGCCATATTGCCAGTCAGGAGGGTGTGCGTGTGGATCGAAAGAAAATTGCTACAATGATGGATTTTCCTTTCCCTAAAACTCTTAAAATCCTCAAATGTTTTCTAGGTCTCACTAATTATTATAGAAATTTCATTTGGAATTATGATAAGATAGCTCCATTCCCAACTTAAAAAAAGAATCTTTCAATTGGAATGATGTGGCATAACATTTTTCTAAGACCTAAATGAGGCTATGTGTAACACTCTAGTACTTGTTTTGCTTGAATTTACTAAAACCTTTGTCTTGGAATGTGATGCCTGGGTAAATGCCTCTAAGTACTCTTCAATGTATAACGTAGTCCACAAGCAAGAAGGTAGACCATTGGAATTTACTAGAAAACAACCATGTGAGAGGCACTTGAGAAAACCAATATATGGAAAAGAGACGATGGACATATTGCATGTTTTAGACATTTGGCTTCCATATAACTTGCTTGGGAAATGTTTTCATATCAAACCAATCATCGCTGCATGAAACACTTATGGAACAAAGAACTTCCTCCCTTGAGAAACAAAATTGGGACACCAAAATGTTAGGATATGACTATGAGATAATTTACCACAAGGACAAGGAGAATGTGGTAGAATATGCTCTTTCATGACAGTTTGAAAAAGAGGGTTCTCTCTTTTCCCTCTCCTTTGTTGTCATAGACTAGTTGAATAACATCTGTGATGAATGGTTGGCATATCCCACACTTGCTACCATGATCCAATAACTTCAACAAGAACCTCATGCATCCAAGCTATAATTGGCACAATAATGAGCTTCATTATAATGGACATCTATATTTACACAAGAATTCATCATTGAAATCAAAAGTATTATCTACGCTCTATTCATTCCCACAATTGGTCATTTCATATTTCATAAAACATATGAACGGATAAAAAAAAAATTCTAGGAAGGAATGAATAAGGACATATACACATTTGTGGTTGAATGTCACACTTGCTAGAGCATAAAGGTGAGACAATGAAACCTCCAAGAGAACTTCAGCCACTTCCAATAATTCCAGTTATATTATGGACTAAAATTTCTATGGATTTCATTATGATGTTACCAAAATCAGGTAATAAGTTTGTAATCATGGTTGTAGTTGACTGCCTTTCCATTTATGCTCATTTTTTGCCCTACAATGCCATTTCAAGGCCTCTATGGTAGCTCAATTCTTCATGGATAATATCTTCAAACCCCATGGTGTGTTGTAGACTATTGTCATGGACTGTGAGCCCACCTTCACTAGCAATTTTTGGAAAGAAATATTTTTGCTACAATGAACTCAAGTAAATCTCAACACCACATATCGCCCCAAAACTGATGGTCAAACTGAAGTTGCCAATAAGTGCTTGGAAGATTAGTTGTGGTACTTTACTTTAGAGAAACAATCCCAATGGTACCTTTAGCAGAATGGTGGTATAATACAACTTATCATACTACCACTCAAACAAATCCCTTTGAAGTTGTTTGTGGCCAAAATCCCCCTTATGTACTATCCTTCTTTCCAAGCATCTCTAAGGTACAAGAGGCTCACAAAACAATCACAACTCAAGCCAACGTTTTATGCATTGTCAAGGATAATTTGGTAATTTCTCATGCTTAGATGAAGTAATAGGTTAATCAACATTGTTTAGAAAACCATTGTGTAGAAGAGGATGAAGCATTTCTCCTCCTATAACCCTATAAGAAGACCTCACTTAAGCCCAACCACCACCAAAAGCTTGTCCCCAAATTTTACTGTCCCTATATGATTCTCAAACATGTGGGACCTTGGTGTTGCAAATTGGAGCTACCTAGCCACTTCAAGATTTATCCCATCTTTCATGTCTCCTACTTGAAGAAAGTGGTCAGCCCTCATTATTGTATTGAAACTAGCCTTCCATAATTGGATGAAGAAGGTTCCATTTGGTTGTATCCCAAGGCCACCCTCAATAAAAGGGAACATCATTTCCACCATCATAGCATCCAAGAGGTCTTGGTCTAGTGGAAAGATACCCACCCTAAGAATGCTAAATGGGAACTAACAAAGATACTTCAATAATTTAAAACCTTGAAAACAATGTTGCTTTTTAAGGGGGAGGTCATGTTAGGGTCCTACTCTTACCCCCTTAAATAAATAGATTGTTTTTTATTTGTTGGCAAAGTGGTGGAACCCCCCTGACTAGCAGGGTTTCCATTGGCTAAGTAACCACGGACTAGGGGCATCTAAGCCGTCAAAATCACCCGAGGATCGCACCCGGCCTGGACCGCACCAACCCTTAACATGGTTGGATTTTTTGGTATCCGACAAGATTAGAACCGATGACCTTTCAGCTTAGGGGGCGTCTTAACCATACCCCGCCGCCAACTGTTCTACATCTCGCAGATCTTAAATAAATAGGTTGTTATGTATTAAGTCCATTTATATTAAATTGGGCCCATAAAGTAGATATAGTGTGAAGGAAATATTTGTAAGAAAAGTTACTAGAATGTTCTTCCTAATAGAAAGTTCCTTCACTAAGAAGCTTTACTAGAAGGTTCCACCTACTAGAAACTTCCTTCACTAGGAAGGATTACTAGAAAACTACACCTACTAGAAACTATATATAGGAGTAGAAGCAATATAACAAGATGTGTTCTGAAGTATTTTTTAATTAGATCTTGGCTTCATTTGGAGGTTGCCCCCTCAAAGAGATAAGTAAACATTGATTTCATCAATAAAGACATTGCTCTTGTGATATTTTGTTATCTACTATTGTCTCTTGCAATGGTAATTGATTCGAATTTCAGGGGGGGATATGGTCTAAATTCGGATATATGAGTCATAAAAGCAGCCTCACCTCTCAAACCATATCAAGAAGAGAACTCAAAACCAATAACTCAATTATAGTAAGATAAATGTAATAACAAAAAGGTAGGATGCCAAAAATCCTTGAATGCTTTATTGGGAAGGCATAGAGCCTTTTTATAACATTATTACAATGTGCCTTTGGCAATACCATGGGTCAAAACCATGGGTTTTGAAATACCATGGATGAGAGAGGTACAATGTGCCTTGAAGCCATACCATGGAACAAAACCATGAGTTGTTAATTACCATGGATGAGAGAGGGTGGTCTGTCCTTTGAATGCTTTTATGATGATTGAGAGCGTGTGGCCTCTCATTAAATGCTTTTATGACTCATATATCCGAATTTAGACCATATTCCCCCTGGAATTTGGATTAGTAATTCTATTATTTTCATTTTGAAATCATGCTTTATTCTATTATTTCTACTCTGGATTTCCAATTTTGCTATTAAGGTACATAACACAAATATCATGAAAACCAAGTGATAGGGTTTCATTGCACATGCCTAGAAATTGTTAGAAAATAGTTTGAATGATTTAGATCTCAGTCACTTTTACTACCCTTTCTTGCCATTGTTTTTATTGAGATCAATTATAGGTTAAATGTTATATTGTTGCAGGGGTTCATCCATGACAAGGTGGATTCATTCATCCTACCCCTCTTTGTTCAAATTGAGGGCCACATCGTTGCTTTTGGTCAAATTGAGGGCCATATCGTTGCTCATAATAGAGAGGTCCAACTCAATGCTACAACCATTGGCTAGTGGAAGATTAATCGAAGAGATCAAGGATTCCTCGAGAAGGTCATAACCAATATGTTCTAGATATTTGACATTCGATGTTTCATAGATAAGTCCGCTAGTGCCATCAGATTGAAGATCAAAAGTAAGAGACTATATCTAAATGGAAATTAAGATTTGTTGCATAATCACAAACGTCGCATATTAAAATCATCGTTATATATGTATACCTTCATTCAAGAATTCGATTAATTAATTTAACTTTTTTATTTTATTAATCTATTTTTCAAAAATTAGATTTCAATATTTAATAATCTATTATTTCCCTTTCAATGAAACCTTTTATGATTTAAAGTTCAAAATTTTTAATATATAATTTAAAATTCAACTCATAAATGTTATTATAATTTTTCTTAATTAAATAATGGTATTCGAACTTTATTAATATATTAATAATGTTTTAGCTCTCTAAATGTTTGAATTTGGGTTTACAGTGATCGCATTTGGAAATTGATTTTTTTCTTCTTAACTAGAACCTGAACCTTATATTGATTGTTCTTTTATTATATAATTTAAAATTCAATTCAAAAATGTTACTATAATTTTTTTAATTAAATAATGACATTCCAACTTTATTAATATATTAATAATGTTTTGAATTTATAAATATTTGGATTTGTGTTTATATTGATAGCGATCCAAATGACCATGTAGAAATCGAGATAATACACAATTCTGATTAAAACTAAATCTATTGATCTCCAAATAAATTACATTGGGGAGTGAAAATCCGAAAATATTTTGATGATGTCCATCCACGAACCTTCAATTATAAATGCATCTCAATGAGAAAAATAACATTTTTTTAATTATCTTTAGATTTGGATGACTTTTCTCTTTGAATGTTAAGACCATGCACATTCCATTTCGTATTTAATTCTTTTGAATAATTCTTAATAAAAATTTAATATAATTTTATATGAGCATTATTGTTAGTAATTTTATAATGGGTTATACTCTCGAAACATGAGATATATTTGTAAGTAACCTTTAGATAGAAATTTTAAAAATAAATATAAATTTTATAATAAATAATATTATATATTAATTAAATATTAATATATATATATATATATATGTGTGAAAGGAAGAGAATTTTATTATAAAAAGAGAAATTCATCCATAGGGTAGTTTTCTATGGCAGAATTCTTTAATTTTTTTATTAGTGTTAAAATTTAAGGAGTGAGGCATAGTATACTATTTTAATATATTATATATTATTTAATATTTAGTAAAAATATAATATGTTTTATTTAATATTTATGTAGATTAAGTTTTGAGGGGTACTTTAGTTGGTTGAATCTGAGTTCAAAGATTGTTGATATAGACTTTTGAGGTTCGCATAAATCCAATTCTCTAGATCCTTTGAGGTAAGGCTCCCAAAACTAGAGCCAATAGAACGAGACCCTTTCGTATAAAACCTTAAATTAGATAAAAAATTATATATTTAATTTTAAAAACTATACTATTTAAAGAAAAATTAATTTAATAATTAATATATAAAATAAAATAACATCATTTCAATTTACTTGACAAATTATAGAGTAACCACGTCACATGTTGACATAGTCTCTACTACTTTGGATATAATGAATGTGAAGACAAATTGCAATATAAAGTTTAGTTGTGAATGCCATATGTTGGATATAACATATAACAATTACAAATGAATATATCGAGCCATTATTAATAAATGAATATATTCACCATTAATAAAGTCGTTAATAAATTTTGAGTAAATAAGTGTAAAATACTTTTTTAAGATAGTTGTAAAGTCTTTTATTGCATGAATATAGTATATTAGCAATTGTTCTAGAAGATGCAATTAAATGTTGAATTTTTTTTAATAAGATATATAAATTAAATTTAATAACAATATATAATCCTAAAATAGATACATTGTTTTATAATAGATACATAAGATATAAACATCTAGATTATAAGTACAAAATATTTTGATCACTATGTTCCATGATCGAGAGGTTCCCTATTAAATAGTTAGGGAACATGTTTTTTCCATGTTCGACAGGTTCCCTATTAAATAGTTAGGGAACATGTTTAAGTTAGTGTTGTTTAACCAATTTACGTACCCGTGCCACTAACGAAAGCAAGTGGGTTCTGAGGTTTCTTAAACTATTTACTCAAACTACTTTGCTAACAGGCAATACTATGGCGAAGGGATGATTCAATCAAATCAATGGCGTTCTGAACATGGTAAAGTTAATTGGAAATGGAACTGACCCATGAAATAGAATCAAAGTTTTCAAAAATAAAAGAAAAATGTAAGGGGAAGTAAAATAGGAAACTGAAAAAGAGCTTATCATAGGTTTTCTTGTAGTGAATGGCTCAATGGCCCAATCACATAATGCTTCAAAGGTTGAAGGTATTTAAGATGGGGAATATTACAACAGTCTACGTCGTTATAGTATATTGAAATGAATCTCACTATGAAATGCATAAAAGATGAAAATAAATAATAATCAATTGAAAAATGTAAATGTAAAAGTGAAAATAAATAATAATAAATAAAACATATAAATTTATTATTAAATTATTATTTTTAAGCATATTTAATAAATTTTAAATTATTATAAGTAAATTGTATGGTAGATAGTTACTTTAAACCTTTTACAATAAAAAGATGTTAGCGCACCTTTACAAATGTAAAATGAACATTTTGGTTGAAAAGTCTCGAGGAAGTCCAAACACAAGTTGAAAATGCTCTTATATTGTAGTTAAGGAGCATGTTATGTCACATTAACAAAGGGTAATGATATTCCAGGTTAAAAAGCAGGCTAAGGAAGTCCATTCCCGAAAAGTAACCTCTTCGCTAGAAACCTCTTGGATACCTTTAGAGGCCATGGTCATGTCCATCTCCTCAGCAATGGATATGATGGTATCACCATTGGAATTCACATAACCTACAGATGAGGCAAAGGGAGTGTGTCGTCCAACAGAGGATCCATTATTTCCAAGTCCCCCTCTGATATTCATACCATTGTTCCCATTGAAAGCCTTTGGGCCAAAATGCTTTGAATAAATTATAAGGTCGTCTTTATCAATCTATACGCCTCCTCCACACCCTCTAGTTTTTTCAACTCTAGTCCACTCTCAATCAATTCTTTCATTTCTCCTTGACTCTCTTTGTTACATGCAATAGAAGGAAAATACTAATTGTCAGAAGCCCAAGAGTTATCCACATTCCTTCGCCCACTGATGATCTCCAAAAGCACCACCATGTAGATGAAGGAATTTCTCTTTAATGATATGATTCCCTTCTCAAAAAACCACTCGGGCGCCATGTATCCTACCACCCCTTTCAACTGTGTAACTACATGACTTTAGGATCTCTATGTAGACACTTGACCATACCGAAATCAACTCCTTATGGGGGTAGGAAAGTCCCCAGGCAGTACCCAGAGCAACTGAATATCTAGTCTTCCAATCAAGGCACTTGTTTGAGGAAAACAACTATCTATCAAGGGACTCATTGGCCATGAATTCGTACGCTAGAATATGATGGGAACCTTATATACAAATAACATGCAATCTCATAAGATTGGAATGATTTATGGATAATATGGTGGTGATTTATGCACAAAACTCTGCTTGGCCTTGCCTAGAATGGTTCACCAAACATTTCATGACCACCGGTGTACCATCCTTCATAAATTGACCCAAATCCTCCCTTTCCAATCTCTTTGTTGAATCCAGTTATAACAATCTCCATGGTCTTATAAGTGAATATTGCATGAAGGCCAATTAAATTCTTCATATATGCTCCATCGAATTCATTTGCACCTTTAATTCATTTTATAGCAGATCGTTCTTTTTGTAGTGTATATCATTTATAAACCAATTTTTTTACAAGAAAAGAGACAAATAAACAATTTCTCAAACTGATTAAACATCCTACTTAATGAATATCGAAGCCCTACTTAATGAATATTAAGAGCAATGTGATAAGTCGGCCCCAGGTAAATCCTTTTATAAGAAAAGAGTATTTTTTTTCAAGAAGAAAAATCGCAGTTCCTTAGTATTAAAATAGAATCAAAGGTAACCATAAAGGTTCCAAATATAATATTTTTCACAGAGCCTGATCAAAACTAAAACTTAATCAACAATCTGACTAGGGGGCTCTACGAAAAAGGAGAGATTACAGTTGACTAATAAAATGCTGCAAAGGAATCTAACTCTCCTCTCAGATAAAAAGTTGCTAATGCATCTTAATGCATCTTACTCTCCTCTCAGATATCAACAACAAATCCAAAGTGAGCACATGAAAAGAGTATTTTTTTAATATGGTATGTCGACCCTAGTGAAAAAGTTCAAAGGTTGGACTAGTATAAATACTAGTTAGAACTTCTCACTTTATCATAATATCATCCATCTTTCTTATTATCTCTTATGTGCATGTTTAAGGAAGATAAAGTGTTTGGGCATGTTTCTTAAAGTTTGTGAGGAGGTGCAAGTGAAGAACTTTTGGTCCATGCTTCTTATTCCATGAAAGTGCATCTCTCTCCTACTTTGTGAATTTTCTTGTAATAAAGGTATGGATTAAGGTTTCTCTATTGTGATGTTATTGGCATAAATACATGGATTAAGGTTTCTCCAAGGTGATGTTTTGGCATATTTTATGATGTTATTGTTTTAATCAAGTTGATAACGTTGTCCTAGATTAAGTTGATATTATGATGAAGTTATTGTCATATATTATGGTGACATTGGCTATTGCCATAGATTATTGTGATGTTTTTAACATAGACTATGGTGAATATCTTGCATAGATTATGATGATGTTATTACCATATATTATAGTGACATTGACATAGATTATGGCGATGCCAGTGAAATAGATTATGGTGATGTTATTGCTATGGAGTATTGTGATGTTATTGGCATGATCTAGGGTTCCTATCTTGGAATGACCTAGAGTTTGAAAATGATAATAATGTTAAGGGATGGTTGAAGAAGCAAACAAATGAAGTGTATGGAGGATTGTTTCTAGGGTTTGATTACATACATGAAGGACATCTTTTTGAAGGTTTTATTGCAAATATAGAATACAGGTTTGAGGCATGTACAAGTTGAAATACTGATAATGGCAAAGATATTGACGGGTTTATATAATTATTCATATAAGGATGGAAGGACTGGGGCAAGGAGAGGAGATTATAGTCTCGTTCAAGTTGGTGCATGAGAAGTGTGAGTTAGTGATCACAAGTAGGATAGTGCCTCCTTCTAGTTGATTCTAGAGAAATCTGTGAGGTGGTGCTCACAAGGGGGTTGGTGCCTCCTTCTAGTTGCTGCTAGAGAATCAGGGAGTTGGTGCACATAGAATTGAATGTACTCTTCATATACATATGAACAATTTTGTTTGGTTTTCTCCCATTTGGGTTTCCACGTAAAATATCTATATACTATGTATTTATGTTTAAGTGTTTTATTGTATAATGTATGGGATGCAATTACAAGTCTAAGATAAGAAGTAAAATGATTGTTTAATAGGAAAATATGGATTCACGACCATCACAAGTCTGAAGGGGTCAAGACCATCACAAGGAAACTTGCAAAATACTTTTTTCTTGGCTTGAACGCGAGTAGTCATAACTCAAGTCTTGACCATGTTTTGTTTTTTGAACCATCACAGATGGATATTCTTCCAGCCGTGAGTCCATGTGAAGTGAACCATGAAAAGGATCGATGTATCACTTGTGAAGGGATGGATCTTCACCGCTAAGAAGAATGGTCAAAGGTAGAAGTTATCATGTGTGAAGGGAGAACAAAAGTTCAATGCGAGATTCGAAAATTAAGTATGCAAGTTTGCAAGATTGAATGAAAGTAAGTAAGAGGTTTTCTTATGGTTGAATGTTTCGCGTTAGGATAGATTAAATGGATTAAACATTTGGGGAAAGTATTTTGAATCCATAAACTAGTTTGATGGATGTGAAGAATTTGCCATGTAAAGGGTGAAAACTCAAAATGGTAAAGTAAGGATTTTATGTGTATGGCATAAAGTAACAAAAAAAATGAAAATTAGTTTTATATATGTAAATGATAAGTAGCGTGAAGTAAAGGTAAAAAATGAGGTTTTATTTTATTAGATGGATGTGTGGTTCATAAAAGAGTAATGTTGAAGTTGTTGAAGTTGTTTTATGAATCTATTTTTTATATACATAGATAAAGATCCATCTTAAAAGAGGATCTACCAAGCGTCAAGAGGGATCAAATCTCTTGAGGTGCAAACCCATTTTTAGAGTGTAAATATTGAGAAAGTGTTTTAATTTATATAATTTGTGTAGTTTTCTGTTGTAAATGTTTTAAATCTAATTTAAGTACGCATGTTATTTTTTATTATATTTTATTATTAAAAAAAAAGGGCCTGTGTCAGCTCTAGGATGGGCACAAAATGAGTTACGCATCCCCCCCTATGGGGCTATAGAATGAGACTCTTCAACGCAATAAGGTTTCATAAAGTGTGAAGTGAATAGGAAATTATTTTATTATGCATATGAAACTCTAGGTGTAGTCATTGAAACCCTAGAGGAGGAGCCATTTGAATCCATGTGTTTATTGAAAAGAGATCTTAAACCCCTCCCATGAAAGAGAAGGGATGAATCCCTAGCTGAAACTTGAACTTGGAAAGAAGAACTAAAATCTTGGATTAAGGGGGCACCAAACTGTTTGTTTTCTAGATTGTATTAGCTTAATTGGGATCTTTGTCTGAAATAATAATAAGTACAACTAGATGCATAAGATATAATAGATACATAAGACACAAATATTTTCATCGAGGAAACCATAAAGGAGAAAATCCCACAAACTTCCTGGGAATAGTACAGACACAAAGATTGTGTCATAAGATGATCAATCCCAGTAATAAGAAGTATTCAACAGCTATTTATCTATCCTCCCTTCTCTCTCTCTCATGCGAACTTGAGTGAGTGTGAAGTGTGTATAAATGAGGGAGGGTGCCTCCCTATTTATACTAATCAAGTGACCGGCCTTTTACATGAATGAGCCGACCTATTTCCCTAATAGGCCCGACTTCTCATAGAGAGACTCCAAATACACATTACATGATGTCACACTAGGGACTATTACCTCGACTTACAACGGGGGTTGTACCTCAAGGTCTAGAATCTATAAATACATCCCGCAAGGAGGAAAACACATATCCAATGGGGGTACACCAACATACAATGATAATATACATTAGAATATCTTCTGAAGTTACAAATACCTCAACACTCCCTCTTAACTAGGGATATATTCTCTCTCTTCCACAACCATCAACACAGTTGGTCAAGTCTTCATCACAAATTCATCATCACGTAGTCATAGAGTTATCATCATAGTTGCTGCCATCATCATCTTCTTATCGATAATCAAATGGTACTATCTGTCACCGGAAATTTCTATAGAGCCATCCCTTTTTCATGCTGGGTGTAGGCCTAGTCCTCATCCAGGTCTTCATCTCATCTTCGAGCAAGCCGTCTCATAGGGAATGTCCAGGACCTTCTTTACATTGCTAAGGCAATAACCTATGTCTTCTACCTTTATCTCGTCACATCCAGATCATATATTTTGTCCCGCACAAAACAAAACAGATCACACAGAGCATCCACGACCATCCTACATTCTACCAATAAGGAGAATTCCCTAGGTGCACGACACGTTCTTCATGACAAATCATCTCAACATGGGAACACACACACACACATATAGATATATATGTAAGGACTGGTTACGACCAAACAACCTGCTACATCAGGAATTTTAAGTTCTAGGTCAACCTCAAGGACTTATTACATCTGAACAACCTGTGCCTAGGATCTTTTATGTTCAGATAACCTTCGGTGCATGTTACATCCAAGTAACTTGAGTACTACACCAGGAGTCCTTTTACACTCAGACAACCCACAAAACTTATTACATTTGAGTAACCTGCGTACCATGCCAGGGCTCATATTTACACTCGAATAACCTGTCACATGATTGATTACGTGCAAGGATAACCTGTGATCTTCTCTAGGAATGATTACATCCGAGGACAACCTACATGACTTATTAGGTTCAAGCATCCTGCTTCACCAGGATTTTTCCCGCTCGTACAACCTGTCTCATTTGCCATGTGAGATATTATGCATACGTTATTTATATCATAGAATCATATATGGACTGATTACATCCAAGGATAAACTACGAGCTTCGCCAGGACTTATTACATCCAAGGAAAACCTACAGGACTGATTACATCTGAGCAACCTAGGATCTTCGCTAGGATGTTATGCTCAGACACCATGTCTCTCTAGATATGCTAGAACAAATCACTCGCTCTTTCGAGAGGTCTCATTCTGGATCACACCAAGTCTTTCTCTGAAGTAATCGAACTTCACTCTCGCTAGAGGCTTGGTCAACACATAGGCTATCTAATCCTCTGTTTTTTTGTATTGGAGCTTAACTGCTCCTCTCTGCACCATATCCTTGATATAGTGGTACTTGATCTCGATGTGCTTCAAATTGTCATGGAACACATGTTTTTCTGACAACTTCATGGAACTCTGATTGTCGCAGAATATACAAGTCATATCTAATTGGTGATCAAACAAGTCAGACAGTAGCTTTCGCATCTACACTGCATCACAACTATCCAAGTAAGCAACAACATTCTTTGCCTCAGTTGTACTCAACACGATGCATGATTGCTTCCTACTAAACAAGGAGATCATGCCATATACCAAACTGAAGCAACAACCTGAGGTGTTCTTCCTGTCAGTGGCACTACTTGCCTAACATGAATCAACATAACTGTGTAGGTTAATCTTCTGATTCACATCATATTTGAGCCCATAATCCACTATACCTTCTAGGTACCTAAGTACATGCTTTGCAGTTATCAGGTGAACATGTCTCATATTCGTCTGGAACTGCATTAGGATTTTCATCGCAAAGCATAGTATTGGTCTCGTATTCGTCAGGTACATCAATGAGCCAATCATCTGATGATACATTGTGGCATAAACCATCTCGAATGAAGCATCACTCATAAGCTTCAAGTTAGATTCCATAGGTGTGGTTATTTCCTTGCAGTCCAACATTCTGAATCTCTTAGAATCTCCACTGCATACTTTCCTTGACCAAGGAAGATCCTATTTGCACTTTGCCACACCTCTATTCCTAATAACTAGTGCATCATACCTAGGTCTTTCATCTCGAAATCTGTAGCAAGTATCCTCCTTGCATCTTTAATGAGTTCCTCTTCGCCTGTCAGAAACAAGTCATCAACATATAGCAGGAGCATCACTAGTCTTCCATCTTTAAACTTGAAGTAGAGGTTGGAATCTATTTTACTCTTGACAAATCCCAAGCTCATCAGGAAGCTATCCATCCTGTTGTACCATGTCCTTGGTGCTTGTTTCAATCCATACAAAGCCTTCTTCAATTTGCACACATGGGTCTTCCTGTCATGTGTCTCGAATCCCAATGGTTGTTCCACGTACACTTCCTCCTCGACTACACCATTCAAGAAAGTTGTTTTGACATTCATCTGGTGTATTTTCGATTTCATACCTGCTTCCAATGCAAGTATGGTCCTAGTGGAAGTGTACCTTGCCACGGGTGCAAATTTCTCTTCGTAGTCTATGCCTTCTTTCTATGAGAATCCTTGTGCTACGAACCTTTCCTTGTATTTATCTATGCTACCATATGCAACATGATTGATCTTGTAGATCCACTTTGAAGTCATGACAAACTTCTTTTCCGGTCTCAAACTATCTCCCATATATCATTCTGCATGATCGAATGATACTCCTTGATCATAGCATCCTTTCTATTCTTTCTTTTCTGCATCATCTTCATAGGTGGAGGTTCTATGTCAATGATGTCACATAGCAGGGCCACATAGCTATTGTAGGGATTTTCCCTTTTTCTCTCTCCATGTATTCCTTCTAGAGAGCCATACCTTTTTGCTTCTCGTATGAGCTCTAGTTCCCATGTTGGTTTCCTCTTGTGGGAGTCCTTCTCAAGGATTGTCTCTACCGGCTCTTGTGGTTTTGCCATTTCATGATCTTCATGGTCTTCTGGTATTGCTTCGCCAATTCCCATATCTCAAGCTCTTGTATCTTCATGTTCCTCGACCTCTTGAATAGGTGTCCTCCTAGATCTGAAGTATGTCGAGTCTTCATCAAAGTTTACATATATATTGATGTCGATCTTCTTGAATCCTAGGAAGTATATTCAATAGGACTTTGATGTATCACTATATCCTATGAACACACCCTTCTTCCCAGAATGATCGAGCTTGGTCCTTTCTCCTTTGGGATATGTATGTACACCGGGAAGCCAAATATTCTCAGATGGTTGAATTTTGGTTTCTCTCCTGAGAAATCCTCTTCAGGAGTCTTGTTTTCAAGTACTCGATGAGGAGTATGGTTCTATACATACACAGTTGTCCTTGATGCATCCGCCCAAAGGTGCATAGGAAGATCCTGGTCATGCAACATTGCTTTTTCTGCTTCCATGATGGTTCGGTTCTTTCGTTCCTCAACCTCATTATGTTGAGAATTGTATGGAGTGCTTAACTCCCTCTTAATCCCAGACTCTCTGCAGAGTTCCTTAAATTATTTCGAGGTGAATTCTCCACCATTATCTGACCGTATAGTCTTGATCTCCCTATTGGTTTGGTTCTCGACCAAGGCTTTATATTCCTTGAACTTACTGAAAACTTCATTTTTCCCTTTCAAGAAATATATCCAAGTCTTACGTGAGGAATCATCTATAAAGGAAACATAGTACACATACCTACTTAATGAGCTAGAAGACATGGGTCCACATACATCCGATTGTACTATCTCCAGTATTCCTTTGGCCTTGATCTCACTGCTGAGAAATGTCATCTTTGCATTCTTTCCTTGTGCACATCCTTTGTAAATGCCTTCATGCTTTTTCATGGGTCTTTGGCAGTACATAAACTTCTTTGCTTGCCATCGGTAGTGCTTTGTAGTGATCATGTGCAAGCCTCCTATGCACAATTTACTTGGTTCAATGGACTCATGAACCAATGCTTGTTAAGGTTGTCCCTTTATCTTGTATGATCCTCCTTCTTCTTCTCCAATGGCTGTTGCATCCTCTGTTGTCTTCCCTCTAGGCCACATTAGAACTTGGCCATCGACAAATGCAACTCTAATTCCCTTTGCATATAGTGCAGAGATGAAGAGAATATTCTTCTTCAATCCTGAACATATAACACATCCTTCAACTTTAAGGATTTCCTGGAGTCAAGCTTGTATGAATCTTCTCCACTCCCTTTTATGGGGTATTGGTAATCATCCCCAAGTTTAACCTTATGAGGTGACTCATGTTCATACATATTGATGAATGACTCGTATCCCATCATGTGTTTAGAAGCTACACTATCCACAAGCTGATCATTGCTTATGTGTGAGATAGTGCCAGTAAGTATTGAGATTAGCACACACTCTTCATCTGAATCATTCTCCTCTCTTCTAAATCTGTTGTTTGTTGGTTCATTGTCTTCAACAACATGAGCATGGTGTCTCCTTTTCCTGATGGGTCAATCTCCTGCAAAGTGTCCCTTTTCATCACAAGTATAGCATCGAACATTGGAAGGATCTCTCTTGGTGTTCTTTTGTTTCTTGTCCTTATTCTTGTTGTGATGAAGGTTCTCCTTCTTCTTGAAGTTCTTCCTAGTGTGAACTGTGAGAGCTTAACCTTCAATTGCTCCCATGTTCTCTTCTCTTATCACGAGTCTAGCTTCTTCTTGTCCACATTCTTCTCAAATTCTGGCGAAAGAGATCAACCTCCTTCTTACACAAATTCCTTGAATGTATGACTCCCATGATCTAGGGAGACCATTCAAGATAGTCGTTACGATTTCTCCTTCTTTGACATTCTCTTTAACTAGTTCAAGTTGTTATTTGATTTGAGCAACCCTTGTGAAGTAAGACTATATAGTCTCAGAGTTCTGTATCTTCACATTCTTCAATTGGTTCCTCAAAGTCACGTTCTAGTTGATGTTCTTTCCTTTGACCATCTTTGTCAAAGCATCATATACTTCCTTCGGAGTCTTGAATGAAGACATATGGGGAGAGAACACCTTTGAATAGGAATCCCTAGTTTCTGTAGCTGCATAGTGCATTCTTTTAGAGAGGCTTCGATACCATGCTAATTTTTCAAGATATTATTAGCTTAATTAGGATCTTTTTATGAAAGAATAACAAGTACATCTAGATGCATACGATATAACAGATACACAAGACATAAAGATTTTCACCGGGGAAACCATAAAAGAGAAAACTCTGCAAACTTCCTCAGAATAATACAGTCACAAAGACTATGTCATAAGATGATCAATCCCAGTAATAAGAATCATTCAACAACTATCTATCTCTCCTCCCTTCTCTCTCTCTCTCATGTGAACTCGAGCGAGTGTTAGGTGTGTATAAACGAGGAGGTGGGGGGCTCCCTATTTATACTAATCAAGTGATTGACCTTTTACATAACTGGGTCGACCTGTTTCCCTAACAGGGCCAACTTCTTCTAGAGAGAATCCAAATACACATTACATGATGTCACATTGGGGACTATTTCCCCGACTTACAATGAAGGTTGTACCTCAAGGTATAGACACAATAAAGACATCCCACAAGGAGGCAAACACATCTCCAGTGGGGGTACAACAACATACAATGATAATATACATCAAAATATCTTTTGAAGTTACAAATACATCAACACAAACAAGCCTATATATTTTTCAGGGGTGATATGGAAGGTAGGACAAAGGGAGAATAAAAGGAAGCTAAAGGCCAAACTCATCCATAGCAGAAGGTGAATGAACAACGAAGTGGAATAGTCATGGGTCGAAAAATATGACCCAAAAAGGGAAAGATCAGAAGAGAAGAAGCTTGATATCTTGGAGAAGTTCAAGAAATTGAACATGAATCTATAGCAGTAGATTTGGCATTCGTGACTGAAGCAAAGCATGAGGAAGTTCAAGAAATTGAACCTGAATATGCAGTAGGATATTTGGCATCTGTGAGTGAAGTAGAGTATGAAGAAGTTCAAGAAATTGAGAATGAATTTGTAGCAGCAGATTTGACATCTGTGAGTGAAGTAGAGCATGAGTAATTTCATGAAATTGAGCATGAAGGAACACAAGTGGATGACAGTCATAAAGATGAAGCTAAAACTGTCAATATAGTAGTATATGATGACAAAGTAAATCCAACAAAGAAGATCGTATGATGACGATAAAAAGTAAATGGACTCTTTTAAACATAGGTTAAAACACTTGAAGTTGAATTTGATGATGATAACCTAACTTAAGATGAATTCTTACAAACAATAGCTGAGAAGAAGCTTATTGATGAGTTGTTGTTTGGAAGGGTAACATTGCTTGACAATGAATATCAAGTGTATGCTGCCTTGATTGCAGTGGAAAGACATAAGATGATGAAAATAAAGATGACTTTACACCAAGAGTAGCTGAGGAAGACAAGTAGCTTGAAGCTAAAAGTGAAGATAAAAATTTTGAGGAAGATTTGGTATTTATTATGGTTGGCTTACAAATCCCAAAGAAACTAAAGATGACAGTCTACATTTTAAAGCAGAGACTAAACTGGACTTGAGTAAAGATGAGGAAGCTCTTCAAGAAGAGCAAAATGAAAAGAACCAACATAGTTCTAATTATCATATTCTTTGTAATCTTGACAATTTTTTTGAGTGTGCAGGTTTGCAGGATAGCATATTTGTACTAGAGGAATCTAAAGAAGAAGCAAAAGAAGTAAAGAGTTGACGGAACAAATTTGCAACAGATCTCTTGCATGTGTTAAAGGTAGCATTGAAGATGTTGTAGATAATTGGTTTTACAGCCAGAGTTATGTAATTAAAAAAGAGTAGTGTAGTTTTTCACATCCTAGATGCAGGGAGAAGAAAAGGCTAAAGCCAACCACTAAGAAGAAGAAGATATATCTAGATTTTAAATTCTGTAGCATGAAGATCAAGAAAAGCATTCAAAATTTCAAGGCTTAGAGCAAAAGGTACAGAGAGAAACTGTATCAACACATAGTAGCAAGAAAGATGAAGATAAAGATATTTTATAAGCCTAGTTAAGATATAAACCATAGACCAAGTGGCATTCACTTTTTGTTTTGACGAAAAGTGTTAGAGGGAGTTATTAAGATATGTCTACAATATTGACGATGACATGTACCTTGGCATTTAAAAAAAATTATCATGTCAAAACATACAAACGAACTATGAACAAATGCAAAGAAGTATAATATATGGCAAAACTCATATCATCTCAGACTTAGATTTTCTCCAAAACTATCTATCACATTACGTTACTTTATAGCGTGACAAAGAAACAGAGTAAACACCGTATATAAAATAGAAGCAAACATAAAACTGAAGGTCTCAACAAAACTTTGTTATTGAACTCAGAAAACTATTACAAATATATAGCTGTTCAGAATCCTACAAACCAGGATCCGATTAACAACAGAAAGGAGGGAAATACGTAAATGGTTTCAACTGTTTCTAATTTAAGTAAATCCTCATTAATATCTAACACTTCTCCTTAATGAAGAAATGGATTTTCTACCACACCTAACTATTTCCTACAATCTTCAAAACTGATCTTTCCAAGAGACTTGGTAAAGATGTCAGCCACATTCTCAATGGTTTTACAGTAGATCAAGTCTATTTCCTTCTCTTGGATCTTCTCTCTTACAAAATGATGCTGAATTTCAATATGCTTGGTTCTGGCATGATAAATTGGGTTGTGTGCCAATTTAATAGTGCTTTGATTGTCACATTTGAGAACAATTGGCTTCATCTGTTTGTAGCCAACATCTTCAAGAATTATCCTTAACCAAACAAATTCACAAGTAGCATTGCATAGAGCTTTGTATTCAGCTTCTGTTGAGGATAAAGAAACAGTTGGTTGTTTCTTACTGCTCCATGACACGACCCCTGTACCTATGTTGAATGCATATCCCAAAGTTGATTTCCTATCATTAGGATTTCCATCCCAATCTGAATCAGAGTAACTTGTCAACTCAACATCACAATCATCAGTATACATAATACCAAAATTAACAGTTCCTTTCAGATATCGAAGGAATTTCTTAGCAGCTATCTAGTGGATTTCCAGTGGTTTAGCCATGAAATGACTAAGGATGCTGACAGAGTATGCTATGTCTGGTCTGGTAGTGGTAAGATAGTTTAAACTTCCCACCAACTGGTGATACAGAATACCATTTGCTGCTTTAGTTTCATAAAGATTGGATAACTTAGCATACTGATCTAAAGGTGTTGAAACTGCCTTACTTTCTCTCATATTGAATCTTTCCAGAATCTCCCTTGTGTACTTACTTTGAGTGACCATTGTTTTGCTGCCTTCTCTCCATATTTCCAGACCCAAATAGTAATGTATTTCACTAAGATCCTTCATTTCAAATGACTGAGCTAACTGAATTTTAATATATTCAATCAAATGAGAAGCACTCCCTGTGATATTCAAATCATCTACATATAAGGATACCAACGCAACATTCCCATTTTCATCCTTTTTGACATACAAGTTAGGATCATTTTTGCTTTTCTCAAAACCTTTTTGAGCAAAGAAAGAATCAATTTTGATATACCAAGATCTAGGTGCTTATTTTAAACCATATAAAGATTTCTTAAGCTTACAGACAAGATCCTCTTGTCCTTTCTTGATAAATCCTTTAGGCTGAACCAAATAGACTTCTTCTTTTAAATCACCATTCAAAAATGCAGATTTAACATCTAACTGATGAACGTTCCATTTGTGTTGTGTAGCTAATGCAATCATGAGTCTAATTGTATTTAACTTAGCTACAGGTGCAAAAGTATATTCATAATCAACTCCTTCCTTTTGTGAATACCCTTTTGCAACTAATCTGGCCTTACATTTGTCAACACTTCCATCTGCATTAAAATTGGTTTTATACAGCCATTTGCATCCTATGGGAACTTTGTTTTTAGGCAGTTCTATTAATTCCCAAGTCTCATTCTTCATTATTGATTCATATTCTTCATTCATTGCAATATTCCAGTCCTTATGAGATTTGGCTTGTTCATAAGAAATAGGTTCCACAACATTCATTACCTGTGTCATCAATGCATAGTCTTTATACCTGGAGGGTACCTGAATTGTTCTTGTTGACTTCCTTAGCGATCCACCGCTATTTTCACTTTCACTTCTTCTTTTATGAGGTGTAGGAGTGTTTGGAGCATCTACACTGCTTTCACCTTGTTGTTGTACCTGTTCCTTTTCCTGTTCATGTTCATCATCTATATCAATTTTCACATGAACATCATTGTCCTAAGGAGTATGTCAGAGATCATGCTTACTTATGTCTTCATCTGTAGTTTCATGAAAGATCACATCTCTGCTTGCTGTGAGCTTATGTGTATTAAGATTAAACAATTTGTAAGCTTTATGTTCATCACAATAACTAAGAAATGTACAATTAACAGATTTTGCATCCAGTTTTCTTCTCTCATCTTTCCGAATATGAGCAAATGCCTTGGAACCAAATATCCTTAAATGACCAACTTTAGGTTTATAGCCATAAAGAACTTCAAAAGACGTTTTTAAATCTAGAATCTTAGTTGGACTTATATTATTTAAATAAACAGTAGTGTTAATGGCCTCTTCCCAAAAACCATTAGAGATATTTTTACCTTTTAACATGCTGCGAGCATATTCCACTAAAGTCCTATTTTTCCTTTCAGCTACATCGTTTTGCTGTGGTGTAGAAGGTACTGTGAATTGTTGAATGATCCCATTGTTCTTTCAATAGCTATCAAAATCTCCCGAGGTATATTCTCCACCTTGATCAGATCTGAGTATCTTAATGCATTTACATGTCTGCTTTTCCACCATAGTTTTGAATTCTTTAAAGTATTCAAATACATCACTATTTTTCCTTATACAATAAACCCAAGTAAATCGTGATTTGTCATCAACAAAAATCAGAAAATACCTTAAACCACCAATTGATATGGTTTGCATGGGACCACAGACATCAGTATGTATCAATTCAAGTATCTCTCTCTGTTTCTTTTCTGTATGGACTGTAAATTCTTCCCTATGTTGCTTACCTAGTGCACAAACTTCACATTCTATATGCTGATGTTTCAAAATTGGAAGCCCTTCAACCATTAATTTCTTTTGAAGTAGCACTAAGTCATTTTGGTTAAGATGTCCATACCTGCGATGCCATAGCTCTTCAGTTGTCATAGTAGTAGATGTCAAAGCATGATGATTGGACTTTGTGACATCAAGCTTATACAATGTTTCAATTCTTGTCCCTATGGCTATGATTTTATAATGATTCTGAATATCCTTCACAAGACAATGATACTACATAAATTCTACTTTCATATTTTTATCAGTTATTGTGGAAACAGAAATCAAATTCTTTTTGATGCCTGGAACATACAAGACATCATGAATCTGTCTGTTTTGGCCATTAGGTAAATTCACACATATTTTTCCATAACCATGAATCTTATGAGATCTGTGATCTCCTAAATATATGTGTGTTTCATCTTTACTCTCATGATATTCATCAAACCGCTCCTGAATGTATGAACCATGCATTTTCATCATTAGTTTCTGCAGACAATGCAGCTTCAGAAATAAACAACTTTAAATTCTTAAAACCTTGACTGAAAGAGGTGTCAGCTTTCACATAATTTCCATTATGTTTTCTGGGCATCTGTTTGGACTCATTAGCTTTCTTCTTATAACAGTCTTTAGCATGATGACTAGGTTTTCCACAGTAAAAACAACCATCATTTCTCTTATCATGTGAACCAGCTTTTGAGTGAGTCATACCTCTGTTTCTTGGCTGAAATTGCCTGTGTTGTTTTTGTCCCATGGCTTGCCCCTGTATGGTTGTTTTCCTCTGGCCATCAATGCTAATTCTGGAGTATGAGAGTCCATCTCAAACACCTTCATTTGCTCTTCCTCTTGTAGAAGAATCCCTGTTAACTCAATAAATGTGGGTGGAGTTGCTCTACCTCCTAGACTTGAAATAAAGACATGATAATCTCTGATTAGACCTTTTAATGCAATAGTTACCATGTCAGAATTTGAAACCTTATCACCAATTGCACTTAACTGATCACATAAATCTTTAATCCGGGAAACATAGTTGGTGATATTTTCATTTGCTTCCATTTTTGTGGACAATAACTTAGTCTTCAGAAACATAATCCTATTTGAGTTTGTAGTTTCATACAAACCTTTCAATTTGTCCCAGGTCTCCTTGGAAGTTTTACAATCTCTAATGTGTGGGATTATGCTATCCTTAATAGACATCCGCAATAGCACTTTTGCCTTCGTTTCTCGTTTCTCCCAATCTGCAGCAGCAGGACCTGCGGGTTTGGTCTCATCTCCTTTTACTATAGTCCAGACATTCCATGCTTCAAAAATAGTCACGACCTTAAATTTCCAGTCAATGTAATTGTCACCATTAAGCTTGGAAGCTTCATTCAGGCCCATTGTCCATTGGTATTTTATTTGACATTGCTGCTAAAAACTTAAAATAACTCAGAAAATACCTTTTCTTGGGTGAAAATACCAAGGGGGGTTCACTATCAAGGCAATATCATATCACGTCCATTCATATTGGGGGTTTGAATACTCCTGAAAACCTTAAAAATATATTGGCTCATATTAAGGGATAAAGAGGGGATTTTTAATTCGACATAGTAATATAAATATTAGGGGTTAATTTATTTGGGTGGGTTAAGAAATAACCCCAAAATCCTGGGATGGATTCATACCGCCGAATCATGGGATCAATTTATACCTCCAATTCGCGGGTTGGACTCATATTAGACCTAGTTTTTTCTAAGGAATAAGCTCCAAATCATGGTCTAAATTTGTACCCCCAAATCATGGGATGGATTCATATTAGTCCTAACTATTGCTAAGGAATAACCTTCAAATCATTGAACTTATAAAGTCTTTTTTTGTAATATTTTTTGAGGTTGGGGTTTAGGTGGGTATTGAGATTCAATCAAACCTTGCTCCACAACAAACTAGAAAAGTGAGATCAATATTTTTTTGCTCACTGGAACTCAGAAAAATTAAATCAATCTTTCTCACATCTTTCTTGACTAATTATTTCTTTCAACATTATGTATTCTTCTTTAACATTTCCACATTGTCACTTAGGAATAATCATTAGATTGATTTATATTTGACACATTCATAATTTTAATTTCAATTCTTATATGCAAGGCATCCATCTTAATATTATATTGGAACTGACAGGAACATGGGTCAAAATATAAATCCTTATTTCCTTATTTACACACCCTATGTATTATTGTTACCATGAAATGGTATCATATAAGTTTCACCATCTGTGTATCTTTATAATTATTGCATGCTTGAAAATTAACAATGGATATTATTCTCTCTCCTCTAAAGAAAACAAAAAGCTAGATATAACCCAAGAAAAGATAACTAAATGATGTTAATTCTCTTGATTTCAAGAATAAATGTAAATGAAGTGGAGGCAATTCATTTCATCATGTGAATGACCCAAATCCAAGCTATGCACATGATCTTAAGGTGTAATTGGAATGTAAGAGAGATTTTTTTATGTTCATTTGGGTTCAAACACCAATGGTGTTTGTTTTCATAGGAAGGTAGGGAAGTGCATCCATGAAAGGGTTTCAATTTTTCATTTTATGGATTTTAATATATTAAGTTTATAGAAAACATCAGTTTTCTATGGATATACTTGTATTTACATAATATAAAATTGGCAGGTTGACAGGTTGTGCTATGAAACATATGCAATTCTCATTTTCTAAGCATTGGACTCACTATTGGATTACTAGTATTTTACATTATTTGTTACATTGATCTCTTGAGTGGGTTGTCTTTTACACGTTTTTCCATTGGGTCTTCTACTATCCAAGGCTACAAATTGATCACTCACCCCTGCAATCCCGGTGGGATAATTATGAAAATTATACTATTATTTTATTTAGCATCAAATTTTCTTATACTAAGATGCGTTAGGGATCTTGTTTGTTACAACTTGATAATATGACATATAAATGGGGTATTAAAAATGGGTTGATGAAAATGGATACCTACAATATCTTGTGAAACTAGGGGTTTTCTTAATTGGAAAGGTATATTGAGAGGGGGGTTCAACAATATAATTTTGGGAGACATTTTCAGGTATTTAGTGAAATTAGGGATATTCTTTAATATCTTGCCAACGGTCGTGTTATGTAACAAGTTCACTTAGAGAACCTCCCATAGAAAATACCTTAGTGATGGCGGATGGAATCCCCAACTGCGTATAAGAGTCGGCTTCTTAATCTCCAAACCACGATTACCAACTGACTAGTACTGGTTTCACAAACTACACACTATACTGCAGCAAAAAACTCTCCGAGTAAACACGCACACAACAAAACTTGCACAACAAAAACCCAAATCTGTGCAAGCTGGACCACAATTTGCTCCTTCACGCGTAGCCATGGATCTGTCTTCCTCACAGGCTCCGTCACTCAACCACGCTGCTACCTTGGCTGGCTCCCTTTACTCGGATCCACCACACTGATAGCCTCCACGCATAGCAACTCTGCTGGGTCACACTTCACTGCTCCCACGCTGGTAGTCTCCACGCACAACAACTCTGCTGGGCCACAAATGACTGTCTGGGCCTCAAGGCTCTCTCACGAAACCTCGGTGCTCTGATACGAAAACAGAGTAAACACCGTATATAAAATAGAAGCAAACATAAAACTGAAGGTCTCAGCAAAACTTTGTTATTGAACTCAGAAAACTATTACAAATATATACCTGTTCAAAATCCTACAAACCAGGATCAGATTAACAACAGAAATGAGGAAAATAGAGAAATGGTTTCAACTGTTTCTAATTTAAGTAAATCTTCACTAATATCTAACAGAAAGAAAATTGTCACGCTATCAAGCGCCACTGGAAAGCACATTAAAACCAGGGTATGTTTTACAACATATTATTATAAAAGAAGACTCTGATCGTGGTTCAGGTTGCGCGTGATTCTAACTCATCAATTTGTTTATATTTTCTTCGAATTCCGCCATTGCAACAGCGGGCAAACGAACCGGAACTATGATTCCTTCAAAGTCTGCCAAATAGGATCTCGAAAAATACGTGGAGATTAGGAATAACGGTGGTATTGCAACACCCACGTACGCTGGTTTTCCCCACCCAAAATCCACCTCTGCAAAGTCAAGTTTGCTTATGTCACTGACAAAATAAAAACAAGGTTGGACAGGTGGGCGCCCTTTCACTTCGATCATATCGATCACAGATCGTATGTATTCTTCATCACCCATTCTCTTGGCATCTTTTATTAATTTCACAGCGAATGACAGCGGCTGGTCAATGAGATCCCCAGCTTTTGCCTGGGCGCAAGCAAAACCTATTGCATTGCCATAGAAGCCTGCTGGAAGAGGCGGTTCAAATCGAGAACGGGCGTCCAGAGTAAAGATGAATCTCAACTCTTGGTTGGCAGGGATATGGAGAGCCTTTGCTCTGGATTGCCAGAGGCAGGCCGATATTACTTCGAACGCAGAGCACTTCAATCCTTCTACATGTTGTTTTAAAGCTTCAACTTCTTTCGACCCAAAACAGAAGGATTTAAAGGCCATCTCCTCGGCAGATGCAGCTCTCAGTGACTCTCCATGTTTCTCTTCGAGATAAAAGTATTCATGGTGGGGGTATTTAATCCAAGGCTTCGCTCTGGGTTGCAGGATTTCTCTATTCCAAACTGGAGGAATCTCAGGGCTTGCCGCCCCTCTCGCCATTTCACCCACAGCTTTCAGAAATCGGGCGGTTCCAATGCCATCAGTCATGCAGTGGTTGATACGTATACCCAATACGAATCCTCCACATCTTAGACGCGTTACCTGAAAATCCATTCCATAGAATGTATACATTCTATCTGATAATTAGTCTACATATACAGCGAAAATATACATATGTCAGGGATTCAAGTGTACTAATTACGATCTCATTTGATAAATATAAAACCACGTGAATAAATGACCTGAATCAGAAGAAGAGGAGAATCTGTGATCGTTTCCGATCCAGGAACGTTCTGGATAAAATCATTGTCGCGAGGAATTGGTGGATAGAGATCTCCGAAGTCTTCCAAGGAAACATCTACATCGGCCTCTACAAATAGAATCCCTTGGGCAGTGCACTTCACCGTGAGCTTACCATTGTCTGCTTCTCTCAGTCTTCCGGCAAAAGGATAGTAAGGAACCAGAACCCTAGCCAGAGCCTCTTTGATGACTTTGACTGCATCTTTTGCTTCATTGTTGGACGGATAAAAGAGGTTTAAAGAAGTCTGACGCCTCAATGCCAATTGATCGTCGATGTTGGAGAGATAGAGAGATTGGTGTGGAGTTGGACGGTTGGGGAAGATGAGTTGGGGTGGTTGTTTGGTGAGCGTGAAGTCGGGGACTGCCTTGGGAAGAAGAGACAACACTCGTGATGCTGCCTTCCGACGCAACGCCATGTTAAAACCAGAGATTGGCAAATGTAAACCAGAGATAAATTTTCAGAAGAATGAGAGCAATGATAGGGATCAAGTGGTGGACAGGTACAACAGCATTGTAACTGACACAGGCCGTGAAGAACCTCAGCAAATCAATTAATTATTACGTGAATGAGTGTTACATATAAAGGAGATCAAAACCGTTATCTACAGTTAGATAACG
>LPNX010805712.1:0-13753 GCA_001517045.1 Pseudotsuga menziesii
AAGTATTATTTTATTATTTTAACTATTATTTTATTATTTTAACTATTATTTTATTATTTTCCTTAGGAGGCCCATTTTAGACCCCAAATTTCCTCTAATGCGAGATCTGTTGGCTAGGGAGACCAAGAATGCACAAGAAAAAGGGAGGCACAAAGTGAAGGAAAAGAGTTTGATCCATCAAATGAAGCCTTGGTTTCCAAGAAGTATAAGAAGAAGAGGTTTGAAAAGAAAAAGTGCTCCTATTGTAAGAAAGCAAACCATTCATAGAAATATTGTATGAAGAAAACAATAGATCAAATGGCCAGACTTCTTGAACAACACCATATTCCCCTCCCAAAATTTGCAAGGAAGAATGGTCTTGAAAGAAATATCGATGATCATGAGAGATGTCATGCATCGAAGGATGGATTTTCAAAATCTTGATTCAGGATCCTCCAACGACTTGGTTTCCTCCAAAGGGTCATTTTCTTCATTAAATCTCATTGATGGTCCAAGTATTTACATGGGATATGACACTAAGATCCAAGTTAAAGGGAAGGGTACAATAAAAATAGAACATGGAGTGTTAAAAGATGTCCTATATGTTCCCTCCTTCATAGCAAATTTGTTATCTCGTTACCAAATGACACAGTGGTTTTCCAAAGTGATTTGTTTTTGGACCTAACATAGTTGAGATGTCAGATATATCTATTGGGAAGCTGATAGAGAAAGGGGTTGCAAACCATGCCTCCAAGGAATATGAGTTCTCACATTTTTTCCATACTCAAATCCATTGCAAGATCTATAGCTAGTTAAAAGGGAAGGTAAATCTATTCTACCTAAACCAGTTGCACATGATAATGTTTCTTGTGATGATTCATAATTCAAAGATGAGGACAACATTGAATATGATCTTTATATTGAGAATGAAGATAAAGTAGATACATATCCATATCCGGTCCCTACTCCCAATCCTAGGCCTAAATGGGCTCATAAATTCATTGAGGTTGACAGGAACATGGATGAGGGCCCATCTGACAAAACGAGAACCCGATCTCAATTTCAATATGAGAACCTTGCACTATGTCATACACATCCAATTCTCCCACAAAGGTACTATAAAACCTTAGAGAGGGGCTACATGATTGTGAGGTCTGATCCAGAATCCTACAAAGTGTATTTCCATGATCCACCAAGGCAGGAAACCATGGATAAGGAATATGATTCATTATAGAACAATGAGACATTGGATCATGTCTCTCTTCCTCTCGAGAGAAGATACAAAAGTGCCTCTCTACATGATAAATTGGAAGAATAAATATACATGGAACAACCTAAGGGGTACATTGATGATTCTTCCTTAGTATGCAAGCCGAGGAAACCATTGTATGGGATAAAGAAAGCCACTAGGGCATGGAATCACAAGTTGAACTCTTTCATACTTTCATAAAAGTTTGAAAGGTGCAAGTATGGCTACAAAAGAAGAAACATTTATTTTTCTATCTAGCATCATATGAGGGAACTAGTGCACACAATGACCATTAGAATGTATTACTCCTCTACAAAGGTGGAGACTGTAGATTTTTTTCACAAAATTTTTTACTCAGGAGAAATTTGTCTCTCGGTGTGAAGGATTGATCCAGTTCCCTATTGTTCATTTTGAGGGGGGGGGGGGTTTGTTTCCATGTGGTTTTCCCCATTTCCTTGGTTTTTTGAGAAGTTACTTTTTTTCATTATATTGTATGGGTGACCTTTGGTCTCAGCTTCCAAGGCCTAGGTTGTCCAAGTTTGGATTAAGGGGGGACATTATGATTATTTTTATCCCCCATTGTACACCATAACAAAAATGTTAGTTTCCTAGAATAGGAATATGTTTCTACTTCATTAGTTCCATGGAGAAGTTATTTTTAGCCCAGCTACCACTTGGTGGACCCTCTTGCATGAGTTTAGGATCTCTAGAGACTAATCCCTATATTTTAGCAGCCCACACAGAGTCATTAGAGTCCCGCCATCAGTACAACCTAGTATGTGTTGAGTTATTCTCTAATGAGCCACTGTTGAAAGCTAGGCTTTCACATCACATTCATGCATACATTAAAGCACATACATAGCCATCAAAGACAAGTACTTTGGGAAGGGACATCCAATCCGATGATATATTATCTTTCATTACTATTTATAAATTATGAGAGAGGTTGGAGCGGTTGTACCCGCTTCAACTACTCATTTGTTAATATCTTTTTAGCTATACACTTATCATTTATGATGACATTTAGGAAGTCAAGTGCCCCCCTCTACATCTCCCCCACAAACAAAACGTTTCTTCGACCCAAAGAGAACAAAGAAATATGTATCAACATCCTGGGTCTCTGCTACTACTGAAGTAGTCCTCACTGTGCATCAACCATGCATACCAGTTTGCATAGGTAACTCAACTGTAACAGTCGCCATTTTATAGTAAAACTCCTGTGTACAAGGCTCTAGTGTGACTGGTTACTCTTTAGCCTCCATCTTCGATCTAGTAGTAGTCCATCAAAGTCTCATCCTCTCACAACGACGGTCAACCATCCTTTTTCGCAACAAGGTATTTTGGTTTAAAGCCTGACCCTAGATCATCTGACCGACATCTCCATCGGTTCAAGCATGTGGGGGCTTTTGGCTCTTCGACTTTCTATGCCATTTCTTTGTCTTTTGTCTTTCTAAGGTCACAACCTAGGAGCAGTTTCAACAATTTGATAATAAGGGGTTTAAACACATTGTCATTTTGTCTCGTTGGAGCACTTTGCTGTGTTGGTGAATGATATTTGCTTGAATTCCATCGTCGTTATCTTTGTCTGTCATGAGAGTTTAATTTTCCTGCAAGTTTGTAAAGTTTTCATTGCTTATAGTCGATACTGACTGATATTGGTCATGGCTGACTGGCTTGACTTGACTCGGCATGATTTACTAAGTCGACTAGAGATCGAATTGATTTACAAATGTAGATGGGATCATCTTCCTCGAAAGACTCAAGTTTAACCCGCTCGACTTCAAAAATTTATAGCAAAATTAGTTTAAAAAGACTCAACTACAAGAGGTCGGTACCGGCTAATTTTTGCATGAAACACTTTTTGAAATACTTCAACCAAAATTAAAACTGACCCTACTAATTATTAGCCAACCGACAATTTGTTAACAAGAAGTTGGCTACATCAACCAACTTAGGCGTCTACTTGTTGAATGGGTCGACAGCATTAACTTTAAAAGGACATAGTCCAAGTTTTAATAATATGGATCATACCATTTATACATCAATTACCTCAATAAGCTTTACTGATAACCAATAGGTATGGGTATACTGAGATAATCATCAATCATCAAACGAGCAAGAAAGTTTATAGGCATGCTTGTCGGTGGTGCTTGATCAACGAATTCAGTCCAAAAGCAGTCTACAGTGGTCAAGGCTGACATGCAGTTGAGGCCGATATGATTTGGAAATCGAAAAAATTCTTTATCAAATGAATTTTTCAACCGGCTACCTTCCAACATCGTGAGCAGGTTAGCCGAGTGCATGTTCTTCACTGTTGTAGTCTCCACCAAGGATTTCGACCACCGTAATCTTCTGATTGATGGACACTCAAATCAAATGGTCTGCTCATCTTTCATAATTAGATCAATGGTCTGGTCCTATTCCTGCATACACTGACTTTTGTAGTTATACCAATCGACAGATGGCTGCTCTGGGCTATATGGTCGACTGGCTTCTTTCAATTGATTGTCAGTCGACTACAAGGTGAAGTAATTGAACGTGACTTGGAAAACAGGTGGTTATAGAATGAGCATAATGATTTTTCCATAAAAACATATAACGACTTCACGTGTGGACCATTATTGGGTATTTTAAGCACAAAATACGAATGCCCAACATACTAATTTAAATATATAACAGGTACGTCCAGTATAAAGAAATTGGTCACTATCAATAATCGATTTTTATTTTGATCATTTCTCCATGATGATAATTTCTCCAATGTTGGTCGATGGAAGTCCCGCGCCAGCACCAGAGTTGCTCCACCAAGAGTATCAGCACTTGGGAATCCCACGCCACCTTCAACCTGATACATTTTCCCATGATAAAATTGCAAGTGGACTCCAACTCTTTCAATTTTTTCTCACACTCTTATTTCTCCGCCAACGGGTTAGCGCATGGTCATGCCAAACTTTGTCATCGACCAAGCCAGAAGCTGAACCACTACGATGATCATATGATCGCTTCTCCCAGTGCAATTTTTGGTCTTCTCCACTGTGTCCACTGCCTGAATGGTCATATCGGCAGTGTGAGCGATCAATCCGTGAACTTCTTGCATCACAAACCAAGCGATCCATCCTAGAGGAATACATGTCATGTCCTCCACCCTCTCTTTAACCTTGCCACATTGCTCTTTGTGTCTCCTTTTCTCTTTCAGACGATCCTTATCAATAAGAGAGAGACTAGCTTCTTCTCTACTACGACCTCTCTCCCTGTCAATCAACCATTGGTCGATGGATTCTGCTAACCGACTGTAATGAATGGGGAATACTTCAATCGACAAGCCAGTTCAGTTGGCAAGAAGGTACTCTAAAATTCTTTCATTAATTGTAGTCGACAAACTCGAACCAAGAAGAGTCAGATGACAACGACCAACATTTGGAATATATTCTTTGATCGACCAAGCATACTCTTTCATCTCTAAACATTTCTTTCTCCTTGCAGGTTTTCTTTGTCTCACATTTATTTGGTGGTGGCAGTAGTCTAGTAGTGTCTCATAGTCGATCTTAAAAACCTAAGGCAATGTCCTCAATCTTTCGCGCAACGTGGGTTTTTGTATCACATGCAATTTGATTTATTTGTCTTGTATGTGCAGTCATACACTCGGTCCCACAATAGCACGTAGCCAGTAGCCCATTCATGCCAACATGGATAGTTTGACATCGGTGAACACTAACCACGGCAGTCAGTGAGAATTGGCTTCTTCTATCATACTAAGAATATCTTTATATCAGATGGAAACTTCAATGAGCAGGTAAACTTCATATATCATAGTTTTCATCACACTCAATCCCTTCTGCAACAATACTCAACGTAATGGGCACCTTCCAGGTCAATTATAAACCAGTTAAAATATCATAATAATTACCAGTCGATCATGCTTGCTGTAACCCGGGAAGATCGTTGTGTTGATTGGAGTAGTCAAGATACCTTGAAGTAGTCGGTTGATGATTCATCAGCTGCAGAGGTCGACATGGCCTTTCATTCGGGAGCAATCTTTGATATCTTGTAGGTATCTTGAGGTGAACATCTCATGTTCTTTTCCAAGCTGGTAGTTGAGGCCATTGGCCCATTTGTGCCGAAAAGGAGGCTTAGACGATGACAATTGAAACATATTAAAAACATATTAAGAACATCTTAAAAACATATTAAAAACATCTTTACAGTTCTTCAATACATAGGCTTCTGAACTTTTTGGCTTTAGGAGATTTAGGCAGTTGATGTAAGAATGGAAAGAAGAATCACATGTAGTCCCAAGTATAGCAGCAATCATTGGTCGGTTAATATAGATTTTCTTTGTGTTCAAGGAAATCGAAGGGTAGACTTATCACCTAAAAACTCCAACAATGCTTCAGCGATAAAGCAACCTTTTTTATTTTTTAGATTTTATTACTTTTTGTAGGGATTATTTCATGAGAATCCTCACATTTTATTCAAGGTTCAAACCATCTCCATCCACTACTACTGTCACCCAAACCGAACGAAGAAAGGCAATGGCGCTAGATGTTGAAAGCTAGGCTTCAGGCATGATTTTAGGGGTGAATTTTAGCCAAGTGGGATATTTTTCCATGTTTTTCTTCCAAAAAAGATTCACCATTTTGCATTTTTTGAAGCCCCATTTCTCCCAATTTTGATGGGGTAAACTTTTTTCACTCTAAAAATCGCCAAATTATTATATAAACAATATAAAATCCTTGGTTTTTTTTTTTTTTTTAAATATCGTCAATCATTTTATAGTTTCCGTTTTAAGAATTGGTAATATTTGCCAACATTTATACACTTTTAAATAAGTATGGTTCCTTAAAATCCTGCTAGGCTTTCACATCACATTCATGCATACATTAAAGCACATACACAGCCATCAAAGACAAGGAATTTGGGAAGGGATGTCCAATCCGATGATGTATTATCTTTGATTACTATTTATACATTATGAGAGTGGTTGGAGCGGTTGTACCCGCTCCAACTACTCATTTGTTAACATCTCTTTAACTATACACTTATAAAATTATGATCACATTGAGAAAGTCAAGTGCCCCCCTCTACTCTTTAACTATACACTTATACAATTATGATCACATTGAGAAAGTCAAGTGGCCCCCTCTACAGCCACATTCAGTTATTATAGCGCTCCATTTTCATTATTTAAAGAGATGAGAACCTTTGCATACCTAACTTGGTCAATTACCTGATTGCGAGGTGTCTCGATTGTTCGGAGTTACACCAATGAGCCTTCAATGGTGATTATTCCACAGTTAGTGATGTCTAGATTCAATCCAAGTCATAGATTTGAATTATCTCTATTGTATTATGGATTTATTTCAAACAAATCAATGATTATGAAATTATGGTTATGTTGTCAAATTTTCACCATGATTGTTTGACAATCCTAACACTCAAATTCTTCCTCATTCATCCTTGTTTCACTGTGAGGTTCAATACATCTCGATGATCCCAGGGATTTGCTAATTTTACATAAAGAGTTCAATTCAAGGTTTTGGATCCTAGAAAGGATTATTTTAAAAATAATTCACATATTTTTACATGCACATTACATATCATCACTGTTGTGAACAACTTATTGTCCATTACAATTCTCAACCCCGTACCATTAAATCTACATCATTTCTTAGCAATAGAACAGTTTGAATTTAAATATGGCAAAAGAGGCTCATGTTTGCACTTTCTATTCCTTTGGGTTTTCACATTGGGATGTAGGGAATAGGATGCAAATAAACATCAAATGTTCCAATGGTGTTCTATGCCGCAAATTAGAATGGTTTTGGAATATTGGGTCATATGATGTTCATGAAACTAAAATGCCTTAATGAGATCCAGAGATTTTTATCACCATTAGGAAGAGCAATTTCTAGACATTAATTTTGTTAAGTGATCTTTGTGTAAATGTTTTACAATTAAATCTTGTTAAATGGTAAATTGCAGAATACATGTTGATAATAGACATCAATATGAAGCATATACAAAGAGAGGGCCACTTTGCACTAACAAAAAACATTAGTTTCATTAACTTTTGTAGTATAGAATTTCAAACTTATGTGTAAGTATGTTTGGATTACTTCTCTCTTACTTGATGGAAGCACCGAAAAACACATTATTAGTCAAAGTTAACTTTAACAAAATTGATGAATACATTTCGGTGCAAATATGGCCAATTAGAGAAGGCAAGTTTCCAATTCGATTATTTGTCAATTAGTAAGAATTTTTCTTAATACGTCCATTAATATTATTTTTAGTTCTCTTTATTTACAAGGAAGGGCTTGACCTTATACCCAGGATTAGAAAGGATTCAATACTATTATGGAGGAAATTCCTTAGTGTTATAGAGAAAATATTCATATGGATTGGGGTAGACCACAATAGACAAAGTGACGACAGGAATTAACTCTAAACTCAAGTATGCTATATAAATGTAAAATGCTAACAACAAAGGATAGGGCCCATACCTCAATCAGATGTTCGAAGAAGACAACCGTTGATATTTTGATCCAATGCTTGTCACCTACAACTTGTCCTAAAAAGCAAATGGATCCAATCATATAATATATTAGTAAAATGTTAGCATCTAATCTAGCATAATCCATTCAACATGTATAAAGCAATTTATACCCATGGAAATTAACATAAACATTTGCACATGATTTTGGATAAGAAAAGAGTATCTCTATTGATATAAAGCACAAAAGTACATAGTAACAACCTCTGTTGGAAACTCATTGGAACCAAGAAACTAAGTTCCTCCACGTAGGAATCCACCACTTCAGCCCTCCATGAAAAGGAAAGCTCATGGTCACAAGGAGTAATTGGGTTCCTCCTTCATAAGATAATGAACATCCTGAGAAATTAACATAAGAGGTTCAATGTAACAAGGACTAAGGGATGAATATTCAAGGAAATGGAAAAGGGGAGAAATTTTGCTATAGTTTCCTTACTCTCAAAGTTACCTCTCCTTTCATGCTACATAATGGTTCAATATATAGCCCTCAAATGGGAGATGGAGGGTCGAATTGAAGCATTTTCTAGCATATGGAAGGTCGAGGATTGTAACCATCATCAATTGGCATGGAAAACAAAATTTTTTTATTTTATTTTAAGCACAAAACCTGATGTATGTGAGATATAATGGACCAATCTGCATGTACACAGGCTGTATAATTGGTGACCCACATGTATCAACATTTTTTTTAAGGGTTTCCATTGAGAATCAAGGATATTCTGAGCAAGAGGGATATAATGAGTTTGTAGAGGGACAAGGTAGGTCATCATGGAATGTTGTATAAAGTGTGGAAAATCATGTTATAACACTTGGAAACATTTATCCTTGGCTTCCAAGGTGTCCCATGTTATCCTTTTGTAGGATTCACAAAATATAGGAGGTGGAAACGTTTTTAGGTGGAAGAGATGAGACAATAAGTTATTTCATGCTTGAAGACAAAGGATCACATAGGGGTACAAGTGATGGTTCCTAATGGCCACGGCGATGTTATAATATGTAATGATGACTTATGTGGTATATTGGTAAAATATTATTTAAAGGCATAGAATAACTCTAATATTATAAAATAGAGTTATCCCACATACATCATTGTAATTATATCCTTTGTAACCATTCTCTATATAAAGAGGTGGAAATTCATTTATCTCACATGTGTTATGGGGTGTATTGTAATCAAAATATCTTGGTATATAAGAGAGGTGAAGGAGACCCTTTTGGGTATGTGTTGATTTTCATAACATTATATCTAACTTTAGTGTGTATCCTATTTGATTAAGAATAATGGCAAAATATGCTTTTTTCGATTGGTTAGAATTCTACGCATTGCCTAGCAAATATTAATTTTTATTGGAAATACAATGGATGAGTTAGAAATTGGAAAAATATTTAGCCAAAAAATCAGATATCCGGACAATTTTCGAGCAAGAAGATGGGTCACTTGCAGGTTGAACATGAGTTAGGCACCAAAATTTCTGACTAAAGGTGGGTTAAGAGTAGGTTACAAATCTCCAGATTCTACATCGCATTAAATAAGCGTCGTATGGAACATTAATAAATCTACAATTATAATTATTTGTTATTTCTACATATTTTTTTATTTGTACGTAGTTAATATGCAGGTGGTGCATTTAGTAGGAAAAGATTTTGAATTTGTGAATCAAGTTATTCAATCTGATCTCTAATTTGGCGAGTAACTTCAAAAATTCCATGAATGGAATTGAGAGAGTTACTTAAACAACTCATTATCCTATATTTGTTAAAAAATTATATTGCAGTATGCCATTGTTAAGAAAAATATATTGCAGTCTACAATTGTTAAGAAAAATACACCGCAGTCTACCATTGTTAAGAAAAATATAATGCCGTCTCCCATTGAATATACACTAGGTACTTTCTCTATATCGATTTTATTGAAGTTACCTCATTCTAAAGAATCAAGTCTTTTGGTTGGAAAAGTACTTCTCAATCTTTTGATGATGAAAAATTGACAATGTGCTTAAGGTAGGGAATGTAAGCCATGGCAGAAAGTCCCATTACGGGTTGCAGTAATTTATGGATATCATTTTGAAAGTCTATAAGGGGCCAATATAACTATGAAAATACTTTACAATTTTGCTAGTCATCTAATTTTCTAAAATTCTAAATGATAGTTTTCGTTTTCCCATACCTCAACTTGTCATACACGTCCTAAACTAATTGAGTGTCAAATACGACATGTAATCTTATAAATCTGTAAATGGAGGTTTTCACTTTTCCATACCTATAATATACGTTCAAAATGTTCAACTGAGTGTCAAATACGTTACTTACAAAGGAAAAATTGTCCTACAGACCATCAAATTCTATGATTCGATGAACCTAAATCGAGTCAAATTCTGATGGCATTGAGAATGGTTGCATCACCTAGACGTGAACTCAACATTTCCTCATGATTAACCACTTTTCCCACCTTTCAATTATTTAAAGGGCCAGCACAGTACACATATCCATATTTGGCATGACCCCATGGATTCCTTTCTAGCAGCTGCATTCAACTACCAATCATGTTGCTTCTTATGGAAGATTGATAAATAGGGGTCACTGTTATTTGTAGGATATGTATTGAATCCATTCTCTATGTTCATTACTTTTTTTCTAGTATGACCACAGATGTGTGAAAATTTGAGTTCATTAATAGTACGAGTGAAATGGGTAGAATTGGAGAGAATTGAAGACAGTCTCATCTGGGTTCAATGGCTTTAACTGGAAGTTCCTCACCTTCTTATCATTTTTATGTTCATTTGTGATCCATTTCCCATCACTTAGTGAATTCTTTCCTGCACTGAGTCATCACTCTGTCCCTCTTAAACAACCAAAGCATTCCCTCTCAGTGGCATAGTAGGATTTATTTCTTCAATTCCATCTATTAATGCATCCATATCAGAGGCGGGGTATTGCATGTTGTTTTTTACTAAGCCATTTTTTTCTCAACATTTCTCTCTTCCTTATCACTGTTTTCTTCTTGCATTGGCATTTATCTTTTCTCCTTAGGATACCTCTCATGCAATCTGTATCACTGTTATATTTCTTATCTGCTTGTATCTCCTATCTAGATCATTGGAATGCAACTTCCTCTTCCACTCCCTTTCTACCCTTGGTGTTGATACATATCTACTTCAACCCTTTTTTTCTCCCTGTGTTGCACTGCCCTGTTAGCCTTTTTCAACAGTAGTTGGTATCCTCATTTGAATCCATGAAATTACAGTAGAGGATGGGTTGGATTGAGGGTGGATCAACATTTCGGTTTCACTCTAATGAATTCCACTTGTAACATGGTCAATCCGACCATTGAGGTCTATAAATATAATGTAATAGGTAGTAGGGACAGTTATTATTGAATGATTTGTTTGATGTTACTGATTCAACTGCAAACTAGCCCTCTTCTTTGTAATGAAATCATAATATAATAAGAAATGATCTTGGTCCCCTTTTAAAACTAACTTGAGTATCAATCTGGTTATATTTTTGTATTATCTCAATTTTTTTCTTGGGAATGTATTATATTTGTTATGTTCTCATTTATTTATTTATGTAAAGGAGGATGATGATTTATATTATAATAAAAAAAATACAGATGATACAAACTTGCAGAGCGATGATACTGGTTTCCAAACAACTATCCAATTCAACCTCTTTTCTAAGTTGTTCTTGTCATACCAAAATTAAATAAATACAATATTTACTAGAGAAACTATGATGCTCGTGAACAAGAAACCAACATTTACAGTTGTTATGTTATCATTTCAAATGTTGGATGCATTTTTATTTCACAACATAAGTTTTTATGTATGAAATTAAACTATACTAGTCTAATTCGGTTTTTGTATACCTGAACAGACACTATGTAGTTTAAATTAGTGAATTTGGATTTGTAATGCATGTTGGGCATGCATTTGGGTGAAGCAATCCAAAATTGACTTGTTTCAGTAAAATGCATGCATATGCCTGATTTATTTGTCAAATTCAAAGAATAAAATATAAGTGTTTTTTTTATTATTATTGCTCACCTTTTAGAAGTTTAATATTTCCATTTTTTTTCCTGAAACTTTACCCTTAGAATTTTTCTCCAAGCAGACATAGTTTTCCTTTGGTTGTGCATTTAGTAAAAAAGTTTACAAGTGTAAATAATACATTTGCGACAATATTAGAAGAACTTATTCATGGATAATTAGGCTAAAAAATGTGTATATATGCCAAATTCCAAATTTCATACCTAGAGTGTACTTTGATTGGCATTGTTGTGTATTTTTAGTTCTGGCCATGAAAATTTGGTAAATACTATTAATTGCTATTTTGGATGACTTGGATTTTACTGTAGATCAAACAATTTACGGAAATGAGTACAAGAGTTTGTAGAAAAGGTTGGTATGTCTATTTTATAGTGCAGTTTATTCAGTATAACATGAAATGTAGGCCAATGTGTGCATTTCCTCAAGGGACTCAACCTTGATTTTTACCATGTGGAAAACACATAAATTTGGAGTTTCCTTGCAGAGCACAAGTTTTTATGTCTAAAATTTAAACTTTGAAATCTTATTTAGGTTTTTCTTTGCATGAATGGACACTCTTGTGGTTTGAATAAGTGAACTTGTCTTTGTAATGCATGTTGGGCGTGCATTTGAGTGAAGTAATCCAAAATCAACTTGCTTCAATAAAATGCACGCACGTGCCTTATTTATTTGTCAAATTCAATGAATAAAATAGGACAGTCCTTTTTTTATTATTCGTCACCTTAAGAAGTTTAATATTTCCAATTTTTTACCTGAAACTTTCCCTTTTGGAATGTTTCTCCAAGCAAGCATAGTTTTCCTTTGGTGTGCATTTAGTCAAAAATTTTACAAGTGTGAATAATAGCGTTGCAAGAATACTAGTAGAACCTATTCATGGATAATTATGCCCAGAAATGTGTATATACGCCAAATTCTAAATTTCATACCTAGAGTGTACTTCGATTGGTATTGGTGTGCATTTTTGGATCTAGCCATGAAAAATTGGCAAATACTATCAATTGTTGTTTTGAATGACTTGGATTTGACTGTAGATCATACAATTTATAGAAATGAGTACAAGAGTTTGTAGAAAAGGTTGGTATGTCTATGTTATAGTGAAATTTATTCAATATAGCATGAAGTGCATGCCAATGTGTGCATTTCGTCAAGGGACTCAACAATGTTTTTTACGATGTGGAAAACACTTAAATTTGGAGTTTCCTTACAAAGAATAAGTTTTTATTTCTAAAATTTAAAATTTGAAAGGTTATTTAGGTTTTTTATTCCTGAATAGACACTCTGTGGTTTGAATCAGTGAATTTAGCTTTGTAATGCACGCTAGGCGTGCATTTGGGTGAAACAATCCAAAATTGAATTGCTTCAGTAAAATGCACGCACATGGCTGATTTCTTCGTCAAATTCAAAGAATAAAATAGGGGAGTGTTTTTTATTATTATTCCTCACCTTTAAGAAGTTTAATATTTTCAATTTTTTACCTAAAACTTTCTCCTTTGGAATGTTTCTCCAAGTAGGCATAATTTTCCTTTGGTGTGCATTTAGTCAAAAAGTTTACAAGTGTGAATAATAGCTTTGCAATAATACTAGACAAAATTATTCATGGATAATTAGGCTAAAAAATGTGTATACCTACCAAATTCCAAATTTCATACCTAGAGTGTACTTCGATTGGGATTGGTGTGCATTTCTGGTTCTGGCCATGAAAAAATGGCAAATACTATCAATTTTTGTTTTGCATGACTTTTATTTTACTGTAGATCATACAATTTACAGAAATGAGTACAAGAGTTTGTAGAAAAGGTTGGTACTTCTATGTTATAGCAGGAAATTTGGGGTCTAAAATGGGCCTTATAAGAAAACGTGCCAAAATAAGTTTTTGTGACTTGGAATTCAAGAACCAATAGAATTTCAATAAAATAAGTCAAC